>CM053599.1:43587016-43661242 GCA_028646575.1 Pseudocheirus occidentalis | reverse complement strand
CCCTCTTTCCCCTCCATTTTTGTTTACATAAGTTTTATTTCATTAACTTTTTAATATCTTTTGTTTTTATATCATCTTCATTTCTTCACATATACTCTTTCCTCAGAGGGCCATCCATTATAACAAACAATAAAAAGGAAAGGGGGAGAAGCATTTAGTTCAGCAAAACTAGCATTAATCAAGCCTGACTCCATTTACTGTATTCCACACTGTATCCCACCTCCACAGAAAGGGAAGGGAGGTTCTCTCTCATATCACTCCTTCAGGGTCAAGTGTAATAATTATGATTATACAGTATTTGACAACCGAGTTTTCTAAAAGTAGCAGAAAGCAGGAGAATGAGGCAGATATAAATTGTTATTGCTTCTGTGGCTGCTGGCCCATACTCCCCGGACATGTCATAGTGCTTTCTTTGGACCTCCCCTTACCAATTACATACATTTTCCTTCACATCAGTGTTATATTTATATATGTGTACCACATTAGATTGTGAACTCTCTGAAAGCAGGTTTTCTGTCATTTTTACCTTTGCATTTAACACATAGCAGGCAATTATTAAATGTTTATCAGACTACTTAACTATCCTGTCCCAACTCTTAAGTACCCTAAGACTTCAAGGAAAGGAAACATCTTAATGGCATATGGAGTAGTCTTAGAGGAGATGGGATTTGGACTCCAAAAGGAGGGAGATAAAAGTGTCTAACTGGAATTTGGGAGGGAATGTGGTATAGTAAGTCGAGTTCTGGTCTTGGATTCAGGAAGATCTGAGTTCAAGTCCTGCCTGTGACACCATGTGACCAAGAGCAAATCACTTTAGCCTCGCCCCAAGGCTGTATACCTATGTGTGTGGGTATTTTTTGGTGCAATGGGAATTATAATAATAATAAATAGTAATAATGTGGGTCAGTCCATGACCCCATTTGAGATTTTCTTGGCAAAGATACTGGAGTGGTTTGCCTCTCCAGCTCATTTTACAGGTGAGAAAACCGAGGCAAACAGGATTCAGTGATTTGCCCAGAGTCATACATCTAGTTAAGTGCTCAAGGTCAGATTTGAACCTGAGTAGATAGGGATTTGAGCCCTCCCTCTATTTACCTAATATTGGCTCAATTTGATTTTTTAATGATATTTAATTACCTACCTCATTATGATAAGGGTTGCAATTAGCATTTTCCTAAAGACTTTGGTTTCAAGTTCTCCTCTGATATATGCTAGGTATGTGACTGGTGCCTCGGGTAACATTGTAAGATAACAAATTGTGAATGAGTTCCTGATCTGCATTAGTAGAAGGAGTTTCTATACTGGGAATTTGCTACCCTGATGAAATCACTGGTATGGATTAAAAAAAAAAAAATCCCTACCTCACAGGGCTGATGTGAGAATCAAATGGTGTAAAATGTAAAAACACTTTTTCAGCTTGAAGATGCCAGTTATTATTGTTTTGGGGAACATTTTTGAGAGTGGAGGCTTGATAAGTGTTTCTAAAGCTAAAATGAGCTCATGTAAGTTAGAGCTTTACTAATGTGCCTATGTAAGAGTTGGGCCGCTAGGTGGCGCCATAGTGCACAGACCTCAGACACTTAGGAGCTGTGTGACCCAAGTTTGCCTCAGTTTCCTCATCTGTAAAATGAAGCGGAGAAGGAAATGGCAAAGCATTCCAAAATCTTTGCCAAGAAAACCCCTAGACAGATCTGAAAAATGACCAAAGAACACATAAGAATTAGTGATAACTGTTATTAACAAAAGAAGCTACAAAGCCTTCAAGGCTCATGCTTTAAAGCCCACCCTAACCTCATATAGCTTTGCTTTTGTTCTTTGCTGCAGTTTTCCCATAAGATTGTAATCTGTATTTGAATCTCATCCTCCTACTAAAGTTATCTTGACACGGAATATTTTTTTCTTTACTAATTATTTTTCATCTCCCCCAATTTATTTTTTTTTTTTTAGCTTCAACATTCACTTCCGTAAGTTTTAAATTTTCTCCCCCTCCCTCCGCAAGAAGGTGTGCAATCTGATACGGGCCCTACACCTACATTCCTATTAAACTCATTTTCACATTGGTCATGTTGCATAGAAGAATTATAACAAATGGGAGAGACCATGAGAAAGAGAAACAAAACAGAAAGAAAACAGTCTGCTTCCCTCTACAGTCAGATCCCACGTTTCTTTCTCTGGAGGTGGCTGACATTTTCCATCCTGAGTCCTTTGGAATTGTTTTAGGTCCTTGCATTACTGAGAAGGGCTGAGTCTATCAAAGTCAGTCATGGCTCACTGTGGCTGTTGCTGTGAACAATGTTCTCCTGGTTCTGCTCACTTCACTCAGCCCTTGATATGGAATTTAAGAATTTCAAGAGGGCAGAGACTTAGTCTTTTCTAAACTTCATACTCTCCTCTAACCACAGCCCAATACTCTGTGTGCGCTAAGTGTTTTTTAAGTGAACCCTAATACAGACATTTCAGGCATTGGTATAGTCAGAGGGAAACACTCTCTGTGCCCTTCAAATGATGAAATCTAGGTGCCCATTTATCTTTCCTATTCTTTTTTAGAGGTAATATATTTAATTCAATTCATGGAAGAGATATCAGCTAAGGTGCAATCATTCTTTACAATATTTTTTAATAATTTCAAGGGACTTGCCTTAATTTCTTCTACAGTTGTCAAGGTAACTGATTTGGTCAGTGAAAGAAAACTTGAACCATTGATGTAACTTCCTGGTGGTCCCCATATAAAATCCAGCCCAGGAGGAATTCATGGCCTATAATGCCCCTACTTCTTGTCGTTCAATTGTTTCACTCGAGTCCAAACTCTCTGTGACTCCAGTTGGGGTTTTCTTGGCAAAGATACTGAAGTGGCTTCCTTCTCCTGTTCATTTTACAGATGAGGAAACTGAGTCAAACAGGGTTGAGTGATGTGTATATCTGTAAGATGGGAAGAGAGGGACTTTTTATATAAGCTCTGAATCTACAGAGCTTTCTTGTTCTTTGTTAGTGTTAAATAATGGAGTAGGTTGGGATAGATCAGTCTTATGAATTCAAAGCCAGTGATGAACAATTTTTTTCTTGGGAATTTTTTTTTTTTGCTTTTTTTTGGAGGGCAGTTGGGGTTAAGTGACTTGCCCAAGGTCACATGGCTAGTAAGTGTTAAGTGTCTGAGGTCGGATTTGAACTCAGGTCCTCCTGACTCCAGGGCTGGTGCTCTATTCACTGTGCCACCTAGCCGTTCCATTTCTTGGGAATTTTTAAACGAAAAACAGACTAAGGAAATAAACACACACATATACATACATATATAATTATATATATATACATATATATTCATTAAAATGTTTTTCCAACTAAAATATGAAAAATAAAGTACACACACACAAAAGGGTTTATAAGAAATTCATTGGTATAGTCCTTAGCAGGAAATCTATGTAATAGTAACTTCTAGTAAAACATATCTCTACGTCTGCTTTCCTCGTGCTTTGGATTTAGATTGGTTTATCAAAAAAGCAAAGGAAGATCTCTTTGATGAGATGAACCAAAAAAGTAGGAATTTTTAGTATTTTTCTTGTTGGAGGTTGGGAGGAGGGAAGCCCTTGGCCAAGAATATGCTGTTAAATGTTTAACAACCGGCTCTCTAGGGGGGAAAAGTGCCTATGACACACTTTTAAGTTAAATTTGCATTATTAGTATTTTCTCCATGCTTTCTTAAGTCTGGGCAATCAATAGAACAGTAAACAGAGCCCTAATTTGTAGTGTTTATTCATTTCCAAGACATAAATGTTCATACTGAAAATTTAGCAATTAGCCCGTGGCATACTCTTGCAAAAGAAAAATGCATCTCTTAACTAAAAGTAAAATTTCATATTGCTACATACATATGTGCACCATATATACATACATTTGTGTAACACCACCATCGAATTATAAAAATTTGTATAAGGCAAGTGTGTATTTTAACCACCAGTCCTGTTCGGTTTCTTACTGGAGAGAGTGACTTCGGTTCACAATGAAAGCAGCTGCTCCTTCTCATTGGTTGTCTTAGAAAGACAGAGGGGAGATGATGGTTGATCATTTCTTATCTTAGGGGCCAAGAAGGTTGTGGTTGATCTGCACCTACTTAAAAGTCAATATGAAAAAAGAGGAAAGAGTGAGAGGTTTTTCAGTCTATTGCTGCTTTTAAGAAAGATGGGAGGGGCGGGGATCTGGAACATAAAAGGTGGGTATTCTCTTGAGGGCACATCTGATAACTGGGACCTGTTTTTGTCCCCTTAAGTGGAAGTTTCAACCTATCTCCTGTGTTGAGAACTCAGAGCCATATTGTTTGTTCAGTTGTTTTCACTCATATCCAGCTCTTGTAGACCCCATTTGGGGTTTTCTTGGCAGAGATACTGGAGTGGTTTTGCCATTTCCTTCTCCAGCTCATTTTTACAGAGGAGGAAACTGAGGCAATTAGGGTAAAGTGACTTGTCCAGGGTCACACAGCTAGGAAGTGTCTGAGACCACATTTGAACTCAGGAAGCTGAGTCTTCTTGACTCCAGGCCCAGCACTATGGTGCTGCTTGACAGTCCCTCCGAGCCATATTGGACCCATTTCCCTGCTTTGTATGTTAGGAAATTCTGCATCATGATATAGATCAGCAGAGAAGTTAAAAGAAAGAACCAGGAAAAGTCTCAAACCACCAAACGTATCAGTGCATATCAGAGTCTGAGTCTAGCACTGTCCATTTGTCACACAAGCAGTCTGTGTGTGTACGTGTGTGTGTGTGTGTGTGTGTGTGTGGACAGGAGGGAAGGGAATACAGCTCTCCAGTTCCTGAAGAAAGCATTCTTTGTCCCCCCCAAACAGTATTAAAATTGCCAGCCCAACCGTTGTTTTTAAAAAGGATATTAACTTGTACTAGGAGTGGAGTATTTTATATTTAGATAAAGCTACAACTAAAAAACAAACACAAACATAGTAATATGCGCCTTTCCAGGCTCCACCAACTAAAGCATCCCCACTTTTATATTAACAGTCCTCTCTGATTTACCGTTGTTGGACAATTCAGTGTGCTAGTCTGCTTCGCGTAAACAAATTTGGGTTGTTTAGCCACCAGGCGGCGCTGCTAGACAGCAGCATTTCTCTTTTGCACAGGAAGGCTCAGCCACCTGGGAGTCCCATGCTTAACCTCACGCTTGGGTTTCACCCTAGGTGAAATACGGAGGGCTCTGTGGTTCTCAGGGAGGAGATGGGCTTTATCAGTCTTGCGCTCTGGCTCTCTCTGGGTGGCCCTCTTGTCTTAAAAGTCTACAGCAAGGTTCTTGACATTGTGCCTGTGGATCCCCAAGGGATCCCTGAGGAGGTTCCAGGGGGTCCAGGTTGCTCAAGAAAATACAAATCAGCCTAGGTAAGAAATCAAACAGGTTAAATCAAATCCCCGCCCCTCCTATCATTAAATGAGCTTCTGTGCTCATCAGAGTAGGACCCAACTCCTCGTTGGTACCCTGTTCATTCCCCGCCATGATAGGAGATTATTAAGTCTGAGAGGTCACTCAGAGGAAGACTGAAGGAAGGGAGAGACAATTTCTCCTACACTTTTCAGAACATGTGGATTGGAACTCTAGCAGCTCTCCCTGGACATCGCCTGAGGAAGAGGAAGAGATATTTCTCTCTCTTCTCTCCCCTTCCCTAGCAATGGCAGCTAACTATCAATGACAGTGGGCATATAGGCTGAGCCTGGACCGTGGGGTACTCACTGCTTTGTACTTCTTTCCCTGAGCCCGTGTGACGAGTTGTTCCACGATGGATGTTTCCAGTTGGTGACTACCTCCTGAGTTTGAGAGTTTACGAGTTCTGGGTCTGGATGCCAGGTGCCCAGTAGGAGGTGATCTCTAAACAAAGCTGCTCAGAAGAGATGAACCAAACCGTGCCTCCGTTTGGCAGAGCCTTGAGAGAGTTGCTTAGACAGTACATAGAGAGGAGGTGAAGGGGATGGCGCCTGTTCAGCAGCCCAACAAAATGTTTCATGTTTTAGTCTTTACAGTATTTGTCTTCTAGAAGAGTATTTTCAGAGTCATCGTTAGGGGGTACTGTTCTGTGTTTTAAAGTTTTTGCCAAGGTATACTGAGTAAACTTTCGTGTTTTAAGCATTTCTTTTGTAATAAAACAAATAAATATTTACCCTTCATCCGAGCTATTTTGTACATTGAATATCTTTTTAGAACAGACTCCATCAGTCTCTTTTGCAGAGATGTAGACACGAGCCAACCTAGGCTTTAAGTGATTTTTTTTTTTGGCTTGGCAATTGGGGTTAAGTGACTTGCCCAAGGTCACACAGCTGGTTTGTGTGTGAAGTGTCTGAGGTCAGATTTGAACTCAGGTCTTCCCGACTCCAGGGCTGGTGCTTTGCTCACTGTGCCACCTAGCCACCCCTAAGTGATTTTTAACTTGGGCTTTGGGGTAGGGGCAGCACACTCAACCAGGACATGAACTCATTCTGAGTCCAAGGCCAAGTCCCCTTATTAGGAGATGGTAATCTCATTCTCCATGGCCAGAGTTCTTTACAGCTAGAATGCATTTCTTATATCCTACCCACAAGATCTTTCTTTTGCTTTTTGCTTTTTTTTCTTGAAGCTGTCACTGATTTCCTTGTTGTTTAGTTGTGTCTGATTCTGTGACCCCCTTTTAAGATTTTCTCAATCTTAAATTGAGAAATTAAATTTCTCAATCCGCAAATATACCAAATGGTTTGCCATTTCCTTCTCCAGCTCATTTTACAGATAAGGAAACTGAGACAAGCAGGGTTAAATGACTTGCACAGGATCACGCGGCTAGTAAGTATCAGAAACCAGATTTGAACTCAGGAAGATGAGTCAGGCCCAGCACTCTATCCATGGCACCTCCTAGCCCGATGTCCTTAGCTGAGAGCTTTGTCTAGCTCTCATGTCTGCTCCCATCTACTTATCCCCTCTACCCCTGTAGGATGCAAAGAAGATGGGGACTGGTCAGTTTTTGTCTTGGAATGCCCAATTAGTCAGTTGTTTAAGATTTGTGATTTCCCCTGGCCTTCCTCTCTCCTCCCCCTCTCAGCCCCAGGCCATCTCAGAATCTGTGCCAGATGCTTGGATGGCAGGAATGGCACTACTAGGGGTATCCTTTTCCCTTGCACCCCCCATTTGCCTTAGCTGCTTGACTGCTCCCAGAGCTTGGATGAGACGGGAGTCAACAAGGCTGAGGCCTTGCCATCTCCCCTAACCCTCTGTGGTCCTGGTGCTGTTACACACCCATAACTCAAGGACCTCCGGGTTTTGCTAGAACCGTCCCTTCTCACTTAAGACTTCTGGGTTTTCCCATCTGATCTGCCTCTAAATTTTCTTTTATGTGTTGTTTCCCCTAATTAGAGTATGAGCTTTTTGAAAGCAGGGACTGTTTTTTGTTTGTTTGTTTGCCCTGAGCATAGTGCTCAGAACATAGTGAGCTCTTCATAAATGCTTTTTCTTTCATTTATCTAGTCTCTGGGGGTCTTTAATCCAACTCCCCATCCCACTGACGAGTCAGAAGGTGGGAAGGACTTGGACTAGCGGGGAGGTGGGGGATGAACAACAGTGAGCTGAGACTCAGAGACGGTAAGGAGACTATGTAGTGTGTAGATGGTAATATGGAGACGGCCCAGCTGGAACCTATGGGGGAGTAGTAGTAGGAGATAAAGTCAGATAAGTTGGGTGGAGCCTGATTGTGGAAGGGGCTGAATGGCAGATTGAGAAGTTGGACTTTATCCTGCAGACAGCGAGGAGCCACTGGAAATTTCTGTTCAAGGCTGCCTGAGCTGAAGGCTCACACAATAGGCTTTTGGAGCCAGGCACCTGAAATGTTCAGTGTCTCATTACTGCCAGTAGATGTCAATGTTTCAGTAAATTTCAAAAACCTTCCGTGTTCTGAGTCTGGTTTCCACCAACCGGCTTGGTCCATGGGGGAAGAAAAAAGCTAGACACATGTATCTGAAGTCCTCATCTCTGCTCTCTCTGCTCTGTCTTGTCATGATCTTATCCGGGTCCATGGTTTCAGTTATCATCTGTATACTGAAGTCTCTTAAATGAGTAAATGGTATCAGAGTCGTAATCTCCATAGCACAAATTGCCTGCCGGACATCTCCACTAGAACATCCCATTGGTGTCTCAAATTCAGCATGTCCAAAGTCTAGAATAACCGTATCTTCCTTTCCTTGCAAATCTTCATATCTCCCTAACTTTCTGCTTTCTGTTGATTATACCCAGACACTAAGCTTGACATTTTGCAATCATCTTTTACGCTTCGGTCTTCCTAACCTTCTATATACAATTGGTTGTCAAATCACACCCACTTTTCTCCAGTCCATCTCTTCCTTTCACATGTTGGCCACCCTAATTCAGGCTCTTATGACCGTTAACTTGCATTCTTGTAATAGCCTCTAAATAATCTCTACCTCCAGTCTCTCTAGCTTTGAACAAAAGAGCATGGCAGAGCCCTTTCTTCTGATGAGGGAGAAATCACCTCTGGTTGACGATTTCAGTTGAGGACAGACTGAAAGCAGAGGTAATCTTCCTAACTTCATACTCAATAATAATAATAATAATAATAATAATATTGAATAATAATAATGAATAATAGTGAATGACTAGCATTTCTATAGTGGTTTAAGGTTTGCAAAACACTTCACATTTTTTATCTCATCTGATTCTCACAACAACTTTGTGAAATAAATGCTATTATTACCCCCATTTTACAGATGGAGAAACTCAGGCTGAGAAAGGTTAAATGACCTGCTCAACTAGTATGTACCTGCCAAAGGGAATACAAATTCAGTACAACAGCATGCAATGGGCAGCTCCAAGCAGAGACTGTCTGTCCAGGGAGGACCACTTGGGAGCAGACCCTGTGGGAGCAGTGTGATATCTATCACTAGGAATCTTAGTGGCCTACAAAGGCATCCTTCTTATATGTGTTTCCTACATTCATGACACTGAACATGTGTGTGCCTATCTACATATGTTGCCTACATGTGTGCACTCTTCCCGCTGATGCTGTGGGTATTTGTGGTCAGGCTTCTTGGGTTTATAAGGGGAGTGTTTTGTTGTTGCTTTTCTTACTATGATGTTTCATGAAATGCCTTTGCTTTAAATCAATTATTACCCATGACTGACTCTTAAAGGAAAATATATTAGTGGGGGCTCCTGAGTTATGCTTTTAGTGAATGTAGACCCACAGAATATCCTTGCACTTGGGGTAACCCTTCTCAGGGAGACCCATCCTGTGAGTTGTGAAGTGACCACAAGTTCTATCATCAACAAAAAGGAAATGGTGCTCGGCCTCAAGGTGGGTGAGTGGAGCTAGAATTTAATGACTGCTATGTATAATAATAAGTACTTTAGGAGATCAGAGAAGGAAATATTACAGTGGACTCAACCAGTAAAAAAAAAGACAGAACTTAAGTTGGGCCTGTATGATTTATATAGAAGGAAAATAGGTTCATAGAGATGGAAGGGTTCTGAGAGGCTATTGCAGTCCTTTCATTTTATAGATGAAGACACTGAAGCAGAAAGAGTTTAAGTGACTTGCCCAGGACCACGCAACTACTAAGTATTTGAGGTAGGATTTTAACTCAGATCTTTCTAACTCCAAGTTCAGCACTACCCATTGCACCCAAAGGGGGAAAATGGTGAGTAAAGATAGGTTCCTTCAAGCTCTAAAATCCCATGTTTCCATGAATATATAAGTAGTTTGTGCAAATTGTGAGGGATATCTATCTACCCAATATTCACAGGGCCTTCAGAGGATGGCTATGTAAAAATCTTACCCTGGAGGGCTAATAAACGGTGTTATTAAGAAGAAAAATATTCATCAGGTATTGACGAAGTGCCCCAAAGATATCCATAGCTCAAAAGGGCAGTAAGTTAAAAGGAAAGAAGGTTAAAACAGAGCAAAGTCCTATGGGAGAGAGAAACCAGTGAGCAAAGGTGACTTCTGTAGGACTGAGAAAAGGCCAGAGACCTGAGCAGTGGCAGGAGTTGAAAGAGTGGTCAAAGGAATAAAGAAAGTCAGAGCAGCCAGCAGCAGCTAACCAGCAGAGTTATCAGTAGAGAACGGATATGAGTGGAGAACATTTCCTATGATGGCGTATAGTAAGAGAAGTAGCTCTGATACATCCCCTCTCCCCGCTCAATGAACCCAGACCATAATCTCCCACAAATACACAGTGGCCATGAGGAGAGTGGGTATACGTTTAGAGGGCAGGAGAAGTGAGGCCACCCTTGTGGCTATGACAGCTCTTGCTTCTAGTACTGCAGGGTGGGGCCCTGATACCATTTGTCTTTTTGAGGTGTATTGATGTTGCTTCACCACGGGTGCAATATCTCTCTTGGGTGGCTTGTTCAGCTGGGCTCTTTCACAGCCTCTCTCTGAAACACAACTCTTGACTGCCAGGGTTAGTTGTCTCTTGAATCTATAGTCTGCTCTCTTCTCTGCTGCCAGAGGTCAAGCTTGAAGCTACTTCCTGCCCCTTAATCTCTAAGTGGCTGTGTCTCGATCTGTTCCCTGCTTGATGTGGCATCTTCTCCAGAGGGTCAATGACCATCTGGATGCCATAGCTGATGGCAGGGGGAAGAGAGGTAATACCCCTCGTTTCCTCCACCATCTGATAGGGGAACATTGGTCACAGAGCTGCTCCCTGCCTACAACATTCTCACTTACAGTTCAGTATTGACAGATTTGTCTTTTAAAGGGCTATGGGGTATGGCCCTTCTAATTCCTCTAGGAAAATTTCTTCATATTCTATAAAGAAATAACAAAGGTTGGATGCATTCAGTCACTCAATCCAAAATATTCATTAAGTGCCTATCATGGGCTAGGCACCATGCTGGATGCTGGAGATGCAAGTGTAATGAATGAAACAATCCCTATTTGTATCTTCACACTTTGTCTTTTCTAACACTTAATGCCTTATCTATTACTACTTCTGTGATTTCATGAACCTGCCTGGAAAGCAGGAAGGAAATCAATTGGTCTGGGAACTTCCCCTACCCCCCTCAAATACATGTGTGTGCATAGGCAAATTCTCAATTCTTAGAACCAGCATTTAGAGCTAGTTTCCAATGTCTTTGTGGGATGAGAGGAAGGTGGGAAAGATTATTGAAAAACTTAGATGAGATTCTTCTCCTCACCCTTATTTTATAGAGGAGGAAAATCAGAGATTGGCCCTGAGGGATGAAGACCTTGATAGGCTAATTAGAATACTTTGCTGAGTTTAAAAAGATGAAATTTAATAAGAATAAATGTATATTTTGCACTTAGATTCAAAAAATCAACTTTGCAAGGTATAAAATGGGGTGTAGGCATTGCTAGACAGCATTTTGTCTAAAAATAGCAATCTGTGTGCCCATCAGTTGGGGAATGGCTGAACAAATTATGGTATTGTTAATATGAATGTAATGGAGCATTATTGCACCATAAGAAATGATGAAAGAAATGGTTTCAGAGAAACCTGGGAAGACTTGAATAGCCTGAAGCAGAATGAGGTGAGTTGGACAAGAGGAACAATTGATACAACTAAAACAAACATTATAGAGATAAACAACTTTGAAAAAACTCAAAAAGTCATCCAAGAAGTGACCAACCTTCATTCCAGAGGACCAGTGGAGACACACCTTTTTGGACACAGTCATAGTGGACATTTTGCCCTTGGAGACCAATTCTAGCCTTAGATCTCTTATAATGACTAAGTGCTTAAAGGACCACCATCTCATGGAACAGGGAAGATATTCTGCTTGGACCAGTGTGGGAAGAATTAGGAATAATGTGTAGAAATTATAAAGAAGATGCCAGGGAAATCTTCCTGATGGCCATTTCTTGTGAAGTAGGATGGACTGCTGAGAGAGGTCATGGACTTTGTCTTCTTTGAAGTCTTGAAGCAGATATAAAATGGTCACTTTTCACTTATATTGTGGAAGGAGTGATTGTTTGGGTGCAGGTTGGAGCAGAGAACCACTTAGTTCACTTCCAACTCTGCAATTCTAAGAAGCAACTTGCCCAGGATTACATAGCTAGGAAATGAGGCAGCCAGGATTAGAACCCAGATGGCCTGGTTTCCAGGTCAGTGCCCTTGCTTCACACAGACAGACTAGCTGAATTCGATTTAATTGAATCAAACTGAAATAAATGAAATTGGAATAGAGAGAACTGAATTTTTCAAAGGGGGTCTCTCTAGCAGGGATTTCAGGACCTTGCCACCCTAAGATTAACAACAGCCTTCGGAGGCCTAAACTCATTGGAGAGTTGGATAAACATTTTAATGATGTGAGCTAGGAGGAGACATTTGACCAGACAGGAGGGAGCAGGCTGGGTAGCTCCTATAGTAAGAAGGAATGGCTTCCTCTGGGTGGGGAAGTGTTGTCCAACTGGCTGTGGTACATAATCTCTTCCTGAAAAGGCCTGGGGCACAACTGGCCAGTGGGGTCGAATAATTCATTTCAATTCAGACACCTACTATGTACAAAGCACTGTGCTTGGTACTGGGTATACAAAGAATCCTCCTCACCAGCTGCCACTAAAGTGAGGCAGTCCTAGACCTCAAAGAGTTTAAATTCTAATGGAGGAAAAACCATATACAGGCAGACCTCAGAGATACTGCTTGTTTGGTTCCAGACCACTACAATAAAGTAAATATCTCAATAGAGAGAATTGCACACATTTTTTTGGTTTCCCAGTGCATAAAAAATGTTTACACTATACTGTAGTCTATTAAGTAAGGAATAGTATTATGTCTAAAAAACAGACACCCTAATTAAAAATGTTTTATTGCTAAAAAATGCCAACCATCATCTCAGCCATCAGTAAGTGGTCATTTTTTTGTTGGTGGAGGGTCTTGCCTCAGTGTTGATGACTGCTGACTGATCAGGGTGGTGGCTGCTGAAGGCTGGGGTGACTGTGGAAATTCCTTGAAATAAGCTAACAATGAAGTTTGCCCCGTCCATTGACTCTTCCTTTCACTTGAACACTTAAGAGGCCATTCTAGGGTTATTGATTGGTATCATTTCAATATTGTTTCTCAGGGAACAGGGAGGCTCAAGAGATGGGGAATGGCATGTTGATGGAGCAGTCAGAACACACATTTCTCGATAAAGTTTGCCATCTTATATGGCTGTGGTTCGTGGCATTCCCCCTCCTCCCAAATTACAGGAGTAACATCAAAGCTCACTGATAGCCATAACAGATAAAATAATAATGAAAAAATGTGAAATATTGCAAGAATGATCAAAATGTGAGATAAAAACATGATGTGAGCGCATAGTGTTAGAAAAATGGTGCAATAGACTTGTTCTCCACAAACTTCAATTCGTAAGAAAACACAATATCTGCAAAACACAATAAAGCAAAGTGCAATAAAACAAGGTATGCCCGCACACCAATATACAAACACAACATATATACAGTGCAGACAGAGGGAAGAGCCCAGGTAACCAAGACCTCACCTCCCAAGCGGCAATTCAGCTGAGTCTGGAAAAGAGGTTGGGATTCTAGTTCTTCTCTGGTAAAGAAGAAAGAACATTCTAGGGCAAAGACAAGGAGAGGGGAGATGGCCTGAGTGTTCTATCATGGCTCCAGAAGCTGGATCCAAATCTTCCCACTTAGGAAATAGCCTTGCTGGTTATCTTTTAATAAACTTTAGGGATACAAAGAAGACAAAAAGACCGCCAATGACAACCGGTCCCTACCTCTCAACGAATTAATAGTTGAATGCAAATGTATATCATATGATTTAAAAAGTGTTGCTGTGGACCAGCAGCAGGGGCAAACAGCGACTGGACTGACATTTTAAAGTTGCTTTTTTTGTTGAGCCTTCAATGGATATTCCCCACCCCTCCCCCCCATTATGCCACTGGGCCTTAATAGGAAATAGGAAAAAGAAAGGTTTTCTACCCCACTATGGTTAGAGATTGAGATACAGCCGAGAGAGGACTGGCTTTCAAGTTAGAGGACTTGACTTTGAATTTCTGAATTCTGTTGCTTACTACTCACAAAACCCTTTTATGTTCTTGGGTCATCAGTTTCTTTTTTTGGAAAATGAGGGGATTGATACCTAGATGACCTGTAAAGTCCTCCTAGCTCTAAAGCTGCAATTCTACAACCTGAGATGTGCTGGGTTGTTGACTGGAGAAAGCCAGGTGCAGGCCAGGATGCACCCAGGTCCACTCAGACTGTGGAGCAGAGGGGAAAGGAGCTACAGCCCGGCCTGAAATCTGTGTTTCCTGCCTATCTGAGATTATGTACCTCAGTGTCAAAAGGCCTGAATTCCAGGCAAACCAAGAATAATGCCCCAGTCATCAAATTAGAAACCAAATTTCAGCCAAGAAATGTATTTGCTGCCAGAATGAGTGTTGCCTTTTCTTCTCTCTCTCTTTTGCCCAAACTAAACATCCTCTTGTGAAATGTGTCCAATTTGCAATATTTACTTTCCGTTTATTTAATAACAGGAAAAGGTTTGCATGCCTTTTGTTGATTTTTACATTTCTTATTAAAATTCTTAAGGGGGTTTTGGGGAACTTAATCAGCAAAAAAAAGAGGAGGGGAAAAAAAAGATCTGCATTCCACAGCTTGTAGTAATGTAGGAAACAGAGTGTTTATTTGGTGAGCATTTCCAAGTGGGGGAAGGCAAACATCCCATCTAATAGTCTCCATTCTGCCTCCATGCCTCCCTTCCCCAGTTCTATTAGGGCTCCTGGGACGTCTCCTCCACATCTCTGTGTCCACTGTAACTAGTCAGTTATATAGCTTTGATGGCATTGCAGAGGACCTTGGAGTGTTTGCACTGGACAGGGACTTGAGAACCTCTGAGCTCAGCCCGCACCTGCAGAAGAATCTCTTATTTGATGTACGTCACAGATGGCTGTCCTGTCCAACCTTGCTGCCTCCCAAGGAGTCCCATTCCATTTTTGGACAGTTCTTATTGTTATCTGGTATTTCTTTATGACAGTTCTCATCCCGCCTTTCTACGACTCCCAACCAGTTACTGCTTCTGCCTTCTGGGGGAGGATTGGTTTATTCCCTCTTCCACCTGGGCTCCCTTCAGATACTTGCAACAGCATCATTCAGTCTGCACTCATGTAGTACAATCCCAGGCCCTCTCCTCTGGGTCCTCTCCCAGACCTCAAGAGTGGGGAACCTTTAACCTCGAGGCCACATGTGGCCCTTTAGGTCCTCAAACGTGGCCATTTGATTGAATATAAGCCTCACAGATTAGTTTGGATTCAGTCAAGAGGCTGCACTTGAGGACCTAGAGGGCCACATGTGGCCTTGAGGCCACAAATTCCCCACTCCTGCTCCAGATTATCGGTATCCTTACCTGACTGTGGTACTTAGGGATAAACACAATGTTGTTGATGTGGTTGGGCCAGGCCAGACAAACCATAATGGAACCGTCACTTCCTAGTTCTGGACCCTGTACCTCTTAATATAATCAAAGATCGCATTGACTCTTGGGGTTGTAGATCACATACTGTTTATGCATATTTGAGGATTAGACCATTAAAATCTACAGAACTATAGGATAGCTAGGTGGTACAGACCATTAAAATATGTATTTTTTTTTGCTTTTTTTTTTCCTTTTTGGAGGCACAAGACAGGGCAATTTACTTGCCCGAGGTCACATGACTAGTAAGTGTTAAGTGTCTGAGACTGGATTTGAACTCAGGTCCTCCTGACTCCAGGGCCTGTGCTCTATTCACTGTGCCACCTAGCGGCCCTCTATTAATACAATTATCAAAGCATTTTATTCCTTCTCAGATTGATTCATCCATTCTCAGATGAAGTCCCTTTGCCCTTTTTTTTGCTTAACTTCTTTGTTACAAGGGAAGGTTTAATTGTTGGGGGGTGGGGTAGGACAAGGAGGCAATTAATAGGAAGAGATTTTGATGCAAAAGACAACAATAAAAATGTTTTTAAAATGCATTTTGTCTTTCTAGGAACCCATCTCTACTATAGCTAGGTCCTAACGAATGTGAATAATGAATCCCCTGAAGCGGTCACCCGATTCAAATTTGCATTGCACCTTTCCACTGAACTGGAACCAATTACCTACCATATTTCACATAACTATAACTTCATATAGTGTGAATTTTAGAACAGGTGACCACATCAGCGGATTTATTATTCACACTCATCAGGACCTAGCTGTATTAGATTCCGCTCAATATGTCATCTCCTCAGCCTACCCATATCTTTGGATCCTTACAACATATCACAATGTATTAGCTATCCCTCCTAGCTTTGCAACATCTGTGAATCTAAGGAGTATGTAAATTCATATAATTGAAAGAAACATTGAACAGCACAGAGACAAGAAAGATCTCTGGGGTACTCTATGGGAGAATTCCTTCTACATTGACACTGAACTATTAATGACTATTCTTTGGGTGAACTGAACCTTCTGAGCTCATGCTGGTCTGATCAGTCACAGTCGGACACAATGTACCTTGACTCCAACATAGTGATGTCATTTTGGTCTTCAAGAATGAAGGACAACAATCAACCAATTGTTCAACCAGTTTTGAATCCACTTAATTGTACTACTGAGCAGCATACATTCCTTCATCTTTTCCACAGGAATAGTATGGGAAGCATGTCAAATGCTTCTCTGAAATCTAGGCACACTCATTTATAGCATTCTTCTGATCTACCAGTCTTGTAACTCAACTGGGTTTAGTCTGAAGAAAGTTATTCTGGGTGAACTCATTGTGACTCCATCTTTTCCTTTTTGAGATTTTCACATGCCATGCAGCCAAGGATGATGAACATGTTATCTAACATGTTCTAGAATTTTGCCAGGAATAGAAGTCAAACTCACTGGCCCATAGTTAGTGGCTCCCACCATCTTCTCTTTTTATGAAAATGTGGACAATATTTGCTTTTCTCCCATCTGGAACTCCTTCTCCCATTCTACAAGATCACTGACAGTGATTCAGCAATCTTTCAGTAGTTTGGAAGGAAGAAAGGGAGGAAAAAAAAGAAGGAAGGAAGAAAAGGAAGGAAGGGAGAAAGGATGGAGAGAGAGAAGGAAAGAAGAAAGGAGGGAGGGGAACAAGATTTTATTAAACGTGTATGTGTGCCAGGGTGCTTAGACTTTAAAGTCTGGTCTATCTGAGCCTGGTGATTTGAACTCTTCATGGGCAGCATGGGGCTCTGTTACTGTCTCTTTAGTGATTTCAAGGTTTTGGCTCCCTATGGGTCATTTTCCTTCTATCCTTCTTAATCCAAAGACCATTCTCCTTGTCAGAGAAAACAAAAGCAAAGGAAGAATCAAGCCACTCTGACTTCTCTCATTAAACAAGCATTTATCATCATCATCATCATCATCATCATCATCATCGTCATCATCATCATCATTGTCATCATCATCAACATTATTAAGCACCTACTGTGTGCCAGGCACCATGCTAAGTGCTTTACAAATACTATCTCATTTGATCCTCAGGACAGCTCTAGGAGATAGGTGCTGTTATCCCCACTTCAGAGAAGAGAAAGCTGAAGCAGATAGAGGTTAAGTAACTTACCTAGGATCACACAGCTAAGTGTCTAAGGCCAGCTTTGAACTCAGGTCTTCCTGACTCCAGGTCTAGTGTTCTACCCACTTTGCTCCCTGTAATGGGAATTTGAAGATCTTCCCTGACCCTTAATAGACCTAGGGTGGAGTTTGAAGACCTCCCCTGCTTTGAAAGTACACTCTGCCCCTTGATAGGTTGAATGTAGTCACATGGAGCCTGTGGTGGGAGAAGTTTGCTAAAAGGTGCATCAGAGCCCACAGAAAGCTGGTTCAGAGCTAGCCAGACACTGGGGAGAGAGGATGCTCATTAAGGAGACAGAGAGGTTTGTGAGTAAATGTCGATGTTGTGTTGGTTTGTGGGAAGGCTGAAGGATGCTGTGGCTCTCAGTGTTATTATGTCTTCTGAATATCTTTGGTTCTACAATGGAATTGGCTTACTGGTTTTGGGATTTGGTTTACTGGTGTCTAAAGAAATGCTTCAGTTCTGTCTTCTACCTGGAGAATCTGGTATATTTTGCAATCGACTGTCATGCAATAATTACAATCACAGTCTTTATTGTGATCACGGGCACTGTAAATATTGCATTGGTGCTACATGCCCTAGGTATCCCAATTTATCATCATCACCACCACCACCGCCATCATCATCATCATCATCATCATCATCATCATCATCATCACCACCACATCGTCACCCTCATCATGCTCATCTTCGTCGTCACTCTCATCACTCTCATTATTATCATCATCATCCTCCCATCTATCCTGATCAACTGTACTTCCCTTTATTTGATCCCCTCTTTTCCCTTAGTTTAGCTTTTACTTTTTTCCCCCCAAAGTATTTTTTAAAGACCCTTATTGTTGTTTTTTTTTAGCTTTTCGCACTGTTCTTGGCTCATTCTGATCTTTAGGGTTCTTGACACCAAAAGGTCTTAGAGACCATCTACTTTAGCCCCCTCATCTTTACTAAGGAGGAAACTGAAGACTGGGGAGGTGTTATGAATTACACTTGGTCTCCAAGCTTGGATGTAAAACACCTGGGACTCAAATCCTGGTCCTCTGATTCTCCAAAGGCAGCTGGGTGATACAATGGATAGAGAACTAGGCCTGAGTTCAAATGCAGCCTTGGATACTTTCTAGCTGTAAGACCTCGGCAAGTCACTTCATCTTGTTTTGCCTCCGTTTTGTCAGCTATAAAATGGACAGAATTATGGTACTTCCCTCCCAGAACTATAATGAGGTTCAAATTAGATAATCATTTGTAAAACTCTTAGCACAGTGTCTGGTATACAGTTGGTGCTTAATAAATGCTTCTTTTCCTTCTTCCTCCTAGTCTAGCACTCTTTCAGCCATACCATGTTGCCTCTGCTAAACTCACTCAAAATCAGACAATGAGTAAGTACAAATGCTACTGTTATTGATAAAATGTCAGCTCTTAATGTGATGGTGATTGTCATTACTAATAACAGAACTACCATGAGAACCTATGTACTAGTTGTGTGACTGAACACAGGACTATCGGGCCAATATTTGCTTTTCCCATCCCAATGGTACTTCTCCCATTCCACAAGGTCACTGATGATGACTCAGCAATCTCATGCGCTGGTTTTTTTTCACTGCCTTGGAAAGAAGTAAGGATGAAAGGAAACAGAAATGTATTAAATACATACTATATTAATTGCATATGTGTCTCCAAGTCTCCGTTTCCTCATCTACAAATAGGGGGATCATAATAAAGGAAACAATAGATTATTATTTCTTATAGAATAAATACAAATCATAATAAATACAACCTTACTGGGTTGTGGTGAAAACCAAATGAGATTATGTGTGCAATGTGTTCTACAAAGCTCAAAATTGTATATAAAAGTTAGTGATTTGTATGGTATTGATTATGATTATTTTCTCATCTTTCTGGATGGAGTTCAGCTAGAAGTGGTCAAGCCAGTATCCTACTTTTATTCTTTTGTGCTTAACACTCTGGCTACTGTTGCATATGTACATAAAAAGACTATCTTTTATAGTTAAAGAAATTAGCGGCGTGTGAATGTTTATAGATTGCTTTGAATGAAATTGTAAAGGCTCTACATGGGGTACCTAAACATGTCGTTGGCCTCTCTTTGGAGGAGTCAGTAGGGTTTTTTCAATCTTAAGTGATAAATACATAATGTTTTCTGTCAAAAAAGATGGGATCAACCTTACATCAGACAGGATACGGGGAAAGTACTTGGCTATTTAATCATGTGCCACTGGGAAGCATTTGGGCCAATAATTATGACTGTTATCCAGACCCACCATTTTCCAGTTTTGTAGAGAACCTAGAGTTGAATTTACCTCCCTTGTTGTAACCATTTTGCCATTCATTCTATTAGTAGTATGGAAGTTTGATTTTCAATTCAATTTGTTCTTTTATTGTGGCAAACTTCTTTCCACCATAGAGGCAAATCCACATCCCCCTGTGGGGTCTTCCTTTGTTAATTGTTCATCTGTGAACGCCTCATTTTGTCCCAACATTGAGCCTGAGCTAAGGGGGTGATGGTGCTAATAAAGCTGCCTTTTGACAGTGGTCATGGTGATAACGATTTACCTAAAGAACTTTGTATTGTGAATTGAAGTCCTGAAGGTAATCAATGTAGTGATCTTGTGCAAACTTCTTGAGATCTCCAAACCTCAGTTTACCTATTGGTGAATATATATGTATATCTATATATCTATTTATACAGATAGATCTGTATATTTCAATCCATATCCCTCTCCACGTCTTTCTCTCTATATCAAAGAATTCCTTGCATTTCTAGAGTGCTTTACAATGTTCACAGCCTTTTTACAAAAGTTAACTCGTTGGAGACCTAGGCAGGGCAGTGTGAGGAGCGATCATTTCTTTCTTTTAATAACTAATTTTAATAGTTAATATCTCATTTAATAATTAATTATTGTATCAGGACCAAGATTTTTCCCTTTTTCTACTTTCTCATCTAGAAATTAACTGGTGTGGGAAGTCTTTCTAAAAGATTTACCCAGTCAAGTTGACTGAGATCTAATCAAAGACAGGTAGAAGAAATTCTAAGTTTAGGCTAATAGATGCATTCCTGCTCATTCTGTTTGCTCAGACAGGTCTGGAAAAATGTGGGTCCTTCCTTTTGTCAGACAGGGGATATGGAAATTGATGTTTCTTTGACCAAGATTTGGGTAATCCAAATCCATATAGCCCAAGACCTTCATGGTAATATAGCCCACCCTTTCACTGTAATATTATTTTTCTCACTAATTGTTAACCAATCAGAGTTGACTGCCCCCCTCAGGAACACCTGCTCTTCCAAGGGCACATAAACAATGAACCCACTGCCATGAGGGGTCTTTGGTCTAAGAGAGATAGCCAAATGATCATCCTTTTATTAATAAATATGCTGACCTTATTAATAAAATGAACAAATTACCCAGAACTATGTCTCTCAAACCTTTTAAAATGCCACAGCAGGGATTTTTATCCCCATTTTACAGATGAGTAAATTATCCAAAGCCATAAGGTTAGTAAGTGGTAGATCCAAGATTAGAATTCACCTCTCCTGGTTTAGTGTTCTTTCTTTAAAAAAATAAGCAAATGTTTTATTGATGCTTGTGTGCTTATATTGCTGTCACTTCTCAATGTCACCTTCTCCTCCTTCCCTGTCCTATAAAAACTTCCCTTATAACAAAGAAGCATGATTAAACAAAACAAGCCAACACTTGGCCAAATCTGACTACGTTAGATCATTCCTCACCTAGGGTCCACTGGCAGCCTGCCAAGAGGCAAGAGACGGGCTTCACCATCTGTCCTCTGCAGTCAGGACTGGTCATTGCATTGATATGAGTCTTCCTGTTTTTAAGAATGGTTTTCCTTTACGTTCAAGTGGTCGTTGTGTAAACTGCTCTCCTGGATCAGCTTACTTCACACCGTGTTGATCAGCTCACACACATTTCTCCAAGATTCTCTGAATTCGTCATGTATTTTTTTTCTTTTTACAGTATAATAAGGAACCTAGATGGCTCAGTGGATAGAGTGCTGAGCCCGGAATCAGGAAGACCTGAGTCCAAATCTGGCCTCGGACACTTACTAGCTGTGTGACCTTGGACAAGCCACTTAACTTGTTTGCCTTAATCCACTGGAGAAAATCTCTCCAGTATCTTTTCCAAGAAAACCCTACGGACAGTATTGGTGTGCTTTGGTCCATGGTCAGATACAACCAAATCACAATGGCAGCATAATAATATTCTTTTCATTTATGTATTGTAATTTATTCTGCCATTCACCAAGTGATGAGGATTCCCCTGATTTCCAGTTCTTTACTATAACAAAAACATGTTCAGCATCCTTTCTACTATATTCAGTTACCTGCCATGCCTGGGAATGGGCTTGTGCTCTGGCACCCTTGGTAAAGGACCTGTGCTACCAGTGGGTATTGGTTGGGTTCCATCCCTGGGGGCTGTTGAGAAATGCTAAATTCTAACCCCAGATACCTTCTAGAGAGTGAATGTAAAGATGCTTTGAAAGGGCAATTTAAAGTCAGGCAGTTAGTTAGGTGGTCCGGTGGATAGAGCATTGGGCCTGGGATCAGGAAGACTTGAGTTCAAATATGACCTCAGACACTTACTAGCAGCGTGACCTCAGGCAAGTCCTTAACCCGGTTTGCCTTAGTTTCCTCGTCTGTAAAATGAGCTGGAGAAGGAAATGGCAAATCACTCCAGTGTTTCTGCCAAGAAAACCCCAAATGGGGTCACAAGGATTTGGATATGACTGAACAACAACAAAAGTTATTCACTCGGTAAACATTTATTAAACACTTAACTATGTGTTAGGTGGTGTGTATTAACCACTGGTGAGACACAGAAAGTCAATGCATGGTCTTGTCTTCAAGGGTCTTTCCAATAGGGGTGACAATATAGAAATAAGTATGACCATATAAGATGTACAAAATAGGGAGGTAATTTCAGAGGGAAAGGCAGGAAAGCTGTAGACAGTGTCAGGGTCCTAGGAAAGAGCTCCCGCAGAAGGTGATGTTTAAACTGAGCCTTAAATGAAGCCATGGAAACTAAGAGGTGGAGACCATTCCAAGCATGGTAGACAGTTAGTACAAAGGCATTGAGTCAGGAGATGGAATGTTATGAGTGAAGAACAGAAAGCAGGCCCGCAGAGCGGGATGGCTGAGTGTGTGGAGGAGAAGAAAGTGTAAGACTGGAAAGATTCAAAGGGACCAGGATGAAATTTCTGCTACTGGGGGAGGCTGAAGCTGGTGGGTCACTTGAGCTCTGGAGTTCTGAGCTACAGCAGGGCAAAAGCCAACTGGGTGTCTATTATAAGTCTGGCACCGATACAGTGGGTACCTAGGAGCAAGGGAGCAAGACCAAGTGGCCCAGTTCAGAAACAGCGCAGGTCAAATTGCTAAATATCTTGTCTATATATCCCGTATCAAACTTGCTTTGTATATATTTGTTTGCATGTCCCTTCCCCCTCATTAGATTGTAAACTCCTTGAGGGCAGAGACTGTCTTTTGCCTCTTTGTATCCCCAGTGATTAGCACAGTATTTGGCACATAGTAGGCACTTAATAAATGTTTATTGAATTGAACTGAATTGAAATGAAATATAATATTGATCAGAAGTGGGAATGGACTGATGAGTGTCTACTGTGGTTACTGCCTCTATGAGACAGGGAAGACTTGGTCTCAAGAAAAGGCCATGATATTTGTTAATTAATTTTAAGCTCTGTGCAGATGTTAGGTAGTGATGGCAATCAGTTCACCAAGACATATTTTCTGAGTACCTACTGGGTGTAGAGCAGAGTGCTATGTACTGGAGAGTCCTTCCATCTCTTCAAGTTAGAGCACTCCTGAGTCTGCTCAGAAGATGGTCATCCCTAGCCACCTTCTGCCACTTTGTCTCTCATTCCCTCTGACTCAGAGTCAGGAGGATGAGAAGCTGGTTATGTCCTCAGTCTCCACTGTCACTTCATATCCTTTAAAAAAAAATCTACAGAATTTAATAGTAGCTAGCTCTTACACAGCACTTTAAGCTTTGCAAAACACTTGCCAAATATCTCCTTTTATCCTTGAAACAACCCTGGGAAGTAGGTGTGATTATTATGCCCACTTTACAGATAAGGAAATTGAGGCACGGGAAGGTAAAATCAACTTTACTTAGAGTTACACAGTTAGTAAGTGTGAGGCAGGCTTGGAATCAGGTCTTTTTGACTCCAAGTTCAGTACTGTAGCCACTATTGCTCCCTAGCACTATGTTCACAACACTCTCTCTTCATCTGGCTGACTTCCTCATCCTTTACTGACTTCCAGGTCCCTTTTTTGGTTTTCTCAGTGACTCTGGTACTTGACTCACTTCCTCTCCACTCCATCCTCTCATCGTCATCAAGAACTTCAGCATCCACATAGATTACCCCTCTGATCATCTGAACCCACGGTTCTGCTACCTCTCCAGCTCCATTCTTCTTCTGTATCAGCCACACACTCACTCCTTAGACATCTCTTGGTGTTGTGTCCCTAGCACTCTACAACTTCCTACACCTTTGCCTCTTCTGCTAACCCTCACACACAACCTACTCTTCACTTGTAACATCATCTCTAGCCCCTCACATCTCCATTCTTCCAGTCTGCCTTCCCCATTTCGACTTCACTTTCCTCCGTGCCTAACTTTGACCCTGTGGGTTACTTCTTGTACGTCTCACTAGTGATTATTGTGAAATTCCTTCAGACAGATCTTCTGTCATTCTCAAACTGCAAATTCTTACCCCACTTCAGAATTTCTTCCTGGCTTGTTCCTGGCTGTTTTTTAAACATTCTTTCCTCAGCCTCTTGCTAGCTGACTTGGATTCCTTCCACTTTCCTGCAACTCAACTGTCCAACTAATGACCTTCCCCTCCTGTCTTTATCCTCCTTGATCTGTGCAGAATTTACATTGGGGGTGCCTTCTGTTGTTCAGATGTTTTTCAGTCATGTTCAACTCTTAGCAACCCCATTTGGGGTTTTCTTGGCAAAGATATTGGAGTGATTTGCCATTTCCTTCTTCAGCTCATTTTCCAGATGAGAAAACTGAGGCAAAGAGGGTTAAGTGACTCACCCAAGGTCACATAGCTAGTAAATGTTTGAGGCCAGATTTGAACTCAGGAAGATGAGTTTTCCTGACTCCAGGCCTGATATCTATCCACTGTGCCCCTTAACTGGCTTAAGATAATATGGTAAAATGAAAATTCTCTTTCATGTCAGGAGAAGCATCTCTTTGAACCTTGACTCTGATGCTTGTTATTTTTTAAAATTTAATATTTTTTCAAATAAGGAAAAAAATCTATGTTTTAACTCCTTCCCTCCATTGGAAAAAAAAAGAAAAACAAAACTCATAAAAATATGCAGTCAAGCAAAACACATTCCTACATTGACCATCTCTAAAAGTCTGTCTCATTCTATACCCCAAGTCCATCATCAGTCTGACATTATTTCTTTGTGAATAAGCCGTCTAATCTCTATGAACTGAGTTCATCATCTGTAAATAAAGACAGTAATACCTATAATCCTTACTGCACAGAGTAGTTGTTGAATCTAGCTATTCTTGGAGCCAATGTGTGAGAGGAGGCAACTCCAGGGGCTACATTCACTTTTCCCCTAACTAGGTTTTAAGCTGCATCCAGGTGAAAACCACCAGTAGACAGCATAGTACTCAGCGCAGAATAGGTGCTTAATAAAGGATTAGAAAAAAAAATCTGCCAACTATGTCATAGGAAATGTATACTGCATAATGTATAATAGAGAGAGCAATCAATTCTCTATTACATTTCAAGAATTGTTTAATATAATCTAATTTTATTACCTAACCAGTAAAATCCATCCATCTATCTATCTATCTATCTATCTATCTATCTATCCATCTATCCATCCATCCATCCATCCATCCATCCATCCATCCATCCATCTATCCATCTATCTATAATACACAGGCATACATATATATATATAAATATATATAAATAAAATGAGATAATGTTTATAAGGAGCTTAAAGCATTTTATAAATGCTAGTTATTATTATTAAAGATATTGTCAAAAATGCCTTCAGATAATATTATTGCATAGGGTTACTTTTATTACATAATTTAACCATAGGACTGATTTTTTAAAAAAGGCTTAGACTAGATGATCTCCAAGCTGTAACAGTCTATGAATTTACAGACATTTAATTCAATTAAATTTATTTAGTCACATGCCTGTTATATGCAAAGAACTAGACTAGGAGCTAGAGAAAGAAAAGGCCAACCAAGACAATCCTTACCCTTGGGGGAACTTTCATTCTATTGGAGGATGTGGTATGTATACAGACAAAAAAGTTATTTGAGGAGGCACGGTCACTAATGACTGTTTGGGGAGATGAGGGAAGGCTTCTCACAGGAGCTGGCACCTGAACCTTGAAGCCTTAAAGGAAGAGGAGGCTTCTGGAGAAGGGAGCACATTCCAGGCATGAGGAACAGCTGAGCAGACACCTGGAGGTCCACCCAATTTGGCTGGAATGTACAATGTGTGAAAGTCTAAGGGAAGAAAAAGCTTGGCAGAAGCCGTGTTGGAGAGGCCTTATACCTACTATGGCTGCAGTAAGGGTTATGGGAGGCACTGTATGAAGCTTCCATTCGCACCTTTTAACCTCCCCATCACTCCTAGTTCTGACTTCTGTGGCCAAGAAGAACGAGTCCAATTCTTCCTCCCCATTCAGATAACTGAAGGTGGTTATGGTATTCTCTTCCTCCCCCCCATCCCCCAGTGTCTCCAAGTCTTCTCTACTGTAGATCAAGTTGTTTGGGTTTTTTTTAATTGTTGTGATTTACTTATTTATTAAAATTATTTTTATTTATTTACTTAGATTCTTCATGACCCCATTTGGGGTTTTCTTGGCAAAGATACTGGAATGGTTTGCCATTTCCTTCCTCAGGTCATTTTACAAATGAGGAAACTGAGGCAAACAGGGCTAAGTGATTTGCCCAGGGTCACCCAGCTAGTATCTGAGGCCAGACTTGAATTCAGGAAGATGGGTCTTCCTTATTCCAAGTCCCGCACTCTTTCTACTGTGTCAGCCTCGATGCCTCTGTAGATCACATATCCGGCTTAAATGGGATGAGCTCATTTCCCATCACCATTCTGGATCCTTTCAAGTTTATCAACATACTTGTAAAAGCAAGATGCATAGAACTGGAGCCAGTAGTACGTCAGACATGCTCTGACCAGGGCCTCTTCATTGCTTCTTCATCACCAGATGCTCTGCCTCTCTCAATGCAGCCTAAGATTGCATTAACTATCTCAGCTACCCAAAATGCTTTGGACTCCTGTTGAACTTTCAGTTGGTCTCAGGTCCTTTCTCAGATACGCTGCTGTCTAGCTATGCCAGTGCCATTTTGTACTTGTGAAATCAACTCTTTTGAGCATAAGTGTAAGACTTTACATTTATTCCTATTAAATGTTTTCATTGATCGTAATGTTACACAGCAAAGGGCCATACAAAACTCCACAGAGCACTCCACTGTAAAATGCCTTCCAGGTTGACATGGAACCATTGGCTGACTTTGGACGTGATCATTCAGCTAATTCTGAATCCACCTCACTGTACCCCTGTCTAGGTCATATCTCTCTTATCTTTTCCATAATAATTGCGTGAGAGACTTTATCAAATACATTGCTAAAATCTCAGTAAACTTTGTATGATTTCCTTGATCTACCAGTTTAGTAACCCTGTCAAAAAAGGAAATAAAGTCAGTCTAGTGTGACCAGTTCTCAATGAAGCTATCCTGACTTTGCATGATCACTTCTTCCTTTTCTATATGTTTACCCACCATTTCTAGTAATATGGTCTAGGATTTTTACCAGCAATTAAAGTCAACAAGACCTGGTGACTAATTGGATAGGGGGTTATGGGAGAAGTTTGATGGTGACTCCCAAGTTTCCAGCCGGGTTTGTTTAGGAGCAGGGTGATGCCAGATTATAAGATGCCAGTTTAGGGGAGAAGATGAACTCTATTTGGGATATACTGAGCTTGAGATGCTAAGGGAGCATCCAAGCGAAGGTGTCCAAAAGGCAGTTGAAGATGTGGGTCTGGATTGTTGGTGAGAGATTAGCACTGGATATATGGATCTACGTGGAATTGAATTGTATGACTGTGGACTTATATTTTTAGCTTTTAGACTCAGTGGCCCAGGGAAAGCAGAACAGAAAGGGAACCTGCTGGGGCTGAGGTGTGGATGGGAATGTAACCTTTTCCTCTCCTCTTGCTCATTTCCCATTTGTTAATCTTTTCTTCTCTTTATTTTCACTTTGTGTGTGTGTGTGTTTTGGAGTGGGGAAGGCAGGGCAATTGGGGTTAAGTGACTTGCCCAAGGTCACACAGCTAGTAGGTGTTAAGTATCTGAGGGTAGATTTGAACTCAGGTCCTCCTGACTCCAGGGCCAGTACTCTACTCACTGCACCATCTAGTCACTTCTATACTTCTCCTTTCTTCAGGCCATTGAAATTGTAGACTCAGATCTGGAAGAGACCTTAGGGATCATCTGACCTAATCTCTGCATTTTATTGTGGCATGGGATAAGAATGTCTTGCCCAGTATCACGTAGCAAGTAGGTGTCATAGTTGGGATAAAAATCTAGGGCTCTTTCTGAGCCTTATCAAATATAGAATATAAAATTATATATAATATATGAAATTATATAGCTACATTATATTGATAAGGCATCTACATTATATTGCTATCCAATTGAAGGACTTGAAAATATATATCTTTTAGAGTTATAAAGTTGTGTATGACTTGTTGCCAATAATAATTTAAAAATAACAATGGTATATAGTGCATTTAAGAAAGAAATATTTTATATTATAGTCAATAGCTAAACCTGTAAATTCATCTGTCTATCCATCTATCCATCCACTCAAAGTCTATTTATTAAAGATTGACTGTATTCTAGGCACCACGGGGACATACAAAGACGTGTTAGACACAGTTCCTGCTGTGAGGTCACAGCCTCCTCCAGTGCCCTTTCCCCAACATCATGCTGTCTCTTTTTAGCGGAAAAATGTCAAAAATGTAGTAATCAGACAGCTCCTTGGTGCATTGGCATTTGAGGCTTGTTTGCCTTTTTCAGCAAATATCTAGAAAAATGTAAAGTCTATCAAGTCAGTGGCCCCTTTCTACCCCCTCTCCCAGCTCTGAGTTTTCAGCTGGATTCAGTTTTAAGAGTAGATTGAATAGGAGATTGGTTGGAAAGAAACAAACTCCCCTAGAAGAAAGGTTTGACCTTCTGCTTATCTTCTTCTCAGTCACTGGCAACTAGCATCATAGGACAAATTTGAATTTTTTCATTGATTCCATTTAATTTTTTAAAAAATTAAAAAAATGTATTGCCCTTAGCTGCTTATACAACACAACTGGTTTCCAGTATTCCTAACTCCCCCTTTCCTCCCTCCCCCATCACATACATCTTGAACAAAGCAAAAAGTCAGCTGGCACAAAGATCCTGTCTTATAGCACGGGCAGCTTTCTACATTCAGGTCTCTCACCTCTTTACTGAGGAGAGGGAAATGTGTTTCATTATTGGTTCTCTGGCACCAAGATTGGTCATTTCAATTAAGTCTAGTTGACTGACTTTCAGCGTTGTCTTTATTTATATTATGGTAGGCATTGTATATATTGTTCTTCTGGTTCTACTTTCTCTGAATTCACTTTTTTCTTTCCTGATGGCTTTGAAATATTCCATGACTTTCATATGCAAATCACTTCATTGTTCAATGGAAAAAACACTTGTCCTGTAGTCAGAAGTCCTGGGTTCATATCCAGCTGTTGATGCTTATGACTAGTGTGATCTAAGGCAAGTCACTTACCCTCCCTGGGTCTCAGTTTCCTCATCAAAATGAGGACCTTGGATGAGATGACTTTTGAGGCTCCCCCCTCCAAGTTCTACATCTCTGATTCTATGATCCTGTGATTCCTTATACCACAATTTGTTTGGCTCTTCCCCAAATGACAGGCACCCACTTTGTTTGAAGTTCTTTTTGCTCTAAGAAAGTGAACATTTTGACATATGTGAATTCAGGGTTGGAAGAGATCCTGAAACTAATTTAGTCCATCTAAAAATCACTGAATTTTTTATCCAACTGTCCTTTTACAGAAATGAGAATTGAGTTCCAGAAGGTTGAAGTGACTTGATCCAGTTCAATATGAATGAAAGAGCTGATAGTAGGTTTACTTTTGAAAAGGGGATGGAAAGAGAATTGGGAAGTTGGAACAGGGAGGGAGAGAGACTACAGAGGTAGCTAAAAGCAGGCTTTGATAGCACAGTGGAGGGAGGGAAGGAAAATGGGAGAGGGTTAGAAAGAAAATCTGCTTCCTTCTAAATTTTGGAATCAGAAGATCCTTTTGTAGCAGAATAAATATAGATACTTTGTAATCTCCCCTGAAAAGCCTTTATTTCCCTCTAGCCTTCTTCATTTACAGAGATTCAGGCCTCATAAGAAGTTGTCAAGACTGCCCTAGCCAGGCTATGTGGTCCCCCATAAACTTGAAAATGCCTTTTGTCTCGAGTTAATGTAACCTTATTTACTATACTGCCCGAACAATTTCCCCTCCCACGTGCTTTGGTTTTTTCATACTCTGATTTGACTCAAACACTAAATAAGTATATTATTTACAAAATATCTCTATCACCCAGAAGATATCTCACTGAAAGGAATTAAACAGTTACACATTAAAACTTTTATATATGGGATACGCATCAGTAAACATCAGTATATGCCATTCCAGACCCATTTCTATTTTCTCTGTGGGAAAAACAAGTTACTGAAGCTGAAAGGTGAAGGCTGTCCTTTGTGAAGGAGCCCTTGGCTAAAGCCTGAGCCACGAGGCCCGTTTCTCCTTCTAAGGGTGAAAAAGAGGCAGCTCTGTGCAAACTTCAGGGAAGTACTAGATCAACATGGCAGCTGTATCATTTTGGGCAATTCACTTCCCTGCCCTGGGCTGCAGTCTGCAGATCTACAAAATGAGGAGGTTGGATGAGATGGGAGGGCCCTTCTGATACTGATGTTTTATGCTTCTGTTTATTGAGCACCTACTATATGGCCAAGGCATCTTGGTGTTGGGAGAAGGAAAGGGTAAGCAAAGGCCTGGTGGTGGGAAAGTGTGAGGGGGTGTTGGTGGAATAGCCCAATGGAATGTTAGATTGGAACGATACTTAGAAATCATTTTATCCAAGCCCTCATTTTGACAAAGGATGAAACTGAAGCCTGGAGGGGGAAATGTTTGCTCTAGGTCCAAGTTAGTGGCAAAAGCTACAACAGTAGTGGAGGATTCCTGCTAGGACATAATGGGAGGTAAAGTTGGATGGGGAGGGTGGGGTCAGACAATGGACGGGTCTGGAATGTTGGCTGGATTAATTTCCATACATGTCCTAGTGGAAGGATGCTTCAGTACAGGTAAAAAGAGGCAACATGAAAAGACTCGGAGTCTGGAAAGGAGGGGGAGAAGAAAGGGAAGGAGGGAAGGACACAAAAAGGAGGGAGGGGGATAGGCACCAACGACACATTGCAATTGCTTTGTTAGTTTGCTCCCAATGCTCCTTTCTTCCCCACTCTTTCAAGGTGATTGGAAAGGTGAACTGACAGGGTGAAGGACAGCTCTTCAGATCTCTTCGGTGTGACTGGTGCAGTGAGAACCCTGGGTTCAGGTTAGGAGTCAGAGGACCTGGATTTGAATCCCAGATCTGCCACTTTCTGCTTCTGTGGCCTTGAGCAAGTAATTGCTCCTCTCTAGCATTCAATTTCTTCCTAGATGGGGTCCCTGGGACCTCTAACTCTATGATTCCATAACGTAAACACCCAAACTGGGACAATTTGTGTATCATATGCAAGGTTTGAAAATTGTCCCTCATCCAGCACTCCTCCCCTCCCCTCCCCTCTCCTCCCCTCCCCTCCCTTCTCCTCCCCTCCCCTCCTGTCCCCTTCCCTTTCCTCTCCTCTCCTGTCTTCTTTCATTCTCTCCCGCTTCTTCTTCTCTCATTTCTTTCTCTGTCTCTGCCTCTCTTCTTTTCCTCTCTCTCATACCCTTTGCAGAGGGCGGGGTGTCAACACAACCAAAGCAGTGTCATTTATATTCAGATTCTCTAGCAAATTTCATTCAGAAGGAATTCAGCAAACGTTTACTAAGTGCCTACTGTGTCTGAAGAATGAAGAACGATGCTGGATGCTGGGTTCTGTGGACACAAAGACAATGCTAAAACCAGTCCTTCCCCTCAAGGAGCTTACATTCTACTGGGCAGATACAACATGCTCACAGATCAGTTAGTATAAAGCATATATACAGTTATACTGAGTAAATTTAAGAAGGAGGGCACATGTTGCAGTGACCAAGAAGACTCTTGTGTAAGATTTGGCTCCTGGTAGGAAGCCAGGGGTTCTAAGAGACTGAGATGAGGAAGGAGGGAGTGCATCCCAGGCAGGGAGAATGATAGAATAACAGCCCTTATTTATGTAGCGTTCTCACGATGGCCCTGCAGACTGGCTGTAGACACATTCTCATCCTTATTGTGGTTATGGGAGCAGACCAAGGCCACACAGCTGGGAAACTGAGGCAGGGTTCAAACCCAACTCTCCTGATTCTGGGTCTTGCACCTTGACCACTGGACCCTAACTTTTCTTGCTTTAATGGCCACAAAGTCACTGATTATATCAAAGTTTTCCATCCTCAAATGCTACCCTCACCATTGAATCAGTTCCTTCCCTCAAGCCTAGTCTGAAATAGCCCACCTTTCTCTACTGATTAAAGAGAGACAAAGCACTCTCTTCCCAAGAATCCTGGAAAGCAGCACAGGATGGTGGAAAGAACCTCAGACTTAGAGTCAGACAATCTGGGTTCATGATTGGGATGGTTGGTAGCACATTGGATAGAGTACTGGGCCCGGAGTCCGCAAGACTCATTTTTGTGAGTCCAGATCTGGCCTCAGATATGTGCTAGCTGTGTAACCCTGGCTTAACCTTGGCCTCAGTTTCCTCATCTGTAAAATGAGTTGGAGAAGGAAATGGCAAACCTGTCCAGTATCTTTGCCAGGAAAACCCCTAATGGGGTCATGGAGAGTCAGACATGACAGATACAACTATGACTTGGGTTTGAATACCTGTTCTGCAGCTTCCTCCCCATATGACCATGTACAGATGATTTAACCTTAACCTCTCTGGTTTCACTTTTCTTATCCTTAAAATGGGGGGGGGATGGGCTACATCTGAGGCTTGAAACTGGGCTGTACTCTCCAGTTCACTTGAACCAGATTAAAATGTAATTGGAGAGTATTTAACAAAATAAATAAAAAATGCAACAAAACATAGATAACATTAATGTGTGGTTTTCTAAGTCAATACATAGTCTGTATGCATGGTTTAGTTTCTATTTGAATTTGATGCCCCTAGACTAGATGACCCACCCTAAATCTATAATCAAGTGACTCTGTGAGAATAGTCAATGCAAATATTATCAGGTCCTTTTTAAAATTAGGAAAATAAGGGTCAAAAAAGAAGAAATTACTTTTCTAAAGTCTTAGAGATAGCAGGTTTTAAAGCAGGTCTTTGACGCCATATTCAGTTCTCTTCATTCTACTGGGGAGAGACTTCTACTTGAGGTGTGGGGACTGAGCCCAGAAGGGCAAAGTCGGGGCTGTGTTTATGACTAAGTACATGCCATGGGCATTTGTCAATGTCAAATGTGGATTCAGTCATTGCTTGGGAAAGGGGGAGTAGTACTCCTGAAGCAGACCTGGAATCCAGTAGAGACACAAGGCAAAAAGGCTTTCTATGCCCATGGCTGACCCCACCCCAGCAACCAGACATTTGCTTACTTATTTACCACTGGAAAACACAAACATTTCTCTCCTCTTGGGACCAGACCCTAGGACAAAGGGAGTTCACTGCAATGGAAAAGCTCTGTCTCTAGTATGGAGAAATAATCAGCTACTCAGACAATATTGCAACATGGCACCATGGCCCGTGAACTCTCTGAGAAGAGAGAGATTTCATTCTGCCCAAACAGCCACATGACGGTTGTTTTTCCTTCCACAGAAGTAATAGGGCTTTCCATGTATCCATTTACAGAGGGCAAAGTTGCTCCACTCATAATGCTGGGAGACCCAACTCTACTCTTAACCCTAACCCTAGCCCTAAACCTTGTCCTCTTCATACTTAGATGGGTCTTTGACTTCCTCTATGTAGGTGCTCCTTCCTATCATATAGACTGCTCTCACATTCACATCCTCTTGTTCACATCCCAGAAAAATTCTACACAGCTGGGGTGGAAACAGTGATTTAGAATCAGAGGACCCAGGTCCAAATCTTAGTTCTGTTATCTACTACCTAAGGTGATATTGGGCAAATCATCTCACTTCTCTGCGTCTTCTCATCTGTAAAGTGAGAGGTTTGGACTGGATGGCCTCCAAGTACCCTTCCAACTCTAAATCTATGGCCCAGTGGTCTTCCAGGTCTCTTGACATTACTTGGTGACCAATAGAGCCCATAGTCTGCCCATTGGTTATCTCTCATTCTTAACACATGACTAGTCTAATTTTTCTTCTTGTCATACATCTTTTTGTAGAAACCTTTATCCCACTTCTCTTGTGCAATATTCTGTTGGTAATGTGTTATGATATTATGTCCTTTGGAAGAAAATGAGATTTAGAGAGGCGAAGGTCACAGAGTTAGGCCTAGAACCCAGGTGTTGCTTGTTTCAATAATCAGAAAAATCCACACGTTTGTAGAATTTATGCTGAAATAGGTTTGGGTCCTTTTTTTTCTTACTCTTTATGACTCATTTGCTAAGGGTTTTCCTTCCTCTCTCCCCCAAAGACTTGTTCATATGATCATGAGATTGTAAATTTAGAGCCTGAAGGAACGTTAGGGGTTATCAGACCCAAACCCCCAGTTTGCAGATGGGCACAGAAAAGTCAAATGATTTGTTCTATGTCACACAATTATTAAGGATCTGAGGTGAAAGTTGAAACCACTTCCTCCTGATGCCAAAGATAGCTTCCTATCTACTCCACCAAGCTCTAAATGGGAGCTTCCAACCTGAGTGGGATGGAAAAGCCTCACTAGCTTCCTTGACTTCTGCACCGAGAGCCTTCTCACCTCAAACATGCCTCTGCCCCTGCAGCCCCTCCAGCATCCCTCCTTCAGGAAGGAGTCTGAGCCAGCCACCCTCACTTCTGACCCTGATCTGCTCCTGACTCTCCCTTGTGTTACCCCCTCCCACCACCTTACAGCTTCCTTTCCTGTGTTAGCTTTTCCCATTAGAAGGTAAGCTTCTTGAAGGTAGGAACTTTTCTGTTTCTGTTTGTATTTCCAGCATTTAGCACATTGCTTGGTACGTAGTAATCACTTAACAAATCCTCTGTCTTCTATGTATCTGTCTATCATCTGCCTATCTTTTCATAATCTAACTTCCATGTATCCATCTACCTGATCCATTTCTCTCTCTCCATCCGCATCTATGTATGCATACATGCATGTGTGTATGTATCCATGTATCTATGTACATATGCATGTATGTATCTACCTATCTATGTATGCATGTATGTGTATGTATGGGTCTATGTATCTATGTGTGTATGTATGTATGTATGTATCTATATCTGTCTGTCTGTCTGTCTGTCTGTTAGCTATGTCTATATAGAAAATTGAGGTTATTTTATTTGGGTGATGCAATGGATAGAGCACTGGGCCTGGAGTCAGAACACTTGAGTTCAAATCTGGCCTTAGATGCTTCCTAAGTGTGTGACCTGGGGTCAGTCATTTTTAATCTATATTTTTCTTAGTTTCCTTAATTGTAAAATGGGATTGATAATATCACCTACTTCACTGGGTTGTTGGGGCAGCTAGATGACTAGAGCCTAGAGTCAGGAAGATTCGTCTTCCTAGGTTCAAATCAGGCCTCAGACACTTACTAGCTGTGTGACCCTGGGCAAGTCACTTAACCCTACTTGCCTCAGTTTCCTCATCTATAAAATGAGCTGGAGAAGGACATGGCAAATCACCTCAGTACCTTTGCCAAGAAAACCCCAAATAGGGTCATGAAGAGTCGGACACAAATGAACAACGACTCAACAACCCTGGACTGTTATAGAGATCAGATGAAATAATATTTGTAAGGTGTTTTTTTCGGTGCCTGGAACATAGTAGTCACTATGTTAATGGTAACCATTCTTAGCCATTCTTTCTTGTTAAACAAGTACTCCTCTGGAGACGGTGTTTTCTTCATTGACGTGGGGAGTCATTTTCAAATCTTTATTGCCTCAGTAATTTTCACAGTCTACTTGTGACTTTGTAGAAACTCCAGAGCTCCATGATGTTTTTTTCCCAAATGATTCACTTGACTTTGTGTGTGTGGGAACAGCCCAAGGAAAACTTGCCTCTGCACCCACCCTCTGTCCCAGGCTCATATACTTCCTTCTGCCTTTGAGGGTTATGGGGATTGAACCCTGATTGATATCACTGGGGATAGCATACAGTAGGCGGCTGAGACTCCTAGCTCCCAGGGCCCTGCCCCAGGTATTTCTTGCTGTTTCAAAGTTTGCTTTATGGATGGGTCTGCCGTGAGTCAATATGATAATGTTTCCTGTGAGGGTTTTATTCCCAGCCTTCTTTGTGGTCTGTGTGTGTCCGAGCACGTACTTCTAATCGGCAGAAAGTTTGCTGTGGCTTTGTTTACATGCCCACCCCCAAAAAAGGTACCAAAGAGGAGTTTCTAGGGAGAACTACTCCCCATGTTCTCTATGATTTAGACTATGAAGGAGAGTCACAAGCATGGGGCCTTGTTCTGTGTCCTGGGCACAACTGGATTTTTAGTCATTTCAGGATTGTTTCCAACCTCTCCTTCTGAGGCTTATCTCCACCTTGGACAATGACGCCAGCCCCTCAAGTGACTTTGCCTGTGGGAATGTCTATCTCCGGACAGCTAAGGTGAAGACAACCTGTACTGACCTAGTCCAATCAAGTTAGGGAAATAAGGAACTTCCCGGGCTTTTTGAGCAAAGTGAAAAGACTTGACTGTGAGTCAAGAGATGTGGATTCTAGTCTGGCTCTGCCACTAAACTGAGTGACCTTGGACAAGTCATTTGCCTTGCCTAAGCCTTATCATCCTTTTCTGTAAGATGAAGGGGCAGGGGTAGGCTGTTGAGTTAACCAGCAGTTCCAACTGATGAAATGTGAGGTGTTGTTTAATATAATAATAATATCAAACATTTAGAAAGGCCTTAGTTATCCTCTAGTCCAGTGGTTCTCAACCTTCCTCTTCCTAATGCTGCGACCTTTTAATACAGTTCCTCATGCTGTGGTGACCCCCAACCATAAAATTATTTTCGTTGCTACTTCATAACTATAATTTTGCTACTGTTATGAATCATAGTGTAAGTATCTGATATGCAGGATGTATTTTCATTGTTACAAATTGAACATAACCCACAGGTTGAGAACCGCTGCTCTAGTCCAACCAAAGTGGGCCAAGATGGTAAAAGGTCTTGAGATGATGCTGCTTGGGTTGAAAAATACCCTTCATCCTTAATTTAGTAAAAAAAAAAAAAGTAAACACAGAGATGTCTTAGGATAAGAACAGGAGTTTATTCTCTTCCCTGGGATAAGAGGGCTGTCCGCCCCATGAGACATCATGGGGAAGAGGTGTGTTAAAAAGGGCAGAACCAGAATTTATAACTTAACTTAGTCAAGCCCCCTTTCCGGACTGTCTCCTCTCTCATTGGTGGAGAGGCTCACCTCACCAAATTCTTCCCACTTGGGACAGCAAGAGAAGAGAGGGGGGAGGGTCCCACCAAGGTGGGAAAATAGAGAAAGGAAGGTAAAAGTGATTGACAGCAGCCATGGAGGAGGGGGGAGGAAGGGAAGGTTAACAACCCCAAATGGAGACATTTTCACTCATTCCATGCAATGGCGTGTGATATTAACAATAATTGATGATGATAACAATAGTTAGCATTTACGTAGTTCTTCAAGGCTTGCAGAGCTCAGTACAGATGTTTCTTCATTTGAGCCTTACCAGAGTCCTGGGAGGCAGGTGCTATTATCAACACTATTTTACAGATGGGGAAACTGAGGCAGAGAGGTTAAATGACTTGCCCAGACACTCAAGAGTCTGAGGCAGGATTTGATCTTCTAGATACTAAGTCTAGTACTCTTACACACGGTGTTTTCCTTTCCCAAGAAGTTTTCAGGCTGGGACCATTTGTACAAAAGGGATTCTTGGTCAGGTGTGGCTTGGGATGGCTGGCATGTGAGCTTCCCTCCAGCTGTGAAATTCTCTGAATTGGAGGCAACTGAGAACCAGATTTTGGAAGCTGCCCAAGGCCACACAGGTATTAAATAACAAAGACAGTTCTGAACCCATATCCTTTCTCCAAATCCATTGTTCTTTGAATTATGCTGTGCCGAAAATGGATGTTTATTCAACAGATACCCACTGCATGTATGCCATTGGATAAGGTGCTTACTAGAATTTTCTAGAACAGAGGGAAAATGATCTTTATTCTCAGAGATTGTCATTATTTAAAATAAGTTCTTTTTCAGAGAGTTTTTTTTAAAATATGAGATTATTCTTCCTTCTTCTATATCCTTCCTCAGCCTGAGTGATCTTTTCCACTAAATTCATTTCTAAGTCTTCTGTGTATAACACTTCTCCTACTGTGCCAGCAATTAAAGCCTCAGTTCCATTTAATTAATTAAAATCAATTAGTTTTAACAAATGGGTATTTCAGGGCAGCTAGGTGGCAAAATGGGTAACATGTAGATCCTGGGGTCAGGAAGACCTGAGTTGAAATCCAGCCTCAGAGACTTACTAGCTGTGGCAAGTCACTTCACCCGATTGACTCCAAATTAAAAAACCCCCAACCAAACACAAAACCAAAACCAAACAAAAACACCAAACCCAATGAGTGTATCTTTGAAGATATAAACAAGAACAAATGGATGAACATTTCATCCCCCAGCACACTGGAGGCACATTCTTCTCTATACCATCTCTTTCTCTGGGGAGAATAGGCTCAAATTTTAAACCATTGTCCATATAATATTGGTCCCACTAAGTTCCCATCCAAATACAGTATAGATGCTGGTTTGTCCCTCTCGGTCATCTGAAAGTTGTGACTCTCTTTGGACCTAGATGCTGGACTGCTTGCCTGCAAAAACCTGTCATGAACTCTGCTCCTGGTGTCTTTTTCTCCTGACCTTCCGAAGTTCCCAAGGTCATAGCCATCTCCTATCTCCATCTAGAAACAGGAAAAATAATGGGTATGGCAAAAACATGAGTTCCTGGCTTCATGTTGGCTCCAGGTGAGACAAAGCCTGAGATCTAAACCCAGATCTGAAAACCCTTGTCATCTCATCTTGTTCCAAAGCTAGAAAGTCCAGAAAAACCAAACCAAACCCATACCAAGAGAACTGACTCTGACTTACCAGTGCCACTTGCATGTGTTACATGCTGCCATGTTTTTTCCAGAAGCAAATTCCCTAGCTTCCTGGGAGTGGGAGATTACATCTGCTGAGTAGACCTATACCTGCTCACCAGGTGATCCTTACAATTCTGTGAGGTCTTGCCTCTTCATGGATGCTGGAAACTCCTGCAGAGTCAGGGACTGTGTACCTCTTCATTTTCCCTCTCATAATCCCTAATTTCCTTCAAAACTACGTTTAAACTCTACCTTTCTCAGGATGCCTCTCCCAATCTCCCCAGCTCTTCAATGTTTTCCCCAAACCCCAAATCACTTTGTATTTATTTTGCTTATGCTACTAACAGCCTCATTGGTTCCAAGCTGAATCTAAACTCCTTGAGGGAAGGAATTGTGTATTGATTTTTCTTTGGCATCCATAACATTTTGCATGGTGTTGGACAGATAATAGACACAATAAATACTTGCTGATTGATTGAGCACATAGCAGGAATTCTTCTGATACTTCTTGTTTCAGTTGGATTTGATTTCTTCTGCTTCCCCAGAGCAGTGATGGCCTTGAATAGGTCCTGAGTTGGCTGTTTGTTTTTCCTTTTAATTATTAAAATTTTCATTTCTAATCAGCTTGATTTCTTCTGAAGCTGGTCAGATTTTTGTCTGGGATGGGGGGGGGGTATGATTTCTTTGTATGGTAATTTCACATTTCTCAGGAAAGGAAGGAGAAATGGAACTACCCCTCTCCTGAACCAGGCCTAAAGGTATTGATTTGATGGGCTGACCTTAGATCCTCCCTCTTCCTACTCTAGGTCCTTCTACCTACATCTACTTGTACTTTTGTTGGCCCCTTGACCATTTCTAGGGCCTGATAATTACAAGACTCCTGCCTGAATCCCAGGCACAAACTCAGACTATATCCTGGGAGTTGGGTGTAAGTGTAAACCTAGGGTCACAAGTCCAGGCTTTGCCCCAGGGGAAATTTCCACAAAATAATTCCATATCAGAGTAGGGAGAATGAGAGAAGGTGGAGACAATGAGAAGGTGTTGTACTAGAATCCATAGCCAGGTTCCATATTTGTGAAGGTGCCTAACCACAGTGTCTACAGTAGTGCATCGGGAGTCTGGAAGCCCAGGGTTTAAATTTCATTCTAACATTAGCTTTGGAACCATGAGCAAATCACTTCACCTTTCCGAGGCTGTTTTCTTGCCTTAATGAGGATGATATCATACCTGTAGAACCTAAGTCAGAGAACTAACTCTTCTGAGTGTCCAGAGAGATAGTGTATGGGTAATATTTCTTAAAGCTTGATGAGATGTAGGAATGTGAACTATTATCACAGAGGTTTGCAGTTTTCAAAATGCTATTATACATATCATGTTGACAGTTGCTCATAATACCTCCATTGCTCTGTAGTTTTAGAACTAGGAGGGACCTCAGAGGTCACCCAACCCAACCCAATTGTCTCATCTAATGAAAAAGGACACTGAGACCCAGAGAGGCTAAGGAATTTCTCAAGGTAGCACAAGAGCTAAATCTCAATACTAGGATTGGAGCCCTGTCCTCCTATTTCAAACCCTGCATTCTTCCCCCGTAAGGGAATTGGGGGTTATTATTCCCATTTGATGGATGGGTACATTGAGGCTCTGAGCTGTTTGAGGGCTTGCCTAGACCACATAGCTCATTGGTGGCTGAGCTGGAAATCACACCCAGTCTCCTATCTTAATCCAAGTCTTTTGATGATTTAGGGACCAAATATCCAGATAATTGGCCAACTCTGATCAGATATGCTAGCATTGCTTCGCCGGATTTTGTCATCCTTCTGAGTGGGCCGGACGAATACTTCCAGCACAGCATGTGGGGTGTTAGATCGAGGTCTGTTTTCGGTGGTGATAGGTGAAGTTTTCTTTGGCTTCTTGCGGTAACGATGGCGTTGGAGACGGTTCCCAAGGATTTGCGACATCTGCGAGCTTGTCTTCTCTGTTCTTTGGTCAAGACTATAGACCAGTTTGAGTATGATGGCTGTGATAATTGTGACTCATACCTACAGATGAAAGGCAACCGAGAGATGGTATATGACTGTACAAGCTCTTCTTTTGATGGGATCATTGCAATGATGAGTCTGGAGGACAGCTGGGTCTCTAAATGGCAGCGAGTCAGTACCTTCAAGCCTGGAGTTTATGCAGTGTCTGTCACTGGCCGCCTGCCTCAAGGAATTGTTCGGAACTGAAGAGCCGAGGCGTGGTCTACAAATCAAGAGACACAGCAATAAAGACTTAGTGAACCCTCAAAAAAAAAAAAAGATATGCTAGCATTATGAAGCTAAATAGGGCCATAGGAGAATAGATTCAGATCAGGAAAGTAGTTTATAGGCTACTTAGCCCATGCCTGAAGCTCAGAGATAGTAAGGGACGGGCCCAAGGTCACACAGGTAGGCTATAGAGCTGGCTTTGGAATTCAGTGTTCTTTCTACTATGTCACACTTTACTTTGGCAAGCAGACCTTCAGATCTCAAGATCTCCTCAAGCAACAATAATCTCACAGAAGCATCTAGATACTGTAAATGAATTTAAAAAAATAAATAACTGCATATAGTTAAATCTCCCAAAGAGACCATTTTCACAAATGCCAGCTTTCTAAGACCATGGTGCAAGGCCTCATTCCTTGGTATTCTCTGGACTCCAAGGCATCATGAAATAAAGCCTTATCCTATTTGGTGGCATTCTGCTGGGAATTGCCCAAGCAACTTTGGATTCATTATTAGGAAAGTGGCTGGTGCTGTTCCATCCTTCTGTGTCTCAGCATTTCCAAATGTGCAGCAGACTCTGGTCTACATTTCTCAGCACATAAGCCACCCACAGCAGACAAATCTCAGCGGTACTCAATGGGGTGGAGGACCCTGTTTCATGGTGTGATATTTCCTATATCTTGCTTCTTGCCTCTGAGCTCGGCAGCCTGCTGCTCCACTGGTTTTACAGACAAGGAAAGCCAGGTTAAGGGAGGCTGTTGTTACTCAAGGCTCCCCAGCTAACAAATGAGCTCAGATCCTTTGATTCAAACCCGGCACTTTTCCTACTATTCCATGGTGTGATGGAAAGATCATAGACTGGGGCGGCTAGGTGGTGCAGTGAATAGAGCACCGGCCCTGGAGTCAGGAGTACCTGAGTTCAAATCCGGCCTCAGACACTTAACACAAAAAACTAGCCGTGTGACCTTGGGCAAGTCACTTAACCCCAACTGCCCTCCAAAAAGCAAAAAAAAAAAAAAAAAGAAAGATCATAGACCTGGGAGGCAAGAGATTCTGATCCTAGTGCTAGCTATAAAGTTAGCGCTGAATGACCTTGGGTACAACACTGTACCATTCCTTGCTTTGGTTAGGCAGGAGTTGTGGGTTTGGTGAATAAAACATGTTATTGCTGTAATCTTTGCCCATGGGATGTTCTTGGCAAAGATACTGGAGTGCTTTGTCATTTCTTTCTCATTTTACAGATGAGAAACTGAGGCAAATGGGGTCTTGCCCAGGGTCACACAGCTAGTAAGTGTCTGAGGTTAGATTTGAACTTAGATCTTCCTGACCCCCGTAGCTGGTCCTTCAGTACCTCCATTAGGAAATATCAGGAGAAGTGGGAGGAAAGGGCTGGGATCACCACCTTGCTGTAACGTCAGGAGTAGGACCAAGCTCCCTGAATTTTTCCAGTTCTTGCCATAGAACCAAGAGGGGTTATACAAGAACCTGTGGCTGTATGAGTTCATTAGGTGGAAGGTAGGGTTCAGACCTTTTGGGGTCTGTTGGATATGGGAAGCAAGTTGACTAAATGCCTAAGGAATTCCTGGGGTTAGATATGAAAACCCAATGAAGGTGGGAGGTTTAGGGAGTCATCTCATGGAGGCAAAGTACCGCTGGTTGGATAAAGGTTGGAGGATGTGTTCTTGTCAGTTATATATCAGCCCAAATTTATGGTGGGGATGGATTTGTTTGATTTAGGGGTAGTGGTCCCAGTTCTGGCTGTTGTTTCATCAGCCTGGCCCATTACAGTGGGGAAAGTTCATTGGGAGTCCCAAACCATCCAGAATAATTAAAGACAAGCAATGCTATGATCATGGGGGCCTAGCTGAGATTTCCACCCTCATATCAGACAGAAATATAAAAAGACTATTCTAAGTGGGCTTCATGAAAAAGGCCCACAGATCCCCCTGAGGGGAATATGCCCAACAAATGCCTTCCCCTGCCACTCTCAGTTTATAGTCCTTCACAACATCATTTTTCATCAAAAATACACGTTTTTTTCCTTCTACAGCAAAAGATGTGTCATATATTTTGGCATATATATATTTGCCATCTAATACATATATTTTGAGAGAAGCGGGGGAGTAGAAAAGGGGCTAGAGCTGGTGTTAGCCTGGATTCAAGTTTCGACTCTACACTCACCAGCTGGATGACTATAAGCAAGCCTCATTGGCTTCTCCAAGCCTCAGTTTCCCTTTCTGTAAAATGAAGATAATAATACTAGCCTAATGTACCTCTCAGGGATTGTTAAGAAAACACCTTTAAAATTATGTAAATGCAAACTGTTACAATTGTTATTCTTATGAATAATAATGAACATACTCTATTTGGAAAGCGGTTAGCTCATCAATCTATAGTCAATGTCCCGGATATGACAGCCATTTGCCTTCTTTTTTTTCTTCCTTTTTTTAGTAAGTTAAGTTGGCATTTATTGTTTTTATATTATGGTAATTTCTGGATCTAGTATCTTACTCCCCTTTTAGCACAGAAAAACAGTTAAAAATAGCCAGATGCCATGACCACACACATACGTATGACCCCACCTTTCTGTAAAGAGGAAGGAGGGAAGTCTTATTATTTGTTCTCAAAGACCAAGACTCACTCTCCTAAATTCCAGGAATAGGGAGGAGGCAGACAAAGAGAAGGAACATGTCAGCATATGTCACTGTGAGTAGCAATAAAAATCACAAAGAAAAAGACTCTTTGGTGTTTAACTAGTAGAGGCAACAACGTGGGTCCATACAGTGGAACAATCACACATTAATAGCAGTTTGAGATGGCAAGGACTTGGTCTATTGCAAAATCTGCATCACCGTCACATGGCTATTTGCAACCCAGGCTCGAGTCTCTGGAGTCTCCATGGTCTGATTAAAGAATGGCAGTGCCCTCCCTCTGAAAGGCATGTAGCAATGGTTCTCTCTATGTGATGGCTGGATTCATCCCTGTAGACTGGAATATGGATGTGGCCAAGGGATTACCAGGTTACTGCCCCTTGCCCCATGTCTGAGCTGGCACGCTTCTCCTATCAATGTCTGCCCCATTGCAGATGAGGAACTTGCTAAGGAGGAGGGCACGTGTTCTGAGATGCACATTGAAGACAAATCTGACCAGTAGCCATAGAATCTTAGGGCTGGAAAAAGGCTTTAGAGACACGAAATAACTTCTGACTGTGTTCTGACCATTGTGTGAAACCAGAGAGACACAAAGTTCAGATCAGATGCAGCCCCTGCCTCTAAGGATCATGGGATCACAGATTTGGAGCTGAACAGGGCCAGCTTTATGGATAAGGAAACTGAGGTGAAGAGCCCCATGTCCATGATGGTAGGGGTCAGGACTGGAACAAGGCCCTTTACCTCCAGACTCTGTGCTCCTTCCCCCGTATCCTGACTTTACAAAGACGAGGCTTGCAGATCAATAGGAGGATGAGGTATCAACAGAAATCTATAACACAGAATATTAAATATAATTAATAGATACCAAATACAACAAATTAAATATTAAATATAATAAATGATAAATGGATTCATCATCTAGGCTAATTCCATTATTTTACAAAAGAAAAATGAGGCTCAGAGAGGTAGGGTAAAAGGATTATGGCACAGGAAGGAATTTTTTAGAGATGTAAATAGTATTTTATTTTTTCTAATTACATGTAAAGACAGTTTTCAACATTCATTTGTAATAAGATTTTGAGTTCCAGATTTTTCTTTCTTTTTCCCTCTTTGCCCCTCCCCATGATGACAAGAAATCTGATATGCTATACATGTGCAATCATGTAAAATATATTTTATGGAAAGTAATTTTAGATGTCACTTAAGTTTAATCTGTGAACCCAACCTCCCCAATAAGAGGTCAAATACTGCCTAAGCACCTATAATTTCTTTCATGGCTCATTCCAAAGAGTCATTAATGGTTTGATGTCAGTTTGGAAGGAGAAGTCTATTGGAATGACTGAGATATCTGTGCTTGGCCATATATTGTTGGACAGCTTACATCTATAATTTGGATGAAATTTTCTGAACTGGTAGATGATAACAATTGTAGCTTCTAAGATGTTTCTGAAGCTGTTTTGAGTGACAGAATTAGGATCCAAAAAGATCTCCATAAACTAACACAAATAAGACAAAACTGAATCGGGCTAATTATAAAGTTTTATACTTAGGTTAAAAAAATCAACTTTTTAAGGAATTATGCTGACGGGCATTTTAAAAGTACTTAACGTATGCTGGGTACTGTGTGCTAAATGAATAATCAATGAAAAGTATTGATTAAATTCTTACTGTATACCCAGCATTGTGCTAAACTTCGAGAATACATATCCAGAATCAAGATAGTCCCTGCCCACAAGGAACTTAACATTGAAATTGGGGACGCCATCACATAGGGGAATCCCGGGGAGAGCAGAATTGAGCCAGCTTAGCTCCTCTCAGCCCTGATCTCTGGTAGTAATGATCAAGGAGGCTGATTAGATTGCAGTTATCTGAAAGAGATGGGGCGTGGGGTTTGGGTGAACTGCAAGGTCAGAATCAGTCAATAGTGCTTTACAGAAGGCAAAAAAGGGAGGGGAAGGATTCAATTTTAGGTGGCCTTAGGAAAGGCATAATGAGCTCCTTTTTTTTCTTTTTTTGTACAATGTCCTGATGCAGAAATCTGTTTTGCTTGGCTATGCATGTGTGTCACAAGATTTTTTTTCTTTTTCGGTGGTGGAGAGGAGAAGAAAACAAATGTTTGTTAATTGAAAACAATAAAATTAAATCTAAAAGAGCATTCTGTGGCCTCCAGAAGGAGGGAGATGGCTTCCAGGTTTCCTTCCTATGACCTTGAACCTGTTCCCCTGGGCTCTTCTCTGGTCAGACCACACTTAGTACATTATCTTCACTTTTTGGTGCCACATTTCGGGAAGGATGTTGATAAACTAGAAATCAGTGAGATGAAGCATGCTATAGTGGAAAGAATGCTGGATTTGGAGTCACCAGATCTGGGTTCAAATGCTGCCCAGGACATTTGCTGATAGCTATGGGACTTTGGACAAATCATTAAATGCTTGGAAGATTGTCACCCATGTGTATAATGAGGGAGCAGGACCAGAAAATCTCTGAAGTCCTTTCCAACTAAATCTATAAGCTCTTTTTGGAGAATGGTGACCAGGGTTGTGGAGCATCTTGAGATCACACCAAGGGGGGATCCGTTAAAGGAACTAGGGATGGGCAGCCTAGAGAGAGGCCTCAGGAGACACATGATAACTGTTTTCAGATATGGGAAGAGTTGACGTGTGAAAGAGGTATAAGATACATTCTGCTTGGTTCTGAAATGTCAAGCTAGGACCATGAAATGGACATGGTAAAGAGGCTTGGGGGAAGGAGAAGCTTCTGAGTGACTGGAGCCTTCCCACAGTGGAATGAGCTGCTCCAAAAGGGAATGGACTTCACCTCACTGCGGGTCTTCATTAGAAGGCTAGATGACCACTTGACATGGATGTTGTGGTGGGTGTTCTTGGTCAGAACTGAGATCCCTTCTGACCCTGGGATTCTGATTTTTTGAAGGATAGTCCATCTAACCTAATGGGGTTTCTGTTGTGCTCGATATATGTGATTTCATACTCTGCAAAGGGCGCTGACAAGATTGTAGACATAGATGACCAAATTACACCCCGTTATTGTACAGATGCTCTAAAGATTATAAACTTTTGGGGAAGGAGACCATGCCACATGGGGTGTCATTGAAAGAGTAATGGGCTAAGAGTCAGGAGACCCAGATTTGAGCCTCTGCTGTATTACATACTAGCCATGTGACCTTGGCCAAGCCATGTCAACTGATCCTCAGTTTCCTTATCTATGAAATGGGGGTAGTCTTATTTGTACTTCTCTCTTGGGGGAGAATAGGTTGTAAGACTCCAGTGAGAGACATAAAACCTTTGTAAACAAGGATCTCTTGACCTTGGCAGGGAGAGGTCTCTATATCATTGAAATAAGTTATTTTCTACCTTCTATCACCAAACAATAATATTGGGACCGTAGGATTTGATCTGAAGACCTTAGGGATTACCTCATTCTTTTTTCTCATTATGTAGAGCCAGAAACTAGCTTATTAGAAGGGAAAATGGTGGATTTGTAGTCACAGAACCTGAATTAGAGTCCCTAGCTCTATCATTTACTCTATTTTCTCTTGATCTCCAGCTGCAGTCTTCTCAATAAAAAGAGGGAGCTAGATTAGAATACCTCCAAGGTCCTTTTCAGCCCCCAAGCCATGATCCCATGTGGTGATATCCTCTGGTCTCACAGTAGCTGAGTTGGGATTCCAACACAGGCCTTCTTCCATCCTAGCCTGGTGAACCCTACTCAGCATTACCACTGCAAATGTCAAATTGTCTGTAAATTAGTATTTTTCTTTTTAAAATAGGTTAAATTGGTACCTTTTGGGCTTACATCATCTAGATTGACCCCTATACCAGTTCTTCTTCCCTTTCCCAGAGAGCAATCCCTTATCACAAAGAATTTTTTTTTAAAGAAAAAAAGAGAGGAAAAAATTCTGCAAAAGATTCAGCCATCAATTATCAAGAAAATCTAGCGTTATGTGCAGTGTTCCACACGGGTGGATCTCCCTTCTCAGGAAAGGAGTGGGGCGAAGTGTTACTGTTAATATCACATCACCACCATCACCAGAAGCCTACTAGCACAGCCTTAGGAACACTATGAACAGTCAATAAAAACTAGCTGAATTTCTGTTGATCCGTTTCCATTGTGTCCAACTTTTCATAAAATCCCATTTGGGGTTTTCTTGACAAAGAAAAGTGGTTCTCCATTTCCTTCTCCAGTTTATTTTACGTATGAAGAAACAGAGGCAAACAGGGTTAAATGACTTGCCCAGGGTCACACAGATGCTAAGTGTTTGAGGCCAGATTTGAACTCAGGAAGACAAGTCTTCCTGACACCAGGCATAGTACTCCACCTAGCTGTCTCTAGCCAGATTAGAGTAGATTAAAGCAAAACGTCAATAACTTCCAAGATGTTTTCAGGCTAGGTGGTATAGTGGACAAAGCACTGTCTCTGGAGTCGGAAAGACTTGAATTCAAGATACTTCCTGGTTGTTTCCCCTTGGGCAGATCATTAAAATATACAGTTTTCTCATCTGTAAAATGGGGATAATAACAGCCTATGCCTCCCCAGATGATTGTGAGGATCAAGGGAGATAATAATTCACAGTGCCTGGTACAGAGTAGGCACCATGTAACTATTAGTTATTATTGTTTTTCCTTCCTTCAGTGGATACTTCAAGATTCTTAAAGGCATTCTTGGGTCCTCAGAGCTGAGTTTGGACTCTGTTCTTGAAAGCCTTAATGTTTTATTGGCTTCAATAGCTCTGATAGCATCATCCTAATTGGCCAGGCTGAGGTCAAGTCCTCCTCTTTTTGGTTTGCTGCCTAAGTTTGGAAACTCTGACCTTCCTTCCTTTCCACCAGCCTCCTTCCAAGTGACAGTGCTCAGCAGCTTTTGCACACCATGACTCAGCACTTAGTCAGGGACTGGGCAAGGGCAGTTTTTCAGCAGGCTCAGAACAAGAGAACATAGTTGAACCCCTGAAGGGTAGAGTAGGTGGTCCTCTACACAGTTTTGATGTGACTGGTCTTGGGGGACATCTATCTCCTATTACAGTACCCCCTTTGGTGCCTCTAATTCCACCAACAGGGCATCATTCTTTTGGCTTAAGCATTGACCTTTCACTTTTAGGTCCCCAGTGAGAAGGCAGATACATCTAAGGAGGGGAATGCACACTAAGTCTTAGAGTGAATGAATCCTTCAGAAGAGGCTTCTGGAAATGTACCCAAATAACTCTCTAGGGAGGCAATAAATAGAGTAGAAAGAGCACTGGTTTTGCAGTAAGAGGAGGTGGATTGACGTCTTGCCTCTGATGTGTAGGACCTATGTGAACTAAAGCAAGTCACTTAGTGTCAGTTTCCTCATCTGTAAAATGAGAAGGTTTTCTCTAAAGAGAAGAAAGGGATTCATGTGTACAAAAATATTCTCAGCAATATTTTAGCTAGAAAAAAATAAGGAGGTGCTTGTCAATTGGTACATGGCAGAACAAATCATTGGGTGGTAAGAAATCATGAAAAGGATGGTTTCCAGGAAATTTTGGAAGGCTTATTATCAGCTGATGCAGAGTGAAATAGGCAGAACCAGGAAAACAATTTAATACAGTGACAACGTTGTAAAGATGAACAATTCTGAAAGACTTTAAAACTCTGACCAATGAAGTGAGCCACCATAAGGACCAGTGATGAAGCATTCTTAACCGCCCCCTGACAGAGGGACTGGACTCAAGGTGCAGAATGACACAGACATTTTTTAACATGGCAGATATGGGAATTTGTTTTGCTTGACTTTGAATATTTGTTACAAGGGTTTTATTTTTACTTTATTTTTTCTTTTTATCAATGGGATTTAAGGAATGGGTTGAAAAAAAGAGAAAGAAAAGAAAGTCACTGAAGCATTAAAAAAAATAAAAACCACAACATACAGACGAAAATAAGAGGCGGATCAGAAGGAAACAGCAGGACAACTTTGAAAGTTCCATGCTGGTTTTATGCCAAAAAAAATGCAAGCTATGTAATAAAGATTTGCTGTGCTATGTATAATACTCTTTTCCCTCTACTTTGCATAAAAATGCTCATTTTATTTTCTTTGCAACTTATTGTCTTAGAGAGTGGCCTAGGGCATTGAGAAGTAAAGAGGTAGCCAGGGTTGCATGGTTAGGATGTATCAGAAGTAAGACTGGAACCCAAGTTTTCTTGGCTTGGAGGCTAGCTTTCTATCCATTACTACACATGGCCACTCACCTTGTCCCTAGTACACAATGTTTATTGAAATGACTTGAATTGAGGAAGTATTTTTTCCTCCTTTTTAAAATCAATCAATGATCAATTTATCCATTTAGACATATGTTTAAGGACTTAGGAGCAAAGACAGTGGTTTACTGTCCCAGGTAGTATGGTCCCTGAATTTTATTCCTGAGTAACAGATCCTGATGATTTCTCCATTTTCATCCCTCCCAACGGGGAGAGCAGAGTAACCCTCTTTTCCCACCACAGGCAGGGGAAAAAAAAAAATCCATTGCTACCTCAGTTTCCCCTATAGTCTCTCCTGGGATGGAGAGCATATTCAGGGGCATTCAGTAAATTGGTTAGATTCTTTCTCCTCCCTAGATCTAATCCTGGATTAGGTCTGGAGCCCAAATCTCAGACCTCAGCTGGGGAAGCCTAGTAGACGCCATCTCCTCTCAGGCCCCACCCACCAGAAGTATTGCTGATGAAGTGTGGAACAGGTGTAAAAGGAGAATGGGGGAGGTGGACAAGGCTTTCATTTTGCCCGAGGCTTGCTTACATTGGCGAACAAGTTTTAGGCCATGACTTTTATGTGGGGGGGGGCGGGGAGGAGAAAATGGTGTGGGGGGTAGGGCAGGTCCTTATGTGTGATTCTGGTTCCCACCTCCTGGACTGTCCCAGCACTGGGCCTTGCGTGACTTGGGTACAGGCCTCAGCCAGGGTGTGGGAGCAAGCAAACTCCATTAGCCATTATCAGAGATCTCTCCCAGCCCCAAGATAGTAAAGTTTGAGGACTAGCTTTACATGACTGTAAAGCAGAGTGATTGGGGTGGGTCACGCGGAGGTGGAGGTGAACTTGGAGGCTGAGGTAGCCCTGTCGACTTCCTGCCCAGCAGGTAAAAACAGCCCAGGAGCCACAGGATGGGATATTACTCATAGGACAGAGCCATATCCCTGAGCTCGTAAAAACTGGGCCAGAGAGTTAGCTCCCGCAGCCCTTATAGCTCCTGGGCTAAAACTTTATTCCCTCCTGGGAGGGTTATATGATCTGAGGGAATCAGTGCTAATTGTGTGTCCTCCCAGGCCCAGGCCCGATCTGGGGCTCAGGTTACCTCCTCAGCATCTGCCTGGGTCAGGCATCAGGAGGCCCAGAGATGGAGAGGGTAGGTCTTAGAGGGGACGCAGGGAAGGGGGAAGGGGTATCACACTTTAATTAAAAGTGAAAATCCATTTTCTGGCCCTGGCCCTGGGCCTGACAGGAGGTCTTCTGTGGACCACTTTTCCTCCCAGGCAGGAGTGGGCTAGGGCCAGCAGAGACTTGGGAGAGGGGCAAAAGACCTTTCCTGGCCTGGGGGATTCAGGGTAAATGTCCGGAGGGGAGAAACACCCCTGAGTGAGAGGAGCTGGGACTCTGCTCTCTGGGGTCCTGCTTGGCTGTCTTTCACCTTTCTCCTGGCAATAAAACTCTATCTGGAAGGAGAAAGTGGTTATTGCCTCCTCTTCATGTAGGAAGGGAGACCTAGGGAAAGTAGGAGCCTGCTTGCTGTCAGGCACACTTTGGGCTAGGTGTGTGTGTGTGTGTGTGTGTGTGTGTACCCCATGACTCCTTCCCCAACAACAATTCAGTCAACCAATCAATCAAAAACACTGTTGAACCCCTGCTCAGTGACTGGTCCTGTGCTACATGGGGGTACAGAGACAAAAATGATACAGTTCCACCCTCTAGAAGCTTGCATCTGTTGGGAGGGAAGGGAAGACAGTATGTGCCCACAGGTAGCTGAGCAGACACAATAAAGGAGGTATTCTGGAGTGTGTGTGTATGTGTGTGTGTGTGTGTGTGTGTGTGTGTGTATGTGAGTGTGTGATATCAACAGCTGGCTCAGGAGGCAGGAAGACCCCAGAACTGAAGGCCAGCCTCTGGCACTTAAAGGCTCTGTGCCTCGGGACAAGTCACTTCTTGGGTCCCCCCACTCCAAGGCAACTTTCTAAAACACCAAATGACTAGAGGAAGTTCCTCCCTAGACCAGAAGTTCTCAGTGCAGATGAAATCACTGGTCCAGTTTAAATAAAAAAGGAAGAAAGGAATACAAGTTAATTGGGGGTGGAGGCATCAGCAGCTGGGGGGATCTGTAGTAGGGTGAGGTACAAAAGTACAATAGAAACAGTTCCGGTCCTCAAGGAGCTTAGAGTCTACAGAGGAGATGGCATGTATAGGAAAGTACATATTAAATCAATGAAAGGTAATGGGGCTGTAGGGAGAACACTGCATAAAAAATAACATTGGTGAAATATAAGGGGAGGCCTTCTGGAACAGGGTCAGCCAGCACTCAATGAATGTTTGTCAGAGGGAGCTGGCTCCCCAGAGGCTGCTGGGGAGGGGTCCTGTGGAGCTTTCCCTAAGTCCGGATGCTGGCCCCTTCCCCCTCCCCCGCCCCCGCCCACATGGTATGGTTTGTCTGACTAATAACCTTGAATGATGAAACCCTTCCTTTTCACCCCTCTCTTGGAGGCTAACCCTCAGCACTTTAGACTTTCACTTCTTGTGTCTCATTCACACATGGTCCATTTTCCAACTCTCCCGCCCCCTCACCATGGCCAGCCGGGTCACTCCAGGCTCAGGCTATCTCTTTTGGGAGCTCTAGGTTGGCCTAGGTGTTCATTGAATTTGACTTGATTTGATCTGGGCTCCTCCTGCTAGCTGGCCCTCCCAGTTTCTTATTCATAAACTCCACCCAGGGCAGCCTAGTGTTGAACCTGAGGCCAGGGGATAGGTGGTAGAGAAGGAAGGAAGGAAGGAAGGAGGCCCACGGGCAGGTTTTCTGGCGTCTGTCTGTCTGTGGGCTTGGTAAATGGCCCTGATAGGATGATAGGAATTAGAGTCAGGAGGAACTTGACAGACAGGCAGGTCTAAAGCCCACACTTTACAGATGAGGACATCAGTGTCCAGAAATTTAAAATGACCTTTTGGGGGACCACACACATGTGATTAGCCTCATTTTCACTAATAAGTTCACTGAAACCAGAATTAAGATTTGAACCCAGATTTCCTGACTCCAAACCCAAGGGGGGGTTTGTTTTAATTTTTGGGTTACATCACAAATATGACAGTCTCTGGAGTCAAAGAACTAGCTTCTTCAGAGGGTCTTAAGCGGGGGTCTGTCGGTGAGCTTTTTAAAAATATACTTGGAGACTTCTATTTCAATATAATTGGCTGCCTTTGTCCTTTTGTTGTATTTGGTTGTGGGACTGGGTCCCTAAGCTTTACCAGACTGGTGTAGGGCGGGCACCATGACACAAAACAGCTTCAGAATCCCCAACTGCCTCTAGTCTCGCCTCTGCTTTAAACCCCAAGCGCCTGCATATAGAGCTAGAGACCAGTCGTGGGGACCCCTGATTTTATAAATTAGAAAACTGAAGTTCAGGGAGATTATGAGACTGGCCCAAGATGGCAAGGGGCAGGGGCAGTACTTACATCCAGAGTTTTGTGGCTCCATATCTAGGACTTTTTCCATTATGCCATGTTGCCTCTCCAAGAGACACATAGTAGGTGCTTTGTGCAAACTTGATTGACTGCTCTGTGGACTGGGGGGAGGGGCTCTACTTTTAGCTCTCCATCTATGATCTGGTAATAATCCTACTGTGTTTGGGGGGGGGGTCAGAAAGAAAATGCCATGGGGAGAGTAGGAGGACTTGAGTCAGAGTGGGCACTTCCCCTGCCAGTGACCCCAGACTTTCCTGCAAAGTTGCAGAAATTGGCCAGCAGGCCCCCAGGTTGTTTCAGGGCAGGGCAGGGCAGGGCAGGGCAGGGCAGGGCAGTTCAAAGCAATCTAGCCCTCTTCCTCTCAGAGGGAGCTCCTCCCCTTCTTCCTTCCCTCTCGTTCTCTTGCTATTTCCCCAGACTCCCCACCCTGCCTTGGTTAATGAGTGATGGCCCACACCTGTGCTTGCCCCTGTACCAATGGTACAGTGCCCACACCCAAGGCCGAGTTGGGGGCAGTGGCAGAGGGAAGTGAGGGGTTGACTCATTCTCTGTCTCTGTTCCCCACCATTACCCCTTCCCTTTGTGGGGCAGGAGAGCAGCTTCCCAGGGGCATGGCTCCCTTGGCTAATCTTTTCGGCATTGATTAGTTCTGGGACCCTCTGTTCCTTGTCTATCATTCCTGAGTTTCTCTCTCCCCCAGTTCCTGGGAATTTTCTAGCTCAGCCATGCCAACCAACTCAGGGCATCTTCCCAGAGCATCAGTTCATTTCCAGGAGAGAAAAAGAAAATCCAAAAGCAGTGGTAACTGGGAAAATATGTTTTCAATATATTGAGGGTGAAATGCTTACCCAGGCTCATCAATCATAGAAAGAGAAGAAAGCCCTGGGTTTGTTCAGAATCTCCCTTCCCCCCAACTTCCCCACCCCCATTAAACTGATGATGAACAGGAAATTAAATTCAAATTTTTTTCCCCTGCCTTTTCCCATTATCCAGCTGCCACAGGAGGAAGGCAGGTTCCCTGATATATGATTGGGGGACCATCAAAGACCTCTGGGGGAGGTGAATGATGTCATCATCACATTGGCACCTGAACTTCTGAAATGACAGGTTGATGGAAAGAGAGGCAGCTGGGAGGGTGGGGGGATATGGTCTAACAACGGCCTCCTCTACAAGATCAGAAGGCTAGCCCAAGGAAAGCTTTATGGATGGCAAATTTCTTTCTTTAAAGTAGTTAAAGTCCCGCCACAGTCTAGTGTGACTGGCATAGCGTAGGGGGTATTCAGCCCCAGCTCCCACTTTTTGCTTCAGTCCTGTTTGGGTTGGATGCTGAACCAAGCTGCTCAAATCCCCAGCATGAACTAGATTTGGTCTGTCGTGGCCTCTCCGTCTGGTGGCACCTGCAGTCTTCTTTCAGAGCCTGCTTTTAGCATCTTGCCTGTAGCCCTCTCGGGTCTGGGGCTTCCTTAGACTTTGGCTCAGCATCCACTCTGTTTCTTAGGCCCCTGCACAGAAGGCATTTTTTCAGTAGGCAACCAAGTGTCATCCTCTAGGCTTCAGGATGCCCGACACTGACCACTGCCTTTTTTTTTTTAAATCCCAGAATCACAAAGTATTAGGACTGGAGGGAACCTTTGAAATCATTTGAGATCATCTCAGCTCCTTTGTTTTACAGATGAAGAAACTGAAATTTAGAGAAATTATGTGACTGGCTCAGGGTGGCAGATCTGAGATTTGAGCTTGAGTGAACTGACTCTCAAGTATCATGTACTTTATAATTCTGACTTCTCTCTTGGAACTTATGTATGGACTCATTTCCTAGAAGTCCTGCCCACTACCCAGACCCATTTCTGTCTGTCTGGTTTGGTTCTCTTGAAATTTATTCAGAGAATCATGGAATCACTGAAAGGATCCTTCACTTCACATTGGAATACAACTGAGGCACAACAAGTTTAGAATGACTTGGCCACTTGTTATGGTGGTGGATACTACTTTCAGTGCACCTAAGTATCCTTCCCTCAGGTCCTGATCCTGATCCTGACAGCCATTAGGTGCTGATGGTGGATCTAATCATCCACTGAGTGAATCTGCAACTCATCAGCTCCTTCCAAGAGCCAGCGTTAAAGTGCCATCACAAAAGGCAGTGGGTATAGTGGGTAGAGTCCTTGCTGGATTTGGAGTTGTATGGGACTGGGGTCCTATTGCTGTGTGACCATGGGCAAGTTTCTTTGTCTACCACATCTCAGTTTCCTCATTTGTACAACAGGAGAGATAGTGCTGATGGTACCTAACCCATAGGATTGTTGTGTCTCTCAAATGAGATGTCTATAAAAATGTATGCAGAGTGCTTTACAAACCATAAAGGTTATATAAATGTCAACAATAGTAATATTTATCATTATTATTTTGCCCTATTTAAAAATTCATAGCCTTTCTTGGCCTGTTTCTTATCTAAGGAAGGCCTCTCATTTTCAGTTCAACTGCAAGGCAAAGATGACCAGTGATCAAGCCCTTCTTGGATCAGGTGACTGTCTCTTTTCTGATGTTCTCTTTGATGCAAATGTACTGTCTTCATGGGAGAATGGAAAAGGAGGGGAGGGCTTGGAGAGAGGTTGATGGGGAAGGATCGATAGGCCTTGTGTCCTGAATGTGGAAGGTGAGGGAGAAGAAGTCAGAGATCATTCCAAGCTCTAGGGTCACAGGGACTGGAAGGATGGTACTGCCATGAACAGAACAAGGGAAGTCAGGGAAAGAGGGTGAGTTTGGGCTTAGATGTGCCCCAGAAATATGCCACGAGAAGGATTCTTGAGGTAGTGACCACTGGATTTGTGGTCTCTCAGAAGCCCTGTGTTAAAATGAGCTCTGCCACTTACTCACTGGGGGATCTTGGGCAAATCTTCCCAGTTTTAGGCCTTACTTTCCTCTACAACTTGTCTCTGAAGTTCCTTCCAGCTCTAAATCTATAAGACTATGTTCAGTAGAAAGGACAATGGTGAGGGCTAGAGACTCATACACTTGGAGGCCAGGTGTGAAAAGACGATAGTTTAAACCTTCCCTCAGATTTTCTTGAGCACTTCCCTTGGCTCTGTCATTTCACTCAATCGATAGATCAACCTATAAACCCTTATTAAGCACCTACTGTGTGCCAGGCATAAATATAAAATCTAGAAATTCCAGATCTTAAGGGGTTTACATCCTGCTGGAAAGATAAAACTTGTTCACGGATAAATATTCAGTCAATGGACTGGAAGATGGGTGGGCACCAACAACTAGGGAAATCAGGAAAGTCCTCTTGGAAGACCTGGATAAATGAAAAGCATTTACTATGTTCCGGTCACTGTGCTAGTCCCTGCAGTGAGCCATGGATTTCAAGAACTGGAATTGAGGTGGGAGAGTGGATATAGAGACCAGTTGGTGAGAAGGAGCAGAAGTGGGAGATAGAATGTCTTATGTGGGGAATAGCCCTTATCACATACCAGCTGGTATCATGCTTATGTGCATATTGCATCCTCCATATTGTACTTTGGGCTAGGACTCTTACTTTTCATTTTTGTGTCCTCAGTGCCTTGCACTTAAAAAATCTTTGTTGCAGTGAAATAATGAAGGATGACCCACAGATAGCCAAGGGAGAGGAAAGAGAAGCCTGAGGACAGAACCTTGGCAAGCACCTCCATTTAAGAGTTAGCAGAGGAGATAGAGAAATAGTGGTAAGAAATAAGGGCGGATAAGGGCGGCTAGGTGGCACAGTCAATAGAGCACCGGCCTTGGAGTCAGAAGGACCTGAGTTCAAATCCGACCTCAGACACACTACCCCTCCCAAAAAAAACCATCCATGTGACCTCGGGCAAGTCACTTAACCCCAATTGCCCTCCAAAAAATAAAAATAAAAATAACAAAAACAAAAAGAAATAAGGGTGGATAACCAAGCAAGTGTAGTGACATGGAAGCCAAGGGGTTGGTCAGCAGTATCGAATGCTAAAAAGAAGTCAAGGGCTGGGAAAGGGTCATCGGTTGGGATCATTAGGAGGTTGTTGTTGACCTTTAGGCAATAGGAAGCAAGCAATTATTAATCACCTACGATATGCGGGGCATGGTGCTAAATAGTTTACAGACATTATCTCATCTCATCCTTACAACAATCCTGGGAGGTGGGTACCCTTATGATTTCCACGACACAGTTGAGGGAAATGGAGGCAAACAAATTAAGTGACATGCCAAAGGTCATACAGCTAGTATGTTAGGGTGGATTTGAAGTCAGTTCTCGATTCCAATCATAGTTCTCCATCCATTGGACCACCTGGGTATCTCTATTCAATATTAATAGAATATTGGGAACATAAACCTGTAAGCAGGCACTCTCAACTGGAGTTTGTGAACTTGTTTTAAAAATACTTTGACAATTGTATTTCAATAGGACTGATGTCTTTTATAATGGATGTATTTAATTTTATCCATTTAACAACAGGATTCTGAGAAAGGGGTCTGTCGGCTTAACCATGATTCCAAATGAGTCCTTTATACATAAAATAATGAAGAATCAACACCTGGATTAAGGAGAGCAGGATGGAGTCATTAAGTGGAGCCAGTGGATCTAGATTATTTTTTGTAGCAAACTAGCAATTTAACAACAGAGCTCTCAAAAGCTTTGAGATCAAAGAGACTGGGATCAAAAAATCTGCTCAAAGAGATTACAAGAGATATTTCTCTTAGGAAGGGGTCTCTCAATTCCAGACACACATGGACCAGGTTCAGTCCTGGGGGAGCCTGACCTCCAAAAAGAAGAGTCAGATTCTCTTTGATTGTCTCTGAACCCTTTATACTCCTACCCTAGAGTTCTAGGGAGAATTACATAAACGTCAGGTTCAGGTCATGTCTCATGTCTTCCAGAAGGGGCTAGTAGGAAGGAACTCAGTGTGTCATATAATTCAGGTATAGGACAGCTATTTATTTCCTTCATATAAAGTAAGTGTTTAAAACACAAAAGACTCAGAAGCATGTATCAACAAAGACTTAAATATGACATAGTAACATATAACTGCTGTTATATTCTTCTAGGAGCTTTATAATTAAATCATCAAAACATGAAACATTTTTACAGTACTGCTGAACACCATTTCACTTTGATCTTGGCTCTATGCTGTTTGAATAGCTCCCTTAAGATCCATATCTTCCAGCAAATCAAGCTGTGGCTTGGGGCTCATCTTTCTTTTGGTAACCATCTCCCTCAATAAGGGTTTAAGTGTGTAAAACTTCTGCTGTCATCCAGTTTCAACTGAAGGATTCAGGAGCTCCTGAAATCTTGAACTCAGGAGGTTGTTGCTAAGGCCATAATCATCCATCTCAGGATCACTCTGGTTACCTCTGCTCAGGGAAGTAGAACAGTCAACCAGAGGCCTTAGGTTCAGGCCCAGGCTCCCACTTCCATGTGTGAACAGTTTTCTTGGCAGAGGGCAGAGTGTTTGCCCCTCATAGGAATTCCAGGAGAGTATCTTCATAGATTGACAGACAAGAAAAGAAGAGAAGGTCCAGGGGCAGAGTTACTCCTTTTAAGGTCTATTGAGTGAGTGGCTCTTCCTGATTCAATGCTCAGTCCACTTGGATGAAACACCCTCCTCCCTTTGCTGTAAGAACAGGGACCAAGGGATTATTGAACCATCTCAAAATCCTCCAGTGTCTGTGGGTACCTGTGTCTCCAGAAGTTACCAGTGGGAGCTCAGTTCAGCTCTCCATGGAGTGGGTTCTGCCTTCATTACACAGTAAAAACAAAGAGAGCTGATTCACTTCTGGGGAATTCGTTTTTGCTTGGGTGTCTTCAGGAGATAGTGACTAGGATGGCAAAGGGTTGAAAGAGTTTGGGGGGTCATGGAATGGTGAGGCTGGAAAGCTGAGGAATGAAGTGATGGCAGAATTGGAATTAGCCATGGTACTTGGGAAAGGTTCTCTCCCATTGTGCAGGAAAAAAAAACCTCTAGCTAGGATTGTTGAACTTGGGTGATAGGACCTGAGCTCAAGTATCTGCGCTGTTCCTGAAATACTACCTCTCTCCCTGGACTTCAGTTTCTTCCTTTGTAAAATGAAAGGGTTGAACTAGATGGGCATTAAGTGTCTTTCCGGCACAAGAGCTGTGATCTTTTCCAGGCCCTCAGTGCATCACCAGGAACCACAAATTTCACTCTCTCCACTCCCCTTGGGTGATGTTCCTAAATCTTTTGTCCTTTTCCTGACCTTACTTCCCCACAGTTGCCCCCATCCCCTTCATCTCCACCAAGGACCTTCCTTTAGAACACTGCTTCTGTCCTTGGCCTCCAGTGTGGGGTGAGGGTGAGCAGGCCTGGAGGTTCTGAGACATTGGGATCTTGCTGGTGTCCCTCCCCATGCAGCCACTCCTTCCCCTCCCCTTCCTTTCCCTCCCTACTCCTTGTCCTCCCCCACCACATTTGCCAAAGGAAAAAACCCTCCTGGGAGGGATCTGAGAGGCTTGATTGGAGAAAAGGCTTTTTCAGGAAACATTTCAAAGTATGGCATCATTTGTGATGTCCCAAGATTGGGCTCTTCTGAGGCCTTCCTGGCTCAGGCTCATCTGGCAGGAGGGTCAGGCAGGCAGGGGAGCCCCAGGCCTGAGCTTGGCCAAAGTGCTGACTCAGTACAATGTGCTCTAAGTAGCAGCAGGGCCTGTGGGCCAGCTTAGCTCCCCCAGCCAGGAGCCAATGGAACTGGGGGTTGGCTTCTCCTCCCTCCCCTCCCCTCTCTCTGGAGAGGGAGGTGGCTCTCCCAGGCTGCTCTCTCCCCCTTTCCCTTTCCCCCATCCCTTCTTCCTCTGAGGCCCTGGCCTGGTTGGGTAAGACTGTTTCATTTAATGAGTCTTGGCTGCTGCCTGGCTCTGGACAGCTCAGAGAGAGAGGGAGAGAAAATTGTCAGGGGCTTCCAAGTCAGGCTTCTCAACCAGCTGGCCGCGTGGGGGGGGGGTCAGGTTGGGCCAGGAATGGGGTGGGGGAAGCTATTGCTGAGGGGGACGCCCCCTTTACCTTCACTCTGGGATCCCAGCATTTTAGTGCTAGAAAAGATCTTAAAGACCATCTAATCTAGGCCCACATTTTATAGGTGGGGAAACAGGCCCAGATCAGGCCCAAGGTCAATGGCAAGTGAGCAGATGAAGGTGCCTGAGCACTGTGGAGTAGACAGGGTCAACTTGAGGTCCCCTTGGCCCCCCCCAACAATTTCCAGGAATCAAGTACCCTTCTGCTGTTCCTCATTTACACTGGATAAACAGAGAATTCAATAAGTCACCCTTTCCAGGAGTTTTCGCTTTGTCAAACATGAGTTAGCTAAAGCAATGCTTAATGTTCATTTGTTTCCACTCAACAGGAGAGGAGCATGCTTAGGTAGACTTCTACACTGGGAATCAGGAGGTCTGGCCCCCAGGTGAACAAGGTGGGAGGGAGAGAGGAAGAAACATTGGTTTTGGCACCAGAGAATCAAGGTTCTGATACTGGCTTCATATCAGCATTTTGGGTGAATCCTATTATCTCCTTGGGCCTCAGACTGTAAAAAGAGGGGTTAGGCAAGATCATCTCTGCTGTCTCTCCTAGTGCTAACTCCCAGGATCCAGGTTCTACCTGTAGGACTAGGGGCAACATAAAGAAATATTCACAAATTCTCTTTGCCTTCCTCTTACCTTTCAGGTGCTCTCCTCTTGTCTGATACCCTCTGTGGTAGTTGCCATATTCAAGACCCACAGGCCTCTCTTTTCTAGGCAGTGGCCTACTGACCCTTCTAAGGTCTCTCTTCTGCTCAAGAAGATCCTGTTTGGTGTCTCATCTCCTAGGGTTATACCTGATGCCAAGTTATAGAATCACAGGGTCAGGGAGGACCTGAGACATCTGTCATCCAGGCCAATGTCCTTGTTTTTACAGAGGGGGACACTGAGTCCCAGAGCAGGGAAGTGACTTTCCTCACTTTTGCTAGCCAGTAACTAATTAGGTGCTTAAGTCATCACAGGTATATACTAAATAGTTGTTGATTGACTGATTAATGAGCGAATGAATGGCTGAGCAAGAAACAGAATGCAAGTCTCCTGGTTCCCATTCCAGGACTCTGTCCATAGGCTGGGCAAATTTTTATGTAGGGGAGTGTATACTAACGTGCTGATGAGTTACTGTCTTAATTTGTAGGTAACACATTTACATTTTAAGATGGTGGTAATGAAAGGACTATGGAATTCATTCTGTCACCACAGCCAATGAGATCATGAACAGTTAAGTGTTTTTACAAACTTGAAGGTGCTATATTAATGTTATAATGATATATAATGTTATAAAGTTATAATAATTATTAATATTATCATTATATTAATATTATAATTATTAAATCCTTTTGTTTTGGAGGGGAAGGGATATGGTATTATGAAGGGGAAAAGCATTTATTAAGCTCCTACTGTGGGCAAAGTACTTTACAGATCTTCTTATTAGCTTTTTACAGCAATCATGTGAGGTTGATGTTACCATGATCCCTCATTTAAAGCTGAGTAAACTTAGGCAGGTAGAAGTTAAGTGATTTGCCTATAGCTAGTAAGTGTCTAAGGCCACATTTGAACTCATAGATTTCTGATTCCAAGCCCAATACTCCATCCATTTGGACAACTAGCCTCTGGAGGAGGAAAACCTGATAGTTTCTAGTCCCAACTCTGCTGTTAACTCAGTATGACTCTGGGTAAGACTACTTCCTCTCTCTGGGTCTCAGTTTCCTTTAAACAAAGACTATCTGACCTCTGAGATTCCTTCTGTCTCTAGAATTAGGATGACATCAAAACTCTATAAATATAAGGCATCATAAATTATGCACTCAAGAAACTTATAATCTAGTTGGGGAAATAAACTGAACCTTTGTGGAGAATCAGTAAGTACCAAGATCTTCAGCATTGATGACCAAGGTAAGAATGAGCTCGGGCACCTGTCTCTTGGAGCTGTAGGCCCCAGCTTGAGAAGTAGTCTTAGGAGGTGGTGTTCTCTGGCTCTCCCCAGAAGACCACAAAGGCTTCTCAGAGAACACAATCCCAAACATGGCTGGATCCTAGGATTGAAACCCTCTGGAGGATCAATGGTCCTGAAAGCTAATTTTTTAGAAAAAGAGAATCCTGGGGGTTGCTGGTGGTGGGGAAAAAAGTTTGGAAATAGCACTGTCCACTACAAACCAAAATTAGCAAGTTTCCTATTTTTTCATAACTTCCCATCCCCTCCCCTGTCCACTGGAAACCCAAAATATGTCAAATTAACCTAAAATTAGGAATATAAGTCACAAGAGAATTTAAAAAACCCCAATGCTTTGGAGAAAATATTTTCATATCCTTATGCTGATCATTTATTCTAACTCAGGACACGGTGATTATTTCTGAAGTGAGAATTTTTCCTTAAGACTCATGCCCGGAGAGGAAATGCTTTGAACTTTATTCAGTTCAATCGAGGTTGAGTATCTATGAGTTTTACCTACCAAGACCCAGTACAGAATTGGAGAAGTTGTCATCCTGCTATCATGAAAGCTTGGTCCTCAGTTCTGTGATCTAACCCTTAGGAAACTCTGGGCATAATTGCCCTATATTTAGAATAATTGCCTAGCATATGATAGGGGCTTAATAAATGCTCTATCTTTCTATCTGTCACCAAATTACTTTTCTATGACGGTACCACCAAGGTCTTCCTTCTTGACCCCAAAGACATCCCTCAGCCAGTCACAGTGCCTGAAATCTCACCATTAGCTAGATTGAAGTCTTGCCTTCTTCAGGATTCCCTCATTAAAATTTAGGTCAGTCCAAGACAGTATAAATTAATTTATAAAGGGCCTGCACTAACCTCAAGCAAGTGTCTTTCCTTCTCTGGTTTCAGTTTCCTCTCCTCCAGCTCTCATTTGATGCTGAGGGCAGCATCCTTTGGGGAACAACATGTACAGTAGGGGTTTTTGTTTGGGGGAAGGGTGGAATGACAGGGTCAGAGTTAAAGTACTGCTGAGAAGGGTTCGCTCAATCCATTCTTTTCACCCTCAAGGCTGAGTACTAGCCATGTACATGATACAGCCCTGTGAGGGCTAGGGTGTACAAAGGTGATTGTAACTCAGTTCCCACCTTCAAGGAACTGATGATGACATAATTATAGTACAATTTGAGTACCATCTAAACTCTTTCGGGTCAAGAATCTTTGCTCTGTCTTTATATGCCCATCATTTAGCATAGTTCTTTGTATATAGTAGGTCCTTAATAAATGCTTTTTGGGTAGAATTGTGATAAATGCTTAAGAGAGGTGCAAAGTCTTATGGGACTTCAGAGGAAGGAGAGTTTTACATTTGGCTGGGATGATCAGGGCAGACTTCACGGAAGAGGTGGCATTTGGGTTGGCTAAAGGCTGGTTAACATTTCAGTAGACAGTTGGCATTCCATGTGGAGAGAATGAATTGAATAAAAGTAGGCAGACAGCACAGAGTGTGTTTGTGGAACAGACTCGTCCTGCTTGACTGGATCATTGTTTGAAGTAGAATTTCTTGATCTCTTGATCTAGAGATCAAGCTGGAAAGGTAAATTGGGACCAGATTGTGAAGGACTTTGCCAGCCTAAGGGGGAATTATTTGGTTAGTGATTGAAGAATTTTGAGAAGGGAATGATGGGATGAGAGGTATACATTAAGATGATTCCGGCATGGATTAGAGATGGAAAGAAACTGGAGAGAAGTGTCAAGAAGCTACTAAGATTATCTTTGTTGTTTGGTTGTCCCAGTTATGTCTGATTCTGTGATCCCATCTGGGATTTTTTTGGCAAAGATACTAGAGCAGTTTGCCATTTCCTTCTCCAGCTCATTTTACAGATGAGGAAACTGAGGGAAATGGGGTTAAATGACTTGCCTGGGGTCCCAGCTAGTAAGTGGCTAAGGTCAGATTTGAATTCAGGTCCTTTTAACTGCCAGGCTGGCACCCTATTCACTGTGCTATCTTTTTAGGCAAGAGGTGATAAGGACCTGAATTTATGGTGACCATAGAAATAAAGAAGAGGACAGGGAAGGAGATTGGTTAGAGCTGTATAGTGGAATTTGAAACGATAGAACTCCAGTGTACTTAGCACAGTGCTTGTTTGGCAGATGTGGTGGGCTCTTGTCGATTAATTGGGAGATGGCAGAAATGGGGAATCAAACATAATACTGTTTGGAGTCAGGATACTGAGAGACTATACATAGAATGTAAGCTTCCTGAGGACAGGGACCATTGCAGGGGGTGCTGTTTTTCTAATCTCCAACACTCAACATAGTACTTTGAACATAGTAGATAATTTAACAAATGCTTGTTAGTTTGGATTGTTACCAGTGACAGAAAGAGGGAAGTCAGTAGGAGAACAAGCTTTTGGGGAAAGAGAAATTCTACTTCAAAAATGTTGAGCTGGAGATTTTGGCAGGACTTTCAAATGAAAATGTCAAGCAGGCAGTTGTAAATTGAGGTCTGGAGTCCAGGAGAGAGGTGAGAGCTGGAGACAGATTTAAATCTGCATAGAAGTGATTATTGGAACCAAGAGAAGATGAGATCTACTGAGGGACAGAGTGGAAAGAGAGGAGATTGGGCAACAAAGTATTGGGTAGCGCCACTATTTTTGGGCTTGGAGGAGTGCACTGGTACCTGAGGAAAGTGACAACTGTGACATAGAAGGGCATAAAGAGGAGACTCAGCAGATGCAAAGTCCAATGACTTTTGCCTCTGGAGTCTTTCTCCAGCCCAGAGAGTATAACTGATCTAAAGGGGATCAGCTGTCTGTGTCAGAAGGATGTGACTTTGAGCTAAATAGACTTGAGATCACATAAGGGGTTTGGAGTGAGAGAAGGAATAAAGGTGGACCTGGTTTTCTCTGAATCTGCCTGGGGATGCAAGGTTCTAAAGTTGTACATTTACAAATTATATTTCTCACTAATCTAATTTTATCTTCATTCAGCGTCTCCTATCTCAGATCATAGGGGTTCTCTAGGGCAGTGGTTCTCAACCTGTGGGTCGTGACCCCTTTGGGGGTCAAACAACCCTTTGACAGGGGTCACAGGGGTCGCCTAAGACCATTGGAAAACACATATTTCCAATGGTTTTAGGAACCGAGACACTGCTCCTCTGTCTCCAGGCAGGTCCGCCCACATGCAGATATGCCCACATATTAAAGTATTAAAGGGTCGCCGCATTAGCAAGGTTTAGAACCAGTGCTCTAGGGTCAAGTTACACCAAATGAAAAACCAAACCAGACACAACAATTCTTTTCAACAGGACCACCTTTTCTTCCTCTACTTATCACCTTGGGTGTTAGCCAATGGAAGAAAGGAGAAGAGACAGAGGGATTGAGGAGAATGTTGGCTTATCTCTTACAGAGCCACTTTCAGAGTCATCCTCCTAATGCCCAGCTCTTATCCCATCATTCACCATCTCAAAAGCCTTCAGTTGCTCCCCATTGCCTAACAAATAAAGTTTAAACCTTATTAGCCTAGCATTCGATACTACATTCTGTGACATTTGTCATTTGTGGGGATTGGAAGTCATCTGGAGTAGCTTCAACTGCTTAGAAATGTGCCTGGGAAAAGGGATGTCTGAGAGCTGAGATGGATTCTACAGGTTTTCATTTCCAAACCACTCATTTTTACAGAGGAGGAAACAGAGAAGGAGGATGGTGTGTCTAAGGCCACAGAGTGACATAGTGGCATAGACTGGACCGGAACCCTGGACTCTAGAATCATGGTCCAATGTTCTTTCTGCTTCACTGCACTGCCTTTCTGGCAGCTATTTAATGAAGAACCACTCTTCTGCCTATTCCTTTTGTGAATGTAAGAGATGTACTCGGCACATAGGAGGAGGCAGGTACAGAGTGAGGAATGTGATTCATAAATACACAATTTTAGGGATCTTCCATTCCCAGGCAGATGTAGAAGAAACCAGCTCCTCCTTTATTCCTGCTCTCACCCCAAACTCCTGATGGATATTTGAGTCTATTTAGTTCAATGTCACATCTTCCTGACATAGACACATCGTCCCCTGTAGATCAGCCACTCTCTCTTGGCTGGAGCAAGACTACCAGAGGCAAAATTAAAATTTGAGGCCATTTGGCTTTGGGTTTGCTAAGTCTCCTTTCTGTGCCTTTATCTCATGTCACCCATTTACATCTTATTGATTGGTTTGATTGATTTGAGGTTTGAGCTTTAGCTCTGGATCCTGCAGTTAAAAGACCGCCCCCATCTGCAGAGTGATTTGGGCTTGTCACTAAATTGCCCCCTAAGTCAGAGACTTGACAACAGATCTGATCCCCAGTGGAAAAGTAACTAGTTACTAATAGAAGAGGTTTGGGGCAACTTGTGAGTTTGGTCATGTGGGAAGAACCGAACTTCAGGTTCCAAAGTAAGGGTCAGTTTCTTTAATCTCTTCCCTCCCCACCCTCCCCAGCTCATCCCTTCCCTGTAACACCAAGCTGTAGGTGTGAGGGATGTTTTTGCTGTTCAGGAATTTGCCTCTGCCCCACAAAAAGGGTGTTAGTTGGATAGTTCCAGGAGAAATAATGGAAAGCCAAGTAGACCTCAAATGGCTCAGTCACAGTAGTTTCATTTCTCCATTTTCCCTGAAATGGGAGATGTTCCCTCTCCTTTCCTTTTTTCTTTTAAAATTAAAGTTTTTATTGATGTCTTTGGTTTTTACATTACAGTCATTTCTGGATATACTCCAGCATAATGAGCCTTTTCCTTGTAACAAAGAAAATTAAGCAAAACCATTACAATAAACTTTTCTGGCAGAGCATGCAACATACTGTACCCATAGTCCCTGTCTCTCCAAAGAAAGAAAGGAAAGAGATGCTTCATCTTTTTCACCAGGGCCAAGATTAGCCATTACAATTGGACAGCATTCAACTTCATTTTAATGGTCTTTTCATTTTTATCATTGCAATCATTAAGCATGTTGTTTTCTTGGTTCTGCTTAATCTACTCTTCATCAGTTCACATGAATCTTCCCATGTCTCTGGATCACTCATTGTTGTAATTTTTTGAGGTGCAATAATATTCCATTACAATCATATGCCACAATTTGTTTCCCCCAAATCAATGGACACCCTCTTTATTTCTAGTACTTTGCAAGCATAAAAATTGCTGCTATGATTATTTTGGCATATAGTGGACTTTTATTTTTTCCTTGGCCTTCCTTGGGGCATATGACCAAGAGTAAGAACTCTGGGGATGAAGAGTTTAGTGGCTTTTCTAGCATAATTCCAAAATATTCTTCAGAACTGTTGAACCCATTCGTAGCTCCACCAACAGAATGTTGGTCATAGAACAATCATTCTCTCCTTTTAAGTATGGAGTTCTGAGATTATCTTGGTTATGTAAATTGAGACAATTTATCTATCTAAACTTACCTAAGGCTTTCCAGTTTTTCCTAAAGAACTCAGACATGCAGATCCTCAACCAAGGTCAGAACTGAAATGTGTGTGTGTGTGTGTGTGTGTGTGTGTGTGTGTGTGTGTGTGTGTGAATGAATTTTGCTCAGCTCAGCTTTCCAGTGGGGTTAGACGTACACATATTAATGCTACCAACTATGGAGGGGCATAACAGCTGATTCCTAGGCTGTATGAGGCCCAGAGAAATGGAAGGGGGTATAGAGTATGCTGCAAGAGATGGAACAAGGGGAGAGGGCATTTGTGGAAAACTGGAAACCCTTTCCGCCTTTTGACTAAAGTTATTTTTCTTCCTATTTTCATTAGGACAAATCCCCTAGTGTGTTTATGTGCCTCAAGAAAATCCTACAAATAACTGATGATACAGTTAGTGATTAAGATGTGAATCATCCTGGGGCAGAGGAGCTGAAGCTCTGAAAGGGGGATATAATGTGTCATAAAGTATTTAGGAAATTATCATCCAAACCGCAGGGAAAGAGAGGGAAAGATGGGGATTCAGAAGTAGCCAGGGTTTGAAAGCTATTGAATGTTAGTGTTTGGTGCCAAGGAACAGAGCTTGGGGTGGGGGAAGGAGTTTCTCTCCCCTTTTCTTACTTTGGCAAGGATAGCTCTGATAATGTGGAAAGGGCTTGGACACAGCTGAATAGAGTCGATGGGAACCCAGCTCTGAGAAATGAATTGAAATGAAAGGCTTCTTGTTTGAGAAATCCAGTAAAAAGCAAGTGATTCCCTTGGAGGTAGAGCCCCTACCTTCCCGTCTGGTTCTTCCACGTTCTCTTCTTGGCTAGGTCCCTATGGAACCAAGCTCTCAGATGGACAGTGAAAACTCCCAGTCAGCCATCCGGATGTTTCAAAACATCCAAATGTTTGGCATCCTGTAAACCTAGAAGATCCAGTTGACTGATTTACTTTTGTCACTTCTTCCAGATGTTTCATTGTCATGTAGAGAGCCTTTGTATCTGGTCCCACAGAGTCCCAGGAGAAAGTACAATGAGTGGAACTATGATATACTGGATATCCTCACATCAAAGAATTATTAGAGCTAAATGTGTCCTTAGAGATCATCTCCTTCATTTTGCAGATGGGGAAACAGGCTCAAAGGAATTAGGTGACTTGCTCCAGCTCACACACAGATCATTTAGTGGCTGTTGAAGTGTTTGCTAGGTTTTTAAGAGTCTAGGATAAGTTCAGATTTTCTCTAAAGTTGCTTGGGGAAGTTAAATTAAGGGCCTTTACTGTACCCAGAGATAGGACAGGGTAGCAGATTTATTTTATCTATAAATACAAGAGATATGATTATATTTGTAGATATAATAAGATATATCATCTCTATTAATATGACAGATGGGGATCTCTGTCCCTTAGATGTGTTTAGTTTATGGTTAAGGGAGGATGGGGTAGCCCTTTTTGATTTGCTCTTGGGGGGCATCAATAAATACTCATTGGAATTTCTCTTAAGTAAAATTATAGTCAAGGAAAGGAGATTCCCCAGAAAACGACCCAATGAAGAACTGCTAGATAATAATTTCAGTGCAGTAATTAGAATCTCTTAGAATTTCCTAATGTATTTCTAGTTTTCAAAGCCCTTTCATCCATTGTCTCATTTGGCTAAACTAAGTACTCTTTCAGTGCTGAACTCAAATGCTACCTCCCTTCCCTGTTCCCAAAATGAAGGGATCTTTCCCTCTTCTGACTCTGTACTCTGCCACAGTCTTTAGCATGGTTTCATTTGTATTCCAGTTAGCCATGTACACGTATTTATCATTCCTAGTAGACTATCAGTTCCTGGAGAACAGGGAGGGCAATTTTCTTTAATTCCTGTGCCCTTTTGGGTGCTTGGCACCATATCTGGCACATAGTAGGCGCTAATAAATGTTTGTTGAGATGAATGAATGAATCTTGGAATAATAGAATCTTAGCACTGAACAAGACTTTAATGGTCCCAGTTCCTGGGAAGAAAGACCTCCAAGATGGTGTGGCTATGATAAAGATCTTTTCAAAGTCAAGGTTATGGTGAGGTTATGGGAATCCAGGGAGAGCTAAGATGATCGTCCCTCAATCAACACCAAATTATTGGGTACATCCCATGTGCTCAGTTCTGAGCTATGTGTTGTGAAGGATCCAAGAAAAATGGCATGGTCCCTTTCAAAAAAAGCTTACTGCTTAGTTGGGGGTGGAGGGAACAAGATCCATGTACAAAAACAATTCTATAAGTCAGTGTGTGATTAGTGCCAATTCAGTTCAATTCAATTCAACATTTATTAAGTGCTTACTATGTGCAAAACACTGTGCTAAGTGCAGGGGATACAAAGATTAAAAAAAAAAAAGACAGTTCCTGCCCTCAAAGAGCTTCCAGTCTCTTGGGGGGATACAACACATATCTCCAACATGTCCATCCCCATTTCAGATAAATATAATAATACAAGATAGAGGGTAATGGGAACAGACCCAAAATGCTCAATGGAAATTGGAGAAGGGAAGGAACACTGGTGAGGGGCATGGAAAGGGCACCAAGATACAGGGGCTTGGATAGGTAATACTTGCCCCCAACAGGGTCACTAAGTGAATGATTTAGACAGTAAAAGCCATGAGTTCTGAGGACAGAGAAAGCACATAGGAGATAGGTGAAGGCAGAAGGAAGAAGACAGGTTAGGGTAGATACAGTCAAGACATAGAGGGTTCTGGTCCCTGGAGTGGTCACAGCTAGGAGAACCTGAAAGGTCGGGTTACTTTCTCACTATCTTCCGCAAAGCTCATTTCTACTTCTGTGCCCTTGTTTATTCCATTAAAAAACAAAACCAAAACTTTGCAATGCTCTTTCTCATATTTCTCTACCCAAATCAAAGCCTTCTTGCCCCACAGGTTCTTAATTACCTGGGATTTGTGAGTTTGTTTTTTTAAAAAAAATATTTTGACAAATACATTTCATTATAATTGATTTCCTTTGTAATCATATGTATTTTATTTCGTGCATTTAAAAACATTATTCTGAGAAGGGGTCCGTAGGTTTTACCAAACTACCAAAGGAGTTCATGACCCCCTCCACTTCCCCAAAAAGGTTAAGAATCTCTGTCCTAGCTCTAGCTTAATTCTAATCATCTTCAGTAGCCTCTTGAGACTCTAAGTCTCCCTGGTCCCTCCCTTTTCTGGATTCCTCTTGTACTTATGGCCTATATCGCTCACTTGGCTTTTAATTACACATTACCTTCCTTGTATTCTCTAGCCATTTCAAATGTCTCACAGGCATTTGAAATTCAACATGTCCAAAACAGGGCTTACTATCATTTTTCCCTTCTAACCTCCTCCCCTCTTCCTAACTGGTCTATGACTATTGAAAGGATGTACCCCCATCCTTTCAGTCACTACAATTTGTAATATCAGAATTTTCCCAACTCTTCTCTCTGTCCTACCCTACATTTGATCACTTTCCAAGTCTTGTTGATTTGACCTCCTCAACAGCCTTCATAGCTGTTCCCTTGTCCTTATTCACACTACCATCTCTCTCACTAGACCCTCCCCCTCCTTTACTTAAGACTCTTTTGCTGGTCTACTAATTGGTCTCTGCCTCCAGTCTTCCCTCTTTCCAATCTATCTTTCTTATAGTCATCCAATTAATATTCTTAAGACACAGGTCCAATCAAGTCATCTCCCTGATGGAGAAGCTTCAGTAACTCTTGGTCATCTCTAGGACAAATCCCTAATTGCTCTGTTTAAAATCTGGCTCGAGGCGGTCTTTACCTTATCTCCTTACCTTCGGGATACTTTCTAGCTCAAGTCTCCTATTGTACACAACATTCTATTTCCTATACCTTTGAAAAGGCTGTCCCTCTCACCTCATTGTCCACCCTTTGCCTTTTAGAATCTCTAGCTCCTTTTAATACCTATTTCCTACTCAAGGTCTTTCCCAACTTCCCCTGGTGTTAGTTTTCTCTCCTCTGGAAATGACTTATATTTTATAGTGACTTATCTGGGTCCATTTTCTTTCCCCTTGTGGAATGTAAGGTCTTTGGACAGGGAGTTTCATTCTTCTCTTTGTATTTTTAGTACCCAGCACAGTGTTTGGTAAATAGCTGATGCTTAGTAAAGGCTTGTTGAATGTATGCATGAATGCTGGTTTTGTCTTTTTCAAGGGGACTCTAATCTTAAGGGCAGGGGCTATGTCATTCAGTTGTCCCACAATGCCTAGCACAGTGTTGGGTATACAATAGGTGTTTAATAAATACTTGACAGAGAGGGAGGCAATGTGGTACAATTGAAAGAGCACTGGATCCAGAGATAAATGGACTGAATTCAAATCCTGCCTGTGGTGCTTTCTCCCTTTGTGACCTTGGGAAACATTTAAAAATGTTTTTATCTTTCTCTGTTTCCTCATACATAAAATATGAAGGTTGAACTAGTTGTCCTTGGAGGTCTCTCTTAGCTCCAGATCTAGGATCATGGAGCACATTTATAATATATGCACAGGCTGCATATGTAGGTATATCTGGTAGTGTTGGAAACTAGGTATGGAGTCACGGGAAAAGGCTGGCTTCTTAATAGTCAACCCTCCGGGGAAAAAACCTACTATCCAATCCAGACTGAGAAATACAGACTCCTGAGAGAGCTACAGTGGAATCCCCAAGAGTCTCTGGGAACATGTGATATCAGATGTTCTAGAATGGTTCCTGTAGATGGAGTCAAAGAAATTAATTTATTTTAAGATGAAGATTTATGGGCAGTGCCATCCACAGTTAAAAATCAGAATACTGTGAGAAAAAAAAGAGGCTAAAATAAAAAATGAAAACAAGACAACCCCAGAACACCAGACTCATTCTCCAAATACTGCCAGCAATTTCATGATATAGTCACTTTTTAATATTAAAAGTAAATTGTAAATGTGTCTTTTAAAAACAATACGCATAAAATAGATCTTATTATTCTAAAGCTCTTTCCTTTTTTAAAATGCTTTTCTTTTTTTCACAGTAATTTCTTAGGCATGTCATGTTTTCCCTCAAAGAAATAGTGCAATTGGAAGAAGGAACACGCTGTCAGTGGGTTAGGACTCCTGTGCTAATACAAGTCCTTGTAGATTTCTTGTAGGAGTGGGTGAAGGCTCATGTCTGTCTCTTTCTTGATAACTTGCAACAGCTGCACGTGCTCTGTCACAATCTGTCTGAGGTCTGTCATTTTCTGAAGCAACTTGGCAAAGAGCTGGGAGGATTCGGGGTGGTTCAGCTTGAGCTGGAGCTCCAACGCCTGCAGCAAGTTATCCTGGATGTCCTCAATGGGCTTTACGTTCAGCAAACCAGGGCGGTCTGGGGGAAGAAAATGGAAAATTCATCAGTAGACAGATGGTGGCAGAGGCAGTAAAAACATGCCTCCCCACCCCCCAAAATAGGCATGCTTGGCCAAGGAAGCAGACTGTAACTGTCTTTTTAAAAAAAGTAAATCCCAATAAGAGATGTTGGAAAGATGTGTGTGTGTGTGTGTGTGTGTGTGTGTGTGTGTGTGAGAGAGAGAGAGAGAGAGAGAGAGAGAGAGAGAGAGAGAAAGAGAATGAACCAGAGATGTCCCTTTCAGCTCCACCCTGGTGTATCTCATTTGTTCAACATTTCTGAAGCATATGCTGTGTATAGAGCCCAGTACTAGGGAAAGATACAAATCTTAGCAAAGATATGACACCTGCCCTCATGGAGCTTACAGTCTAGGATGATATGATGCAAATACAGATGACTATAATGCACAAGGTTATTTTATCATTAGAGAAGGGTAAAGCAGCTTGAGGTGGACTCTCAGGAGGATAGTTGTTGCCAATGGGAGGCTTCCTGCAGAAGAGGGTACTTGAGTTGTGTTTTTAAGGATGGGTACCAATTCAATAGGTGAAGAAGGAGGAAGGAAGCCATTCGAGACCTGAGCAAGGCCATGAATTAAGGAGGCTGAAGAGCGTATGGGCCATTTGGGGTTCAGAGAGTAGACCAGGGCTGGGGTGCGCAGTGTATGGAGGGAAATGATGGGAAATGAGGATGGAAAGAAGGGTTGTGGCAGACAACAGAAGGCTTTGAAGTCTAGGTAAAGGAGGCTTAGCTTGGGGACCAGAAGGAAGGCCCTAAAGATGTCTTTTCTCCATGACTATCCTGTCTCCAATCAGTCTTTGGACAGCCTTACTGAATTTTAGTTAATTCATTTTTTTTTTTTTTTTT
>CM053599.1:43558397-43586516 GCA_028646575.1 Pseudocheirus occidentalis | reverse complement strand
CAATTTTTTTGTGCTCTTCCCCTGTCCCTCTCTTGTCTCACTGTCTAGTCTGTTCTCTTTCATCTCTACTTTCTCTCCCTTGCATCTCCCTCTCCCTCTGTTCCCTCTCTATCTTTGTCTTTCTTTGTCTTTTTCCTCCATCCCTCTCTCCCTCTTGGCATCCACTAGTTGACTGTCTGTTCTCAGTTGCTGACTTTGGGGCAGGGGGCAGTTAGTTTGAATTAATGAAAAAGCTAAATCAAAGAAGAAAAGATATTCAGAGACTAATAGGAGTGTCGCTGTAGGGCTGGTCAAGACTGGAAAGGTATCCGTTCCAGCTCTTTTGTTTTACAGATGAGGAAGCTGAGATTCTGAGGTTAAGTGACTCTCCAGGGGTCACTCAGCTAGTAGGTGTCAAAGAGACAGGATCTGAACCTATGAGTCCCTGGCTCCAAGTACAGGACTCTATCCAGTATAGGCAGTTGATTACTCTCAAGAAGAACTGCTGACAGGGAAAAGAGGAATGATGTTGTTAAAAGGTCTCGTAAGTGTTTAACCCACACATAAAAAATTGTTTATAATTTGCACATTCATTGTCTGAAGTCAAAAGCTTCTGCCAAAGTCCTTCATTCTTAAGTAGGTTTCACATGTTAACATTTTCCTTGTTATAGTAATGGTGCTGTTAATGCCCTCTCTGGTCTTGGTCCAAGTAACAGTCACTTCTATAAATAAAATACCTGATTATGTTTGTTTGAATTATGGGGGTGGGGAGGGAGGGACAAGGCAGGAGAGCCAGGCTGAACAATTCACTATTTTTGCTCTTTCACTCAGTAGCAAGTGTCCCTTATTACACCTCACACAGCTCACTTGATCACCTTCCCCCTTTCCCTAAAATATTCTGATAACTACTGATAACTGGCCTTAATTTCCTAAGCACAAACCAACACACACACACACACACACACACACATTTAGTAGCTAAAAGGAAGGGAGGGGGACAGGGATGGGTAGATAATTTAATTCAGTAATAATAATTTAATTCAACCCAGCAAAGTTATTAAATACCTACTATGTGCAAAGTGTTGTACTAGGCCTCACAGTATCTCCCTACTCTTTCCCTATTAGGAATGAAACCCTTTTCACTTAATAATTCCCTCCAGAGAACTGGGTCTAGCCTCTCATTTCTAGGTCCCTCTCTTTCTCTCTCATCTAACGCAACCACCTCCCTTTTAGAGTCATTCACTGGTGACTTCCATGAGTACTTTCAGACTTAGCTGGTGCTTTCATTATCCCTCACTGACAGAAGGCTGTCCAGACATCTGGGCATGTTGTGCCAGTCAGGACGATGACCCATCTCTGCCTGGGGTCACGTAGAGTTTAAACACACATTATGAGAACCCCAAATGATCAAATACACCAGAGCACACAGCCTCCAGTGGTGAGGGGAATGATTCAGTGGTTTGGATCTGAGTGCCCTGGCTACCACATCCCACAGTCTCAAAGTTTACAGATGATTGCTTGTCTGCTCACGTAACTTCTCCCAGATTATCAGGTTTGGCTGCTAACAACACAGCATCTTCCTCTCTCAGCAGCAGTAGAGAGAGTTAAATATTTCACAGTTACACTATGTGCTAAGTTAAAATTCTACGATACCTAAGTTCTGCCACGGTCATCAGGACCATGGCTAGGCACTGGCTGAATCAGACAGAAATGTGACTAGGAGCAATCATCAGGGATGCTTTTAGTTTCGTTGGTCTGGTGAGTCATTTCCCACTCAACTCCCCCACTGGGTAGAATTTGCCTATCAATTGTGGGCAGAATGCTTATGGTGAAATGCAACCCTTACTGAACAACAGTATATTCTGGTCCTAGTTCTGTTGCTGATTGGTTAGGGGAATCACATGATCCCTCCAGAGTGCTGTGTCCTTTATTTATTAAAAGGGTCATCTGCCCTCCTGGTTCACCAAACTCATCAGTCTACGAGACTTACATCGTCACTATACTGATTTCAGCCACCCATAGGGGTGGTCAGACCTTAGACCTCATCATCACCCCGAAGTACTCTACTGCCATGATCCTGAGTCCTGAAATTCTCCTCTGTCATCATCAAAATCTATTCTTCCATCTCTGTGTTTCATGACGCTCAGACCCATTTGTCATTCTTCCCAAGACCTTCAATTCCTTCCTTGTTCTCTCAGTTCTTTACCCACACCCAGGGAATGCTTTCTTTACCCTTCGTCTTCACCCAACAGTTAACCATGTAATGGGCCCCATTCCCCTACAGTTGACTCTGCAATGTGCCTTATTCCCCTCCATGGACCCTGCTTCCAAATCTCTTTCAAACTCATGCTTTCATTTGTCCCATTCCGCAGGCCTCAGCCTCGGGTCACTCTCCACACCACCTGCTTTTTCTTGTCCTAAACATTGCTGGAGTCATAAAAGTGTACCACCAAATGGGTTCTCTAGATGTAGATATTGAAGGATTTTGTCAGTGATTTGGTCAGTCTGGGAGTCTGAAAACAACCCAGATAACAACATGGCTCTATTCTACTTCATACAATGACCTGTACCTCCCTTGGACAGATCCCCTCAGTAGTATCACTGGCAATTAACTGATGATGCATGAAATAGAAAAGTTATGAATTCACTTGCCTAAACCTGTGTTGGCATTGCAGGATAGAAATGATCCTATCCAAATCTGGATAATGTCAGTAGAGGCAGCAGAGGAGATGAAGAGGCAGTGCAAGAAGCCTAGGGGAGGGGTGCAGCTGCAAGAACCGATTCTATAACATCTGTCTTCCCATCACCCATCTACTCTAAGGCTGTGGAAGCGTCTTAAATTCATAGAGAAAATGAAACAGATCTTTCTAAGGACATGACCCTTCAACATTTTTTCTCTCCTAAAACTAATCCTGTCATAAAACAGGTTCTCAAGGAAGAGCCTGGGAGATGTTCTTTCTATTTGTCTTAGCTTAGATTTCTTTTTTCCCCCTAACAGGTTGGTCATCTTTTGCTTTTTCTAGACAGTTGAAAAAGAAACATTCACTGCTCTCAAGAAGCTTACATTAATTGCCACTTGGGAGTGAGATGCATATATGTACATATGTAAATAAAAATTTATAAAGTAAAAAAAGGTAATTTTTTGTGGGGGAGGGAGAGAACATTAGTAAATAGACGGCACAGGACTTATATGGGAGGGTCAAGTAAGCTCAGCTTTGAAGGCAGTTAGATATTTCGAGAAGCACAGGTTAGGGAGAAGAGAATTTCAGCCATGAAGGGAAGGCAGAGTCAGAGGTGAGAGATGAAATGTTATATACTGTACTGGGAACTACAAGGTCAGCTTGCAATGTAGAGTTTGCTACATGTAATAAAGTAAAATAAGCCTGGAAAGGTAGAGTGGAGACAAACTGTGAAGGTCTTTAATAGGGAGCCATTAGAGGTTCTTGAGCCAGAACAGCAACATATTCCAAGAGCCACATTCTCTTTTTTTGGGAACCTAATTATTAGCAAAACTGAAGAACACATGGATCAAGAAGAAGTTTGTTAATAAATGTCTGTTGAATTTAAAATGTGACAACATTAATAATAATAAAGATATGAAGCAAAGCTTGACATTTCACTTACTGATCCCACCACTGCAGTAGGCTTTCTCATAATTAGTAGTCAAATAGATATCTGAACTCAGGTAATAATCAAAGGGCTTTGCTTTCCTCAGCTTTTCAGCGAAATAGTCCCTTAGGAAAGGGCTGTAGTGTTGAGGGACATAACCGAGCCTTTGTCTTTCAGTCTTTCTAAGACAGGATGAAAAAGAGGTAGCTCTGATTGCCAGAGTGAAAATTTTCCCAGTGATATGATATATGTTCACATCTTGATGGAATTCACTGGGGTTCAATGCTTGGCTGAACTTTAATTCAGAGAAAGAAGGAAAAATGAGCACATTTCACCTGTGGGCAGGCACATGGGCTTGCATTGCCTAATTGTCACGGGGTGGTGATGCCAGATACAAAGAAATGTGTAGACAGGCGAACATTTATTCCATTTGGTTCCAGTACTCTGTGCAAATGTACACAATTGCCCTATCCAGAAGGTTTAGTGTTAGTGATTTTTTAAAAAGTGCTGCTAGGATTGATGGAGAATAAATGAGCTGGCTCTTGGGACTTTGCCTAACCCAGCTCAAGCTTGAGTGGGTACCTGGAAGGTCAGATTACTTCCCATTTGTTACCACTGCAGTTCATTTTTCAGTTTCTTCCTGTTAGGATGATGATGGGCATTTTGCCTCATAAAATAAATTGCAATTTTTTTTTTTAAATCGTGAATTTCCCACCCCTATGATTTGGGAGTTTGAGAAGAGCTTTTCTGGCCTCCAAACTGTTCTGAATTTGCAGAAAGGACCTTTTCTTGGTGTGGGCTCCTTCCAACTGGCAGCCTCACCTGCTTTCCTGTGCCATGCAGCATAGGCTCCAGCACTCAAGGGAGCAGTTTGTCCAATATGGCTCAGGGCTTGTAAGCTTTGCTGAAGTGGAAGAAAAAACCCACAGCCACTTGGCTTCCATCTTTGGGCACACACATTTTGAGAGACTTGTTGGCTTAGCTGGGGCAAGAATATGATGCCAGCTATAAGGGTGCTTGTGCTGGAGGTAATTTCAGAGCCCTGAACATCCCTCTCCCCCTCTGTTAATGGGGTTGTGGGAGGGGAGGGGAAAGGAGGAAGTGGAAGGGAAGCTTTGGTTAAAGGCTTCTAACTTCTGCTCAATACTTCTGGGCTGTTAAGGGTCTTGCTTCTCTGCGCCTATTAAACTTGAAGAGTTTAGACAGTGAAGGGGAATATGGGTCACAGTTATTATCAACAATACACCAACACAGGCTATAAATGTCTATGTATGTGAGGTCACAGGAACATATGATTAAGGACTAGAAGGGACCTTGAGGACATCTAGTCCAGCTTTCTATTTTACATGTGAAGAGAGTAAGTGGCAGAGCTGGAATTTGAAGTCAGGTCATCCGACTGCAGAGTCAATGCTCGTTTCACTATCCTGTACTTTCCAAAATGGTGGTGGGTTTACCAAGAAGGATAAAGAAACAAAGTAAACGATTTGGCATTTATGCCCTCCAATACTCAGTACATAGACTATTGCTTAATCAATGTCCCCCCACCCCCATTCAGTCATTTATTTATTCCTAGTCAACAACAAGCCTTTATCAAGTGACTTCTATGTATGTGCTAGGCACTGTCCTAGGTGTTAGGATAGGTCCAGCCATGCTTAAGGAGTTTCCATTAGGAGGAGGGCACACATTGAAAGAGGACTAAGTGAGTTCTATATTAGACTCCATCAGTATAGGACTTTGAACAAATGACTGGAATTCTTTGCATTTATTTGTTTTCTCATCTTTATAATGAGATGATAATTCCAGCACTGCCTTCAAGGTACAGCTATGAGGACCAAATAAGATCAAGTCATATTTTGTCATGGTCCATGTACTAGATATAGAAATAGTTAGATGTGGGGGTGGCTAGATGGTACAGTGAATAGAGCACTGGCCTTGAAGTCAGGAGGACCTGAGTTCAAATCCAGCCTCAGACACTTAACATTTACACTAGCTATGTGACCTTGGGCAAGTCTCTTAACCCCAACTATCCTACCAAAAAAAAAAAAAAGAAAAAGAAATAGATGTGTACAGGGGTAGCGAACTGAACTCAGAGTCAGGAAACTTGAGTTTAAATTCTGCTTTGGGGACACTGATGAGCTGTGTGACTTTGGGAAAGCCACTAAATCTCTCTCAGTCTCCATTTCTTCAGCTGTAGAATGGGGAGAATAATAGCACATACCTTCCAGGGTTATTGTGAAGACCAAATGAAAGAACTGTTCAGGACTTTGCAAGTCTTAAAAAGCACAACATAAATGCTAGCTATGATGATGATGATCACCATCCTCTAAGAAATATGAAGATACTTTTAAAAAGTACAAAGTACTTAAAAAAAGAACAAAGCTATTAACAAACTATTCACTCTATTATTACTATAATATGTGCTTTACTTGGCTTTCTCATAGAGGCGACAGACACTGTTACTCTATTTTTTTTTTTAACTTTTTGGAGGGCAATTGAGATTAAGTGACTTGCCCAAGGTCATACAGCTGGTTTTTGTGTTAAGTGTCTGAGAGGCTGGATTTGAACTCAGGTCCTCCTGAATCCAGGGCTGGTGTTCTATTCACCACACCACCTAGCCACCCCTGTTACTGTATATTCAAGAGACAAATGGAATGTTGTGGAAAAGGCAGTTTGGATTTACAGTTGTGACTGTCATTCTATTAGGTGCTTTTTCTTGTTGAATTCTTCCCTCTGAGTGAGTTTAAGTTTGACTGTGAGGATCTATGAGGTAAACTATGGAGAACAGTGAAAGGGGTGAATAAACTTATCTCTTGTTAGAACTGTATTAACTGTTATTTTATGGTAATATGAGGAAAACTTTGTAAAGAGTTAAGCCTGGGGAGACACTATTAGGAGTGATGGCTTGAGAGAATCTAGAGAAGAGTGAAAGAAAGAATGGAGAGAGGTCTTATTTCTTGATGGGACTCTTTTCATCTTTATCTTGTGAAGAGACTTTGTTATCTTGAAGGAACTAAATGATGCGGGACTGTGTTCTCAGAAGTGAAGTCATTTGCCATTGCCGTGAGGGTTTGAGGTGACTGTGGTTGTGATGATAATTATCTATGTCTTTCTTTTGTTACTGATTTCTTTGTTATATAAATGCTAGATATTATTATTGTTAATTATCTATGCTCAGCAACTTATATTCAGTAATATTTTAAAAATCATAGGTGATTAAGGGATTTAATGTAAATATATACACACAGATATATGAGTAACTAGTATTGGGAAAGATTTTGCTAGTTTATTAAATTAAATAAATTATGAGATATATACGTGTTGTCTCCTCCATAAGAATGTATGTTTTCTGAGAGCAAGGACTGTGGATTTTTTTAAAAAAAACCTTTCTTTGTATCCCTGGCTCTTAGCACAGCACCTGGAATGCACTAAGTAATAAATGTTTGTTGACTGAAAGATGTGATAGAAATTTCATTAATTAATGAGGAAATATACAAACATATCCCTAGATTGCCAAAGGGCTTGTGTTAAATATAAAATATAGGAAGTTATTAAATATATAGGTTAAAATATAGGAAGAAATCAGACTCCAGACTTAGGGCTGACATGACCTACAAGAGACTGCAGTTGACTCTAGACCCTTTAAACCTAGCTACTTTATTAAGTAGCTGTTACTTGGATGGTTTTTTTTTATTAGTCCAATTTTTACATGAAATGGAAGGCAGAGTAAGTGAGCTAGGACCAAATCTTTAGAGGAACTGAGTCATCTTTTTCAAACCTGGTTTTAGAAGAACTGACTGACAATGTGTAGATGCTCTAGGGAAGCAAACCCAACTCCCTAATCTGAGGCTGTCATCAGTTCTTAGGGCACAGAATGTTGAATAAGAGTGATCTGAGTGTTACATCCCTACTTCCTCCCACCCCACTCCCACCTTCATCCTGCTAAATACTGAGTTAGGTCAAATCAGATACGTAATATCCAAAACCCCCCAACTTGCCATTCATTTCCCTAGTGGGCCTCCCCATTTTTGTACCTCACCAAACCAGGAACACATATACCTTAGCCAGAATGAGGTCAATTGGATCCCTGCCAACATATTTTCTTTCTGAAATTTCTGAGATAGGAGAAACCGAAGAGGATAAGATTGTTGTCAGTTGCTAAGGTTGAACTGAAGGAGAAGATAAGTCTGATGGGAAGGGAGGCTTTTTTGTGGGCATGGATTCCCTCCCACACCCCATACCTCCTGCAAATGAAAAGTGGGGATAACGAACTGGATGTCCTGCTTGAACCAACTGCAGTTTGGGCCGTCGTGTTCCCTAGCCAGGGTCTGTTCTACCCAAATGTTTGAAAACGGAAACATTCCACCAACTATTTGATGGTGCCATATAAAAGCCTTGTATACTTGAAAACATCTGTATAACTGACAGTATCCTTCAGTGTTCATCTGGACAGCTGCAACTGAGTAGAAAAGAAATTATATGTGCTTATCTGGCATTATTTTCTTTGGTAGGATTTGTGATTTCACTGGTCTAAGGACCTCTCGATGAAGAAATTCCCTTGGCCAAGGCAGAATGACACCTCTTTTGTAACTTAGATTTAGAGTAGGTGTTAACACTGAGCTCATGAATTTGTTCTTACTAGGTTGATGTCTGTATTTCACTGTGACTAGTTGCCTTTATAGTCCAATTTATTTTATTATATAGTCCAATTTTATGCATTTAAGAACACTGTTCTGAGAAGCGGTTAATAGACTTCACTGGACTTTGCAAGGAGTCCATGATACAAGCAAGGTTAAAAACTTCTGGACTGGACAGTTGTCTTGGAGTACTGAGAGGTTAGAAAACTTGCCCAGTAGCATTGCCCTAGGTGGCAGTTCTTTTTGAGTCCAAATGAGTCCATTTTTTAGTCACTTTCCCAGGCTGCCTCTCTCCTTCACTGGGTTTTAAGTCAATTCACTCAGTCACTTATTTCAAATGATAGGAGGTAAGTGAAAGTCAAGATTGCAGCTTTTGTGTAATCTTGTCATGGTCTTTAGGTCAGTCTATTATGGCACACAGCCTCAATATTAACTCCTGCCCCTGGTTAACAATAATTGCTGGTATTTATAGAGCATTTCAAAGTCTGCAAAGTGCTTTACATATGTTCTCTTAAACGATGGTGAGAATTTGGTGAAAATCTGGAAAATATTACCACCACCAATAAAAAGGACAACACAGACCTGAGCAATCTGGCCTGTCACTCTAGAGGATCCTGGGGGTTTTTATGGCTATTTGGAGGAAACAGGTTCATTGGAAACTAGGTCCTGGTCATCTGGTTTACTTTAGGGTCTAAAAACTTCTTGATCAAGGCCTGTCCTGGAGTAAATACAAATCTTTGGCTCAGTCTTGAGATCAACAAGTTTTTGTTGATTGGGAATTATCATGGCACCATGTTGAGTATCCCTTTAGAGTCTTAACTAGTCCCCAAAACTAAACAAAGAACAGAATTGCATTCTTGCTGAGGGTTGAGCAACCTAATGTCCAATTTCACAGCTTATTCACCATGACCTCTTTCTTCTATGTTTATTTCATGTTAAGAGAAGCAATATTTGCTTAAAGTAGAATCTGCCTAGATGTACCTAAAAAACTCAGGAGGCAGAACTCTTGCAAAGCCATTGGGAAATTCAGATTTGGCCACCATTGGTTAAGTTGAAAGCACTGGTATTGGGGTTAAAATGACTGGATGCATTCCAGATTCTGACCCTGGTGGTACGGTAGATAGAGTGCTGAGCCTGGAGCCAGGAAGATATGAGTTCAAATCCAGCCTCAGACACTTACTTGCTGAGTGCCTCTGGGCAAGTTCACTTAACCTCTGTCAGCCTCAGCTTTCTCATCTATAAAATGGGAATAAGGACAACACATACCTCCCAGGGTCACTGTGAGGATCAAATCTTTAAAATGCTTTGCATATCTTAAAGCACTCTATAAACACCATTATTAACCCTGAGACTCAGGTGCCTCAAGTATAAAATGGAAATAATAAATATCTGTTTTATCTAACTCACAAGGTGGTTTTGGTGAAAAAAGAAGATTTTGTAATTTTTAACAGCGCCTCAATGTAGCTTGTTCTTTTTTTTTTTTTTTTGCTTTTTTTTTGGGAGGGCAGTTGGGGTTAAGTGACTTGCCCAAGGTCACACGGCTAGTTTTTGTGTTAAGTGTCTGAGGCCGGATTTGAACTCAGGTACTCCTGACTCCAGGGCTGGTGCTCTACTCACTGCGCCACCTAGCCACCCCATTGTGGCTTGTTCTTGTTAGACTAAGCATAAGGTTTTCTTCTGTGTGTTAAGATAAAAGTCACATTTTAGAATCTAGATGGTTGCCAGCCCTGGAACTACTCTCAGAGATGAAAAACTAAGGCTTAAAGACTAAAGTCTATTTGCCTGTAATAGACTTCAGTGTTATTTATCTAAAATCATTTTCCGGGCTAATTCTAGGCTAATTAATGAATTTCAAAAAGGGCTATAAATCACTTTTTAGAACAGACTTGCTGATGAGAAATGCAGCAGGGCACATTCACAACCCTTTTATTGATGACTCCACTTTTGGAACCACAGACGTACGATTACTCATTCTCGTCATGTGTCCAATCATATAAAATAACACTGCCCAAGTTCATGCAGCTTAAAATTAGAGCTGCGGCAGCCCTGGTCATCCCCCCACCCTTCCCCCACTGAATTCAGAATCAGAAAGCTTCGATTGGCTCACGTCCCAACTGTTCACTTTCCCCAAATATCAGACAATGTGCCTTATAAAATTGATTGTTTTTGTCAAAAGGCTATACTTTCTCACTATGAACTACAATAAATTGGGTTCAGATTCTTCTTTACTGAATTAATTAAAATTCTCAAGGGCTAAAGATTGCTTTAATTTAAATTTGAACAAAGCCCTCTGAAGAGAACTGGGCTTATTTGAAGTGACTTCAGGGAGACCAATAAAACATGCTGATATCCTCCAGTATATATTTTTTGTAAATGAAACCCAATGCCAGAAAGTTACTTTTAAATTAATTTCAACCTGACAGAGTAACTTTAATGAGATTTGTGCCTCCAAAAGTAAACTGTTGGATTCTAATTAAGCCACTGTGAGATGCCAGTAGGCTGTAGGGGGTTATGCTCTGTTCTGATACATTACGCTCTGTATTCTAAGGGAATTCTACCTTTAGAAGGAGAGAAAAGAATGGTGCATGATGGTAACCCCAGTTCAGGGCTTCTTGCCAGAGAGAACCTGAAAGGCTTTAACACACATTGTCCACTCTATGGAGACAGTCCCAGGTGCAGGTAACACCTGGGAAAAATCATTCAAACCTCAAAACATGGAAAAAGAAGCCATTAGCTCAAGCAATTAGGCCTCATGCCTCCTCAGCAAGCTAGGTCTTTCTCTCATTTCTTCCATTCAATTCACTTGACTCCCAGGGTTCTGATGCTCTTCAACAGGGGGAAACTTGTAGTTAGCCTACAGAAAACTCACCTAAAACCTTCCATTTACTAAGCAGTAAATTTACCCTTAAAAATATTTTCTTTAAAGAAAAATGAGAGGTAAATACGCATATGTTAAAAGAGTTTTGATTCTCTTTCTTTTTCAATGGTGGGAGGTGGGAGAGAGAAAGAAGATGCTTCTTCATTGACTGGAAAAAGACAGATTTAAAAAAAAAAAAAGAAAGATGGGAGTTACTGCCAGTCTTACCCTCCTCCCATCCTGGAGACCTGGCTTCTAGTCTGTTCAAGGTATCTGTTGAGTACAGACATAGGAGAGATGATCTAGATTCTCATCAGGGCTAAAGACTCGTCATTTCATTTGGATCATGATTCTAACGGGACAGAAGGCCTGATTTTGGAGCCTAAACAAACCAGCTCGTTTTTCTGTGTACTAACCCAGCCAGCTGTCTCTTTTAAAAGTGCACTAAAAAAAAGTTTTGGGTGTGGCAAGAGGGTACTAACCAAGCCAGGGTGTGGATGTGGCAGGGTAATTCTTCCGGAGACTGGGAACACAACTGAAGCCTTGCCCTTCTCGATGAGGGGGTCACCAGCTCCACCCCCTTTAGGAAACATAGGCCATTATTATTAAAATGAAATAAAGCTGGAGGAGGAGAAGTTTTATAGTAGGTGGAGTAATTAGTGTTTGGAATTTGGTGGTAAAGACAGTATGTGGAAGCAAGGAAAAAAAAAAGATCCTGTGTCTCCTTCACGTGCTAGCCACCTGGCTTAGAAGCCTGAGTTTGTCCTGTACTTGCAATCACACCACTTGGCACACCATTGGCATTTTATATCCGGAGACTCCAGCAGGTATGGGGTAACAAAGGGGAGGAAGCCCATTAAGAGCGAAAAGAGAAGTTGACCACTGCTTTGCCCCTCTTCCCCTTCATCCCACCCTCCATGGAAAGTCATAATGGAATCTTACCTCCGCTGAGGATGATGACGGCTATAAATATTGCTAGGTCGCTATCATCTAATTCCAGTGCATTGAACTTTATCGCAAACTCAAACTTGGGTTCCATAAAGTCACCAAAGGGTTTTCTTAGGCTCTTCAGAAACTCCCTTGTCATGAATCCTTGGCCATCAGATATGAGAACCCCATCTTTATTCATCAAGGAGGCCAGCATGGTGTAGATGATTTCATGGACACCATACTTCAAGAGGGTCACTTGGTCATTCAAGTCAAGGTTGACGAAACCTGGAATGTTCTTGGCATATTCGGTGATCTCCTGGACAGCCTCCACTGAGCGGAACTGACAGCCCTGGAAAATGCGGATGGCCACTTCTTTACTTTGCTCCTGCAGGGGTGTGATGTGCTTAGATTTAATCTTGTCTTCTCCCATCATTAAGGAATTCATGTCATAAATAACAAATGGCTGAAAACAGAAAGGGGGAGGAGCAGATGGGGTTAACCTAATTTTTAATTAAATTACTGCAGTATCAAAATTCATAAAACATTTTTTCTTTCACATATATTTGCCTCCTTTGCAGAAATCCTCAAAACTGGACACACTTGATGAGACTTCTCTTATCTTGTCTCTCATTTAAATAATCTACTGAAACCAACCATGCTTAATCCTTTTCAGGCATTTTCACTGAAACCATTCAGTTGTGACTGGTTGATTTTTAGTGACAAGCTTTCATGTTTATAGGATGTATCGTTTAGAACTTTTTAAAGGAAGAAGTTCAGATTTATGATTTCCAGGATATAGGGAATGCCCAGTGTGGAAGCCACTTCAATCAATCAATCAATCAATCAATCAATTAATCAGTCAATCGGTCAACATTCATTAAGTGCCTACTATGTGCCAGGTATTGTCCTAGGTGCTGGGGATACAGATATAAAATTGAGTCAGTCCTTGTCATTAATGAGTTTATACATCCACACCTCCTCTTGTAACTTAGACCCTTAGAAAGTTTCTTGAAATATTGAAATGTTAAATAAGTCGCCCAAGGCTACACAGTGAGTAAGTGTCAGAAGTAGACCTTGACTTTGAACCTAGATTTTGACCCATGGTACAACCATACCTGTTGATTTTGGTCTTAACGGTGCAAAATTATCTGTTTCCTCTAGTCGTGCTGTTATACAGAACAAACTTTTGGCTTTCTTTCATTGAAAAAAATGATCACCAGTAGATTGTTCGACTTGGGTAAGAAAAACCTCCCCTCAACCTAAAAAGATCCACGATGTAACTTGAGATTAAATCTAAAATCTCAGAGGCTTCAGAGTCAGCATATGAAATGTACTACTAAATGATAATAAATCAGTCAGAAAACAGATTAGAAAAATCAAGGCCAAGAAAATGTCTATTTAAAAAAAATGCTCTGGAAGCAATCAGTGTTGGAAAGAACAGATGTAAGACCTCTGGGTAAGAACTGCAAAAAGAAGTGGCCAAAAAAAAAAAAAAAGAAGGTCTGAATTTATCTTAACAATGTGAATCCTTACGGGACAAATTATCGAGTAAAATACATGCATCATTTCTGTGGGTCTGCAGCAGACTACTTGGGAAAAGCAAGTTGTATTTGAAAAGTAATTGGCTTTTCTTCGCCCATTACAGCATCACGCAGATATGGCCAGGGATCTGGTAGAGTGCAAAGAAAGAGCCCGGGAACTGGAAGTCAGGTGACCTGAATTGCAGTCCAAGAACCTATAATGGAAAGAGGCAGAGACTTTGGAGTCAATGGACCCAGGTTGGAATCATGGTTCTGTCACTTGGTACTTGTGCGACCTTGGGCAAAGTCATTTAACATCTCTAGGCTTTAGTTTCTCATGCATAAAATGAGGATTTTGGACTAGGTGGCCTCTACTCTAGGTTCCTGTCCAGATTTAAATCTATGATCCTATAATCTCTAAGGGGCTCTGTTTCCTTATCTGTAAAATGGGAGACTTAGATTGCCTTGGAAATCCCTTTCAGAGGGTTAAGAGTGTGGATGGTGAAGGGAAGGTGATGATACTTAGTCTATCATATCCCTGGAGGAGCAGCCAGAATGCTCACTAAAGTCTGCTCGTACAGAGCAGTGAAAGGAAGGTCACCTCAGTTAAGCTCCTTCCTTGTTGGCAACCCTGGCAAGCTCTGATGTGAAATTGGGCTCATGGTGATGTCAACGGGTGTAACAATAATACCAGAAAAGACTTCAGGATTTTCTGCTGGGTCTTGGTCTGCTGAATGGGGATCAGGATGACCTTTAAGATCTTAGTTTACTCCTACGTAAAGTGGGGAACAGTGAAGTGGATGGTTTTTAAGACTTAACCAACAAACAGATAAATAAATGAGGAAGTAAATATTCCATTATAAATAAAATCCTATTATCCTCCGACCTCTTCCAGCTCTATCAGTTGAAGCCTTAAATCAATTATTTGTTGTTGTTCAGTTGTTTTAGGCATGTCCAACTCTTTGTGACCCCATTTAGGGTTTTCTTGGCAGAGACACTGGAATAATTTGCCATTTCCTTCTCCAACTCATTTTACAGATGAGGAAACTGACACAAAGAAGGTGAAGTGACTTGCCCAGGGTCATACAGCTAGTAAGCATCTGAGGCCACATTTGAGCTCAGAAAGATGAGTCTTCCTGACTCCAGATCAGTTAGTTATCCATTGGAAGAAACAGTACTGGCATTACAATCCTTTGGAAGTCCCAATCTCTTGACAATGCAAATTAGTACAATTCTATTTAGTATGATCACTCAAGAACTGTGAATGTTCTCTAACAAGCAACTCAGTTTAGTTACACTGTTAGCAAAGAAGCAAAGAGCTCGAGGCCAAGAATAAGTTAATGGTCCTGGCACAGCTCATGGTATCTCTGTCTACCTCTGCCTTCAGCAGGAAGGAGGAGTCCGGGAGGGCACTAAGCCTGCCTTCAACAACAGTTCTTCCTCCTGGGTTTCTAAGATACAGGCTGCTCTGTAATGTCAAATGTATAGTCTCCATTTTTTTCAGTCTGCTTTCTGCGATTTCAGGAGAGAAGATTATGTTCAGACTTCTGTCTTCAGAAATGATGTTACTATGGGAAGAAGAGAGAAGAGAATGCCAGGGGATGGATTGTCTCAGATCAGTATTTATTGGGTCTTCTCAGGATCCTGGGGGAATCAGTCTTGGAGCCAAAAGGCACCTCAGAGGCCATCTGGTCCACCCCCTCATCCTGTAGAAGTTGAAAGGACAGTGACTGACCCAAGGCCATACAAGTTATTGATAATAGAGCTAGGATTCAAGTATAGATGTCTTAATTCCAAATGCCAATGCACTTTTCACTCAATCCAATTAATAATCAATCACTAAATATTTATCAAGTACCTACTATGTGCCCCTTACTGTAATAAGCACTCCACTGCCTTACACCACGCCATGTTATCATGCTCTTAAATGTACATTGCTGTGAGTTCAAGAATGACTTTCTCTCATATTTTGTGTAGAACTTAAAAAAAATTCATTCATGTACTTCATATGTATTGTTGGATATTATAGTTAAATATACTGGTATCTTTTCCCCCTACTACATCATCAGCCCTTGGAGGGCAAGGGTCGTTTCCTATCTAAACTTTACATATCTCTTAGTAAATGTTTATTGTATTGGATCAGACTATTATTTTTTGAGAGATAGCAAAGTCTGTAGGGACAGAGTAGGGAAAGGGATGTCACTTCAGTTGAATCTTTTACCTGTTGGGAACTCTCATGAAACTCATGTGAAACTGGGCTTGTGGTGGTGACAATGGATTTAGAGATAATACCAGAAAAGGCTGCTAGAAAGACCTAGATTCATCATCCCACCCCGATAGTCTGACTGGGAGACCTTGGGCAAGTCACTTAAAACTCTCAATAACACCCTCCTTCCCCCAAAGGCAATTCTCCAGATCTCTTCAGTTGTAGATTTGCATGTATTCAAAGAATTTCCTCACTAGGAGTTTCCTATTCCCATGAAGGTCTGGTCCCAAAATAAAACTGTATTTCAAAAGGCAGTGGAAGTAGAGCTGAATTTGGAGTCATAAGACCTGGGTTCTAGTTTTGGTTCTTCTACTTCCTAAGTCTCTGTCTTAAGTCATATCCCCTCTCTGGGCTTCTGCTTGCTCATCTATAAAATGGATAGAATAATATTTGCCCTGCCTACTCACTGGGGCACTAAGAAGGCAATATTTTGTCACATGTAAAGTTCTAGAAGAATGTGAGCAGTTTTTATTATTTTGATCCTGCCTTGCCATGGAAGTACTTCTCAATGGCCAATCATGTAATGGATGGCTGGTGATGCTTTGATAGAAGCCAGACAAAGGGTGGCCCCTGCTCACATGAATCTATGCTAATGAAATGCTGGCTCTTTCGTACTTCTAGGAAAGTTTGCCACAGAAAACTTCTAAGATGCTGTTACACTGTACATAACATTGACTGTAAAACCACCCCTCATTCCCATAAGGCAACAACATGCACGGACCGTCTGACTTTGCTCTTTGGACATGCTTCTGTCAAAGGGTACAGCCCCTCAGTCCTGAGGATATGCACAGAGCGCTTTCTCCTCAGTGGAAGCCCTTTATCTGGAACCATGCCCTAATAAGTCACCCCTGTGACTCTGCTCTTCCCCCTCACCCTCTAACTACAGCTCTTGGTTCCTGTTTTTGAGACTGTGATAGTTAAACTCTGGGCACAAAAATCCTGCTAATTCTTTCTCCCCATTTAACAACAATGTGTCTTTAACCCCTTGGCAATCAATAGTGGTCAGGATTTCCTGGCAATAAACACTCAAGGACAAAGAAAAGAATCTAGCACCCCCACCACGCCATACCAAGCCATTGCAGTTTTTCCCCCCCTCAGCATTTCAGATGCCAACTCTGTTCGGATGGTGCTGAGTTGGAAGAGGATTTTAGGTATTTACATGCAAATGAGTGGCACCTGGAGCCCCCTTGACCAGGGACCTCTTTATTCCATTTAGTCACAACACTTATCTTGGATGCTAGGCAGATTAGGATATTTTCATTGTACTCTGGAAATCCATACAGGCCAGGGCCTTTTTTGATCTCTGGATGAACATTCTGATTGTTACCTATACAATATGTGCAAAATCCCTCCGTTCTAGAATATTTACCTTCTGGGGGAATCTGCCATTTAGGGGCCATCAAGCTATACAAGTACTAATGAGTAATTCATTTACCTCCTTGGACTGTAAACAGTTAAACTTTTCATCACTTTTACACAAAGCAATAATGCTGAAATCTACCTATCTTAAGACTTGGTGAAAAGATAGTGGTTGATTTGCATTACAGAAAGCTGATCTATCATAATTGAGAGTGGAATTTGGCCTGTGAAATTCAACTTGCATCACTCAATTAATATTGCACCCCTGTGCCAAGTTTTTCCTGATAAAGTATACTTAACTTTTCTGTGTATTGTATGCATTTTTTTGAACCACAGACAATGGAGGTATGGCATTGAAGGCCCTTCATGATTTATCCCAAATGACCTTTTCCAAACTAACTTCCCTTCATGTGCTCTATGAGCCGATCCCACTGGACGAGTCAACATCTCCCTTGCCACCTAGAATTTCCGATCTACCATATCCTTGTCTGCAAAAATACTCATTCTTTATGTCTTATTTTCAAGTGTCATTTCCTCTGGGTCTTCTTAATTACTCCACCACAAGAGCTCTCCTTCCTCTGAACTACCAAAATACTTTGTACCTTTCTCAGGGCACCTATCTTGTATTACTGTAGTTGCTGGTGGACATATCTTTCCAACTAGATTGGGGGCTGGAGTCATGTTTGCCTTACACATAATAGGCATTCAATAAATGTCCCTGCTAATCTCTCTACAATTAAAAGAAATATGTCCAGCGGCCAGCTGGATAGCTGCAGTGAATAGAGCACCAGCCCTGGAGTCAGGAGGACCTGAGTTCAAATCCTACTATCTGTGTGACCGTGGGCAAGTCACTTAACCCCCTCAAAAAGAAAAAAAAAAGAAAGAAATATGTCATGAACATCATTCTTGGCCAGTATACAATATCATCGGCAGCATTATTATTCTAAAAATTCTCTCTACATTCGGCCTCAAGATTTGATGCTCCAAATTTGGTGTTAACAATGTAAATGAAGACATGGCATCAAAATGGAAGATATATATCTAGGTTTGACCGGGATGAAAAACACAGCCACATGAAGGTTTCCAACCCAGTGCAAAATTGGATTTACAGTGGCAGAAAATGGGAAATGTTGGGTAAAGAACAATAACAACAAAAACCTGCCATTCCAGATTAAAGATAACCCCCGGTACAAGAGGCACCAGGACGTCTACGAGGAAACCAAGAGTTGATTTGTAGGGGCTGGGGGGGGGGGAGAGATTTCCCTTCGGATGACATTGAGGTAAGTGGTTTGGATTTTCAGAAATGTCCTGTAGCATGTGCTATTAAGAAAAACAAGTCAGCACGGGCATTAGGGACTCTTCGAGAGGACAAGGTCACAGTTAAAGGACCGGAGTGAAGGGTAGGAATAAAGGGACATTTGTCTGAATGGAAGTGTGCAAACCCACAGAGCCCTTCTCGACCTCTAGATTTTTTTATAAGTGATTTGTGAAGGCAGTCTTTAAATCTGTGGATGACATTAAACTTCTCTGGGTAGTGAAATGACACAGTTATGGGGACAGACTGCAAAGAAGATCATCCAGCGTTGACTGGGTGCCTCCCATGGGCTAGTACTATTGGAAAGCTTGACGAGGCTGTGGGAGAGCAGATCAGTTCGAGCCAAATGTGAAAGAATATGTTTGGAGGAAAAGAATCTGAGCTATATTCAGGTTTCAAAATCCCAGTTATGACCCAGGAAAGGGAAATGAAAACTGTTCCCTGAAATCTCATTGCAATGTACAGCTGTAGCCAAAAAGGTCAATAAAATTCTGGGCATCATCAGGAAATCTACAGGAAACCAACCATAACACATTATCTTTTCTTTGTATAGACCACAGTACAGCTGGACACCTGGGAATTCTGTGCCCAGTTGCGGTCACCAGCATCCAAGAAAGGCTTAAAGGAACAGGAGGTTAATGAAATCATCAAGGAATTGGGGGGAGGGGAGGAGGTAAGGAGGCCGGATGCTGAATAAGAACAAATCAAAACATCTGGGAAGATGAAGGCTGAAAAAGTCAAGGTTTGTTGGGTCATAGGGTCATAGATTGAGAGCTGGAAGGAATTTGTAAGAAAGAAGGTGATAGGAAACACATCCAGTCTTGTTTGCCAAATCCTGGTATTCTATCACTTGTGCTAATTTAAAGCTTGAAAGCAGTAAGTACAAGACAAAAAGAAGAAAATGTTGTTTTACCCAGTGGACAGGAAAACTATGGAACTCATTCATTACCTCAAGGGGTCATACAAGTTGAAAATAAAAATGCCATTAAAATGGTTCACATAAATTCATGGATGAAAGAATCATATAGGGTTTAAAGGAAAAAAGCAAGATGTCCAGGGCTATATCTCATATCCTTGAGACTGACCTCTGGAAGGGCAACCATATCCTCCCACAAAGAACCTCTTGGGAAGACAGCAAAACCTGTGCTACCTGGACCACCAAATACAGGTGAGCCTGGCTTCCTGTTACATATTATAATGTAGCCCAACAAGGCATCTAAAAATGTCTTTGCTGGTTATTTTTCTTCATGATTCTGATTGCATGGCTCTTGTGTTTTCCATTTACCAATGGCACATGGCTCTCCTGGGTTGGCCATTACTAAAGATAATAAGCCCCAAACATTCTGGGCTGGTTCTCTCCCCTTGCTGGTTTCCTTCCAATTTTCCTTCTTTCCCTTGTTTCTGATCCCAGATTTGTAGAACTGAAAGGATCCTAGGGGACTCAGAGATTTGCAGCTGGAAGGGACTGCAGAGGTCACCTTTTCTAACCCATTCATTTTACAGATGAGGAAACTGATTCAGAAAGTATCAGAGCTGGGACCAGAACCCAGGTCCCATGACTCCAAATTCAGGGTTCTTTCCATTAGACCACACTGCCTCTCTAAGCCCATTATTTTAAGAACAGGGATTAGACCTTGGATTTCATCGACACAGGGAGCTCCTTTGACCAATGCAGGTGGGTACCTTGTCTTAGAAAGCTGAAAAATTAGGTGACTTGCCCAGGATCACAACACTAGGAAGTGTCAGGTGCAGGATTCGATTTCAAGTCTTCCTGGCTCTGAGACCAACTCTCTATCTGCTATGCCAAGCTGCCTCCTGCATCATGTTTCCTCCCATCTCATTTTACAGAAAAGGAGATGGGGTCCAGAGAAAGAAAAGAACTCACTCAAATTCACAAAATAGATGGATAAAAAAACAGGTACAAGTTTAGAATTCAGGTCTCCTGTCTCATAGTCAAAGACTATTCTAGGGGTCAGGTCTATTTATTTGAGGTTCTCATACACTGGGGCTCTAGGGCTGGTGCCTTTGAACCAAGAACCGTTAGGTTCTCCAGCTGCCAGGTTAGTCCTGTATTAGACAGAGGTAAACACGAACCCGCCTATCAAATCTCAACTTTTTTTTCCCTGGCTCCTTTGGAGACTTAAATAAATAGAGACAAATAAACAAAAAATTTAATAGGTCCAACTACCCGCCTTCCAATGAACTAGAACATAACTGCAACTCTTAAAACCCTCTATGCAAGTTGAATATCACTCAGCTGGCATAAACACTATTATTGGCCCAACAATTGAGCAAAAACAAATGATCCAAGTAGTTTGTTAATTAGCTACGTATATAGTACATTAAGTTCATTATCTTTTTTTTTTAATTTTAAGATGTATGCATGTTAGAACAGGGCTTTTAAAAAACCTCTGCCGAGACCTGTTCACAGTACCCTTACCACATTTCTCCTGTCTTTCCAACCACAGAGCCACCATTTTATTACTAAATCAGGGCTTCAGCTCCTCTCCCTTGGACTACTTGAACAGAATCCCAATTAGTCTCCTTTGTTTCCACCATCTCCTGTCTCTAATCCATCCTCTACAACAGCAACCCAGCAGCCCAGAGAATTTTCCTGACTTACATCAGATTATTTAATTCCCCAGCTCAAATGTGTCTGACACACAGTAGGAGCTTAATAAATATACACTGATAGACCAAAAAGCCTTCAGGAACTCTCTATTGGCCCTAGCATAAAATATAAACTCCACAGCCTAATATTAAATGTTCTTTATATCAAGGCTACACCTTACCTTCCTAGACTAATGCATGCCCTCCCTACTCTACTTTCCTTGTCTTCCTCCACGGTTCAGGTCTGATGCCCCTTCCAACATGAAGCGTTCACGGTGACCCCAACTTGTTAGCACCACTTCCCTTCTATTTACTTTTCCTCCTTGGTTCTGCATCCTCCAATAGAAATGGCCTCCCCACTCCCAACCCCAGCTTCTCAGGGCTAAGACGTGGCTTCATTTTTGTCTTCTTTTTGGGGCTGGAGGAGGGAAGGCAAGACCATTGGGGTTAAGTGACTTGCCCAAGGTCACACAGCTAGTTAAGCATCAAATGTCTGAGGCCAAATTTGAACTCAGGTCATCCAGACTTCAGGGCCAATGATCTATATTCACTGTACTACCCACCTGCCCCTTTAATTCTGTCTTCTTATACTAGCACCTTATGCAGTGTCTGCCACACAGCAGGCACCTAAGTGTCTATCAAATTGAACCCAAGATGTATCAGCTTATATCAAACAAATCTGGAAACTGGTCAAGGCTATTTTTCAAAACCCTATAATAGAGATTAAAAAAAGTACGTATAAATAACCATATTTGCAGGGATTGGTGGCTCTAGGAGCCTCTAGAACAGCCCCCTTTCTGCTCTGCTATCACTGTTCCACTTTGGATTCTTTTGTTTTCAGCTTCTCCTGGTTTCTCTTCTAGGATTTTAAGACTCCACCAATGACATCATTTTGATCAGAGTTGGGGTGAATTCCCACTCGTTCCTCTCTCCTTCCTTACGCTCAGTTTCTTTATGTATTAAATGGAGGGGTTGGACTGGATGACTTCTAGGATCCTTCTCCATCTCTAAATCCAATGATCTCATAACTTAGAACTAGAAATAACCTCAGATTTGTACCCCTCCCCTCCCCCCCAAGCTACATTTCTACCCCCAAGGAATACGGTAAACTGCAGGTCGTAAAACCGTTCCTTGCTAGTTTTCTATTTCTGATCCTGCTTAGAACCAGCCACTTTTCTGGCGACAATAGTTCCTTCCACTAAAAAGAAAGAGCATAATTTTCAACATGCCCATAGTAAACAGTATGTAATACTCTGGGGCTCAAAGTCCAAAACAGTACAAATAGTATAAAAAGTTTTACTCACTATGTGTAGATAGAGCACAGCCGCCATCTCTTAGATATGGCATGAAAAGTTGGCAGGCAGAGCCCAAGGGCTTGTCTATTTATTTATTGTTTTATGACAAAGCACGGTGCTGAGAATGGTTTTTTTGAAAGCTTCCTTTTATTTGTTTTCATCCACAAACATGGAATCATGTGACAATGATACACCTTATGTGAATACCACTCCAGGGTAATAGTCAAACATAAGGCACTTCCAAAGTCCAGCTAGTTATCAAATTGCCATTCATGGAACAGAGCACCAAAGTTCATCTACACGTTCCCCTGACTTCCACAGTTCAGTGAGACCTCTGCTAATGGGTCAAGCTGTTGGAGGAAACTTGAGTTGTCCTCATCAAAGGCCTCTGTGCACCTGAAAGAAGGTACTGGAAGGACAAGCTCCTCCTAAACATCTGTCCTACTGGAATGCTATGGAGTAGCTCTTACTTCCTTCGCCCTCTGCTTAAAATTTACAGCAGCAAAGCTCTCAGTTACACATCAGACGCGGGCATGTTATACTCAAAATGCCAATCTTAAAGTGAAAATAATTTCCCTGTTCCCTAAAAGGATAGGGCAATCTCCTTCTCTAGCTCTGACACATTTATTTATCAGATTAGCTAGTTATCATAACTTTGTCTTTTTAAAATTAAAAAAAATTATTATTATTATTTTTTTTAGTTATCACTTCTGATAATCTAGAACAGGGGGGAGTTCTCAATGGTGTCATGGGTCATTTTTTGACAGTCAGTTGAAACCAATGAATCTCTCCCAAGAAAATGTGTTTTTAGAGACAGCTAGGCGGCACAGTGAGTAGAACATGGGCGCTGTAGTTAAGAGGACCTGAGTTTAAATCTGGATTCAGACACTTAACACTTACTAGCCATGTGATCTTGGGCATGCCACTTAATACCAATTGCCCTGCATTCCCTTTCAGAAAGAAAGAAAGAAAGAAAGATAATATTTTTAAATGCATAAAATGAAATAAATAGGATTAAAAAAGTAACCAATTCTATTGAAATGTAGTTATCTATATCCATAAATAAATCTCTAAATTCATAGCCTCCAATTTAAAAACTGCTGACCTGAGAGGTGGTGCATCAGAAGGTCTAAGGGAATGGAATATTGCCTCTTAATGCAGCAACTCAAGGAGAAGCTAGATGACCATGTATTACGGGGTCTTCTGGGGAGAGATTCCTGAAATGCACTAGATGCCCTAACTTCCTACTCCAAGTCCAAGATTCTATAACAGCTCTAATTACTACGGCTTCAAAATTGAGAGTGCTTTGCTCCCAGGGAGTCAATAAAGGGAGGCAGAGCAAAGGGGAGCACCCCCATTTCACCAACATGCAAACCCAGGTTCAGAGCAGTAAGGTGCTAATGATGTCATCAAGCAACCAGAAAGCAGAGAGTCTGGATGTGAGCCCAGGTGTCCTGACACCGAGTCCAGTGTTCTTTTCTATTCATGATGACATAAGTGTATTGGAATATACTTAGGTTCTTTTCAATACACTCATGACATAAGACCCCCCCGCAGTTTTGATTGGAAGGAGACAAAAAGGGGGTCAGGGCAGAAGTATAAGCAAGAATGCAACCAAGGGGATCCAGGGCAAGGTTTGGATGCTGGCCCAAGAAAGAGAAGCTGGGGTTGCTTTGTGTGCTGCAGAGAAGATGCTGAAAAGCATCTTGTGTCACAAATTTGCTTGGGGTAGTAACTGGGCAAATGTATACATACATGGTACAGATGAGTAATTCAGTGTAATTTTAAATCCCAATCAATCAACAGGTACATTTATAGGAAGACTTGATTGCATTTGCTGAGAACCAGCCTGGTGTCATGGAAAGAATACTGGATGTAAAGTCAGAGGAACTGTGTTCAAAGTCTAATTCTACCCTGCATTACCTGGGTTATCTTGGACTAGGCATTCTCCTCTCTTGGTTTTGATTTCAACATTCATAAAACCCTGTTCCAATTCCCAATTCAGCTGTACCACTCATCCCTTTGACTAATTAGATCTCCTCATAATAGAAAAAAAAAGTCCAGAACTGATATGGATTTTATCAACAGCATCTCTTAAAAGGGGTCATGACCATCAATGGGAAAGCAAGCAATATTGTAAATGTTAAAAATGGTCCCTCTGAGAAAGTCACTTTAATTTCCATCCCTCCTCCTGGGACTCTGGGTTATGGGAGCAGGCTTTTCTTGTCCTGGCCTGAGCAACAGTAATGATCTCAGTCCCAACAGGGTGTGTAGTGGGATTCAAACAGCTCCAGCACACCAACTATAACCACTTTGTGATCTCCACCCTCTAAGGAGCCCTGACTTCTGAAAATTGTTTCCTCTCTAGGCGGCCATCTCTACTTTCCTAAGTCCTGGCCAAAAGATAACAGAACAACACCCTGGAGATAGACTTGACCAAAAGAACAACATGATTGTGTCAATAAAGAATGAACTGCTAGTCTCTTTGGAGATTACTTTCTGGTTTTCCTCTCCCTTATTCCTCCCTTTGCAACGACTTTGTTCTCCTGCTGCCTAATTTGATTTTGCAGGACAGCGAGAAAGCGAGATGCCAAACGGCTTTACTTCAGCCTTGGCTGTCTGGGGAGTAAACTCTCTTAATTTCAGATCATCTTCCTTCTGCATCCACGACCTCCGCTCTTGCCAGCTATCCCCTTCCCGGAGCACTCCTAATGGGATTTTGGTCTGCAGAGGCCAAGGCTCCTCTGCTCGGCTCCTAGAATTTCCAAGGGGTAACGGTTTTCAGTTTTTTTGCCATGAAAAGACAAGCTCCCAATGGGTCATTAGCATCTTAAATAGTCTGCAGTGGTCTGCTGCCAAAGGATTTACCTGGAGTGAGTTTTAAAAATGAAACGAGATGTGCCTGGTTTATGTAACCCTCAGAAAACATGTAGGAGAGCTGGGGAGCAACTAGTTATATTAATTGAAATTCTAGACGCCTGAGCAAGTTTCAAGAATAATAATAAAAGACATAGATCTAGTTCTTCAAGGTTTGGAAAGCATTTTATGTATATGATTTCATCTTATCCTCACGATAACCCTGTGAAACAAGTCCTACAATTAATATTATTTCAATTATGTACATGAGGAAACTGAGGGTCAGAGAGGCAACATTTAGAGCAGTGGATAAAGCTGGAATCAAGAAAATCTGAGTTCAAATCCTGCCCCAGAGACTTGCTAGTTATGCGACCCTGGGCAAGTCACTTCTGATTACCTTAATTTTCTCATCTTTAAAATGGGGATAATAAGAGCACCTACCTCCCAGGGTTGTGGTGAAGATAAAATGAGGTATTTGTTAAGTGCTTAGCAAAACTTAAAATACTATATAAATATTATATTTATAAAAATATAAAAACTGCATAAATAACTATTTTATAAGTTAAGTAACTGATCCAGGATCACATGACTAGTAAGTGTCTAGGGTAGGATTCAAACTCAACTCCTCCTGACTCCCAGTATAGCTTTGACCTCTCCACCATATGCATTCCCTAGTATTGCTACCACTGCTTTCACACTTGTCACTCCCCCAGAAGCCGTAGACTCTCTCTGTACATGGGGTTAGTAGGTCTGGGATGGGAGGCAAGGGTAGAGGCTGGGGCTTCTGGAAGCTAGCATGGCTCTAAACTCACTTTCCTTGCTGCACATTTCTAAGTCTAGAAAACAAATGGAGTTTTCTTTTGGGCTCTTATGCTTCCCCACTGAGCATTCTTCATTCTATTTCTTGTCCTCCAACCCTTAACGCTCTTGTTACCATCGGGCTGTGATAACTTCATCTAAAGGAACACAACATTTTCACAGCAAAGCCCTACTAGATCCAAAGGATCTTTAATCTCTAGGAGTGGGATTTCAGGCTCTGTAACAGGTGGTGGGTGAAAATTTCCAATATGGGGCTTACCTAGTATCTTCCAAATAACAACACTAGGGTCTCAGCTGGCTGGTCAGTCTAGGCTGGCCCTTCTAGATATCTAATATGGTGGGAGAAAGAAGAAAAAAAAGGACAAGGGGATGTGGGGACAAAAGTTATGGATGGGAAAAGGAGGAAAGCAAAGGTGTGTAAAACATTTGGTCCTAATTCCATTGTATCTTTCCTGTGTATCTTTCCTCTTCTTTCCTGGCCAGATACCAAAAGATATCAGGCTTCCCTTATTTTCTGCCTTTTTTCTTAATACCGACTTTTGGAACTTGAATTCAATTTCCTTTGAGTAGAGTCTGGAAAGCAATCAATACTTGGTTAATCAGCCTTCCCAAAATGCAAACTAAAGAGATTGCTTTTTTTCCCCACTATGATGGTCAGATAATAGAACTCCCAGATATCTATTTTTGTGTCTTTTAAAAAAAATAGTATATCCTTTAACAAAATGATATTTTTGGTTAAACAAATGACCGCTTGATTGCTTTGTGATGTAAATTTAGTATTTCACAGTCCAATTTTACCACTGACACTGGGGGAAGCCAACATTTAGTCAAACCAATACCCATCCCTGATGCTAACTCACCCACTTGGAAATTGGCATACATCATGGAAGAGGTTGAAGTTAATGGGATGGCTATGCCTCAGTTAATTTTATATACAGTATCTATACATAGATAGGTGCAGTCTCCTTGTCACTTTTATGGTGAAATCTTGTCCTTGCCAACATCAGTATATCCACATCCTATGTTACTCCCTCAGTGAGATCAAGGAAACAGTCAAAGGAACTACTTGGTCTTACTTCCCTTGATACACATTTCTAAGCACACTAGGGCCAGACAAATTCTGCTTTTCCATAAGGCATAGCCAATAAGGACTAATCAGGAAAATTTCCCAACATATGGCTCTCTTTTTTTTTCTTGCAAGGCAATTGGGATTGAGTGACTTGCCCAAGGTCACATAAGTGTCAAATGACTGAGGCTGTATTTGAACTCAGGTCCTCCTGACTCCAGGGCCAGTGCTCTTTCCACTGTGCCCATGCTACTCCAAGGCTCTCTTTTTACACATCTATCTTCCTGGCTCACTTCTAAACACTAAGAAAAGGAGGTGAATCGGTCCGTTCTTATAATATCATCATAGTCTTTTTTTCTAGATGAGTTCAATGGATTCCCACAAGTATTTCTGCTCCCAGCATGGTTACATAGAACCCTGGAGACCCTGTCATCAACCAGTCTAACCTCTGAAGCTACATGCAAACAATAAAACAAACCATACCCAAACACTAACATTAAAGACATTTATCCCAATGGATCAGATGTTTTAAATGTGATGTCCACGGAGCTTGGGTTTGGCTCAGGCTTGGACTGTGTCATGGAATAGCCAAAAGCAAGTGCATCATGGGTTTGGGTCACATCTGACCCACCCCTCCCCCTATGTACTGGAGTGGATCAGCACCAGCCTATTTACGTATTCAATATCCTGTCAACCCAACCAAGAGTTTTGTCTTTTGGCAAAAAGACCTTATAATTACAGGTTGCTTTCCCCTTGGAGAAGACTTCTGGTTTGAGCCAAGTCATGTAACTTATTTGAGCCCCAGTCTTCTCATCTGTGAAATGAGGGACCGGAACTATATGATCTCTAAGGGTCCTTTCTTTGAATGACCATATTTTCCCCTGGAATAATATGCTCAATTTTGCTGGGTAGTCGATTCTTGGTTTTAATCCCAGCTCCCTTAATCTTCGAAATATCATATTCCAGGCCCTTCGATCTCTCAGTGTAGAAGCTGCCAGATCCTG
>CM053599.1:43524667-43557897 GCA_028646575.1 Pseudocheirus occidentalis | reverse complement strand
ATTTCACACTGCTTTCTATTTTTTCATTTCTTTATAACTGTTTAATAGTATCTTGGTTTCTCATAAATTCATTAGCTTCTACTTGCTCTACTCTAATTCTGAAGGAATTATTCTCTTCAGGATGCTTTTGAGATTCTTTTTCCATCTGGTAAATTCGACTCTTTAAGGCATTTTTCTCCTCATTGACTTTCTGGGCTTCTTTTGCCATCTGAGTTAATCTATTTTTTAAAGTGTTGTTTTCTTCACTCAGGTTGTTGACTCTCTTTTCATGATTTTCTCGCATCATTCTCATTTCTCTTCCCAAATTTTCCTCCACTTCTCTTATTTGTTTTTCAAACTCTTTTTTCAGTTGATCTATAGTTGCTAGGCATTCTTCAAGTGTCTGGAAGCATTTGGTGTGGGAGTTCTGACTGTGTTGTCTTCCTCCCGTTCTGTGCTTTGATCCTTTTTGTCCACAAAAAAGGATTCTAGAGTTTTATTGCTGTTCTTATTTTGCTTCCTTTTCCTCATGTTAGCCAATCAGTTAATTGGTTGGTTTTTAGCTTTGTGGAACTCTGCTTCCAGGGGGGAAAGCTCTGTTCCAAATTGCTGGGGTTTTCACAGCTGCCGGAGCTATTAGGGGGGTGTTGCAGCCCCCACCAGCTTTCAATTGCTGAAAGTGCACTCCAGGACCACTGCCCAAGTCCACGATCCGGATCCAGGCTGCTCAATGCAAGAGCACTTGGCCCTGATCAATCGACTCAGCCACCCTGCGGGGTCTGCAGGCCAGGGGCTCTGAAGCATCCCATTGGGGCAGCTGTTGGTTACAGCAGTTCCTGCCCTTCCCCCACTGCTTCCTTGCCCTGGGGGCAGATTGGCCAAACTGCTTTTCCTTCCCCAAATTAAGTTTCAAAGTTTCACTTTCACTGACAGTCTCTAATCCTGGTTTGCTAGATGTGAAGATCCCTCCAGGTGCAGTAGATCTTCTCTGAAGTAGACTCACGCTGTGGTTTGGGAGACTTGGCTCCTCTTGACCACCCCTGGGCCTGACCACGGCTTCTGTCTCAGGCTGGGCAAGGTGCGGTAGATGTTCCCTCTTGTAGACTGGCTGCGGCTTGGCTCAACTCCTCCTGACTGCCTTAGGGCCTGGCCTGGCTGCGTTTGCGTTTCAGGCTGGGCTGGCCTCAGCTCCTGGCCTGCCACGATGAGCCCCTGCTGTCGAGCTGCCTTCAGTGAGAGATGTGTTTTCTGTATTTTTGTGACTTTGAGAGTCCTAGAATTTGTCTGGGGTCATATTTTATGGGTATATAGGGTGGTTGTGTGGGAGCTGCAGAACCTTGCTGCTTCTATGCTGCCATCTTGGCTCCGCCCCTAAGGGTCCTTTCTTTAGGAGGCAGTTAGATGTAACAGTGGGATCAGGAAGACCTCAGTTCAAATCTGACCTCAGGCACTGACTAGCTGTGTGACCCTGGGCAAGTCTCTTTATCCTGTTTGCCTCAGTTTCCTCATCTGTAAAAGTCACCTCGAAGAAGAAATGGAAGACCATTCCAGTGTCTCTGCCAAGGAAAGTCCAAATGAGGTCACAAAGAGTCAGATACAACTAAAGACAACAGAACAACAACAAAAGTGTCCTACCAGCTCCATACGGTTTCAGGTTCTATACCTGAAAGGAGTTTTAAAGAAAGGACAACATCTGATAGTCCAATGCCCATATTTTACTAAGGAATAAACTATAACCTGGAGAGCTTAAGTGTTTTGCTTATCAGTAGCAGAGCCAGGTTTCAAACCATATGACTCCAAATCTAACCACATTCTCTATTATACCATGGTGACCCCATGGTTCCAGCTTCTAGGTCCCTGGTTCTAACTAGGCTCAAGGAGCCATGCTTGTTGGAGAATTATTTTCATGAACAGCCCAAGGATATGTACTAAAAAAAAACCCCAAACCAAAAAACCTTATATTACCCACTAAGATAAAATAACAACTCAGATTTATACAGTACGTTACATAATTTTTGTTTAAGCCTCCAATCTTGTAAGATATAGAAGTATATGTATACATACATGTATTATTATATTACTATATACATTATAATACGCACATATTATACGTATTATATTATTACATATAATACTAGAATCCCCATTTGATAGATAACAAAACTGAGTCTCAGAGACATGACAAGTCTTGCCCGGGGTCATGTAGCATATAAGTGGTACTTAACTTGGATTCAAATCCAAGGTTTCCTTTCTCCAAGTCCAGCCTTCCCATCCTTCTTCCTTTCCTCTTCTATACCACACTGCCCTGCCTACGCTAGAAGTGCCTGGGTTTACTGGGAACTCCTGGTTGAAAAGAAATAGCTTAAAGAGAGTCACCTTAAAATGTGAGTTTTTGGTGGGGATGCTCCATGGGATTCCTCACTTTGAGCATGAACAGCATGTGGATACCACTCTTAAGGTCCTGCCTTGGCCAGTCTCCTGTTTCCAATTACCTCTACACCGAGGTAGGTTGATTAGGCCTCTCTGAGGCCGTATGATGTTATTGAGTACAATATTGCTGTAGGAAAACAGATCACATTTTTGTTCTGCTAGGGTGTGTTTAGCATAGCTTGTTGAATGGAATTGAATTGAATGCAGGCTGGCTCCTTGTTACGCCCAGGAAGCAGTCTTGCCTCTTGGAGAATCTGACTTAATTACCACTTTCCTCTTGCTCATTAAAGGCATTTCATCTTGCGTTATCAAGTCAATGAGAAAGTGAGTCTTTCTGGTGATTGAAAACCTGTTGCAAGGGCCCAAGGACTTTGGGTCAAAGTCTGTAGCTTGCCATGGAAAGTTAGAACAAGGAGAGGTCTCAGATAACCAGCTCAAGATGGCAAGGAAGGAACAGCCATTGCTCTAGAGTTGGAGGATCTGGGCTCCTTTGTCTACCTAGGTGACCCTAACCTCACTGGGCCTTTGTGTTCTCATTAGTAAAATGAAGAAGGTATACTAGATGACCCCTTCAGGTCCCTCCCAGCTTGAAATCCATGATCTTATAAATCCAACCCCTGCATTTGACAGATAAGGAAATGGAGACCCAGCAAGGAGACATGATCATGAGCTGGTTAGAGGTAATGCTGGGACTCGAATCTTAATTTCCTAGGCAAGCTTCCTTTCCACCATTCCATTATTTCCTACCTAATTCCACTTTCCCAGCCTCCCAAAGGTAATGCCTTTTCCTAATAGCCCTCTGGCTCCGAGTTCTCTAGAACCAGTTGATAAAGCACCCCAGCTTTTTTTTGTGGTTTATGGAAGTGTAAAAGATGGGACACATTCTTCCACTTCACTTTTACATTTCACATTGGGCCACTCCAGGAGTCTTCCTGAGAGGCATGAGGCGTGTTGCATACCTTAAAAAGACTGCTGGTATCTTTCATTTTTATATCAACTACGTCTCCCAATCCCAAAGAGCTATGCTTTACAGGCATGCCCTTAAAATAGAGCAATTTTTTTTATATTGTTGCTACTACCCAAGGATTGCCCCCTTTTCTTTTTGTTTTTTTCTTTTTGGAGGAGGGAAAAGGCAGGGCAATTGGGGTTAAGTGACTTGCTCAAGGTCACACAGCTGGTTAGTGTTAAGTGTCTAAGGCCGAATTTGAACTCAGACCCTTCTGACTCCAGGGCTGGTTCTCTATTCACTGCACCACCTAGCCAGCCTGACTGCCCTTTTTCTAATGAACACTCCTCTATGTAACAAGGAAGTATAATTAAGCAAAATGGGTCAACGTATTTGCCTTGTCTCACAATATATGCCTCATTCTATACCTGTAAGCCACCACCTCTCTGTTGAGAGAAGGTATGCCAAATGCCTTTCCAAGGCCCTTGCTCAGGTGTTTCTGCTTAAAGGGTTGCTGTGGCTAAGTCTGTCATCTTAAGAAAAAGGGATGGACATATACAGCAACTAAAGAAGAGGGATGGCAGCATGAGGGGACTGGGGTTATTTCCTTAAGGTTAAGCAGACCAATGAATGCTAGAGGTCTGTTCTCAAGGATTTTATTAGGTGAACTTGCATTTCCCCCTCTCATTTTCTGTATGTTTACTTACCCTATCTAAAAACATTTCCTGTGTTCAGACTCAGCTTGAAATATGTAACAGCCAAGAGCAGAAGGGTATTGTGTGTGCGTGTATGTGTGTGCACGCGCGCCCGCGTGTGTGTGTCTGAGAACATGGTAAATCATTTACTCAAAGGAAAGAGAAAAACCGCCCACCCCACCAATGAAGATAGCAAAAGAGAACTAACTGATTTGTCTGTCGTCTTTCCTGTCAAGATCGCCCTCGCTTTGGCTTTGGTCAGAGGGAAGGACTTTATGTATGAGTCATACAGATGTTTTGCCAGGGCCCGGAGATCAGCAGACTCTGGGTTCAGCTGGTCGATATCACTGGAGATCTCAGCCAACAGCTTCTCCTTCTCGGCCTGTGGCATCCGCCCAAACCTGATCGCTGCAGAGGAAGAAGGAATGACAGAATGAATCATTGTGTTCCTGGTGCTCATAATGTTCTCCTCTCCCAGTCCTCATAAACTACCCCCTCCCCAAATCTGGGGCTCTGGTTTCTTTCAATGGCCTTTCCAGAATTGTTATTTCACTGGAGTGCCACAAACAATAAATAAGGATCAATTATTGGATTCATTAACTGTAAAAAAAAAACACACACATATATGTAGATACACACATAGTATACATATGCATATAAATATGTATTTTCAGTTAATGAATCCAATAATTGATTGTTATTATGTATATATGTGTGTGCGCATATATACACATACACATACACACACTATATATATATAAACACACACACACACAGATAGAGGTAAAGAGACACATACAAAGAGAAAGAGACAGAGAGCCAAAGGAGGGGAGAAAGACAGAAAGAGAGGAGGGAGAGAGAGACAGAGAGAGACAGACAGATAGAGAGACAGAGACAGAGAGAAAGGAGGGAATACAAAAGAAGGAAAACAGTAATTTATTCTTTTGTAGGATCCAGATTCAGAAGGGACCTTGGAGACAGTGTAGTCTAACTCCCTGACCTTGTTGGAGGGGTGGGCGGTCTGAGGTCCAGACAAGGGCATTGACATGCCCAAGGCCACAAAGGTCGAAAGCAGAAGAGTGGAGATAAACCAGGGTCTGGAAACCCAATGCTCTTTCCACTGTGTGGTTTTACCTCGAGGGCCAAATGTAAATTCCTCTGTTTGGCGTTTAGAATCTTTCTGGCCTTATGACACCCTCTCCTTTTACATACACACTGTTTAATCCAGCCATAGGGGCCTTCTCACTGCTCCTCACACACGGCTCATCTCCAGCCTTCATCCCTTTGCACTCACTTCCCCAGTGCCTGGAAGGGATTCCCTCCTTGCCTCTACCTCTCAGAATCCTTAATTTCTTCAGGTCAAATTCTTCAAGAGGCTTTTTTCCTAATCCCTCCAGCCAAAGGTGTCTCCCACCCCAAATTACCTTGAATTTATGTATTTAATACATATTTTGTATATACACATATACATGCATATAAACACACGTGTTTGTACATACACACATATATTCACACACACACACACACACACACACACACACACACACACACACACACTATGTTGTCTCCTCTTCTACAATGTAAGCTTGAAAGCAGGGGCTGATTTACATTGTATACCCAGAGCCATTAACCAGTGCTTGGAACAGTGTTCTGCACACAGGAGGTTCTTAATATTTATGGATTGTCTGACTGATCATACCACACTTCTTCTGAATGAACGTGGATCAAGAGCCAGCTCAGGGCAAGGCATTGTGGTGGGCACATGTTGTGGGACTCAAGTTGTCAAAGGCATTGTCTAGAGCTTACAGTCTAGAAGGGGAGAGATGTCCATGGATCCTCACCCAATTAGGCAGACTGTTTCCAGGCCTACCCCTGAATTCCTTTTGCCTAAAGGACTGTTTCTCTGCTCACATTTGGGCACTGTAACTAGGATTAAGTAACAGTATATTTTTTCAGGGGTGGGAGGAAGTTTAGAAGAAAGAAAGGAAGAGCCATTTGGGAGGAAGTGGGGGCCTAGGGTAGAGGCAGAATGATCCATTTGTAATCCTTCCAACTTCTGGTACCTTCTTTTCCCATTGTAAGACCTTCCCTTGCAGAGCATTTCTTAACTGCTAATTTGGGGGTGCATACTTTGGACCGCAACTTGTTCCTGTTACAAGAAGATTTGGATCGCTTCTTGATACAACATGCTATTAAGCCAGAAATAGCATTTCCATCAAGAATGCCAATAATCTGAGGCATGTGATGACTGGAAAAGAGCAGAGGGCTCTAGGGGTCAAGGAGTCTCTGTTCTGGTCCCTGGCTCTATCGCTGAGAACCTCTGTGATTTTGACGATGCTAGGCCTCAGTTTACTCAGGTAAGTTCCTCATGTAAGAAAGTTTGGACTGGATGATTCAGCTCTTATATGCTACAGTTCTCTGCTAAGCTATTGCCCAGTGGTTTTTATTACAGGGTTCTCCTAAAGAAATAGCCCCTTTGCATCCTGGAGATGCCAAACCACTATTTCACCTCAAATGCTCAGCACCAGCCCAGCTCAGGCAAATATCCAACTTAGCTTCCTCATCAAGCAAATGAAAGAGTTGGGACTAGACAGAAGGTCCATAAAGTAAAGCTTCTTCCAGTTCTAAATCCTACTCATCTGTTTCTTTTGGAAGACTCCTCTGCATCCACTAGACTCACAAAAAAAGAGTCAGGAGGAAATAGAAATTCATCCCGTAGTTGAGATCACTTGTTGTACGGTCATTTCAGTTGTATCCAAGTCTTCATGACCCTATTTGGGACATTCTTGGCAAAGATACTGGAGTAGTTTACTATTTCCTTCCCCAGGTTATTTTATAGATGAGGAAACTGAGGCAAACAGGGTTAAGTGACTCGCCCAGGCTCACACAGTTAATAAATGTCTGAGGCCAGATTCGGACTCAGGGTTTCTGACACCAGGCCAGGGCTGCACCAAGAGTCCCCTGAGATCTCTTAAATAAGCCTGTTTTCAGACATTTCCTAACATGTCCTCTGCTCATAGCTACCTTGAGTGTAAATTTATGAATTGATAATTGATAGATATGTATGAATCTATTATGATTATAATAGATATAATTACATATAATCTATTATATGTATGAATTTATTCTCTCTTACTCTGTTTCTGTTTGATTCCACAGGGATGGTAGAGCTAAGTCTTCCTTGGAAGGTAGGGAAATAGCCAGTGGGATGGTACAGCCCCAATCCTGATTGTTAGGGCATTGGGGGAGCAGGTTCTACCAAAGCGCCAAGTTTTACAAGAGTAAAAGGAAACAAGAAGTAGGGAAGGTCGTGGGGGCTACAGCTGGAGGGGACCTCAGACAGCGTCAAATTTAATTTTCTAATTTTACAGAGGAGGAAACTGAGGCCCAGTGATGTACCCAGTGTCACAGAAGTAGTAACAGGAGGAACTGGCATTTGAAATGAGATTCTCTGACTCTCTTAACTTGTTCTTTTTCTTCCTCCTTACTACACCCTCCGACGTCTCTGTTGTGCACAAGATGGCGAGGGAGAGCAGCAGAGTATGTTGGAGAAAGGATTTTTCATATTGGGGGAAAAAAAAGAAAGAAGTCTTAGCATTGACTTCCAGCCAGGCAAGTCAGTATGACCCCACTGTTGGTTATTTCTAGGCTTGTGTTGCGCAACAGAAAGAAATCTCAGCCCTATTAGATTTCATAATGCTTTGGGTCCAATAGTAGTCTGTGGGACGGCTTGTTTAAGAGTAACAGAGAAAAATACATGGAGAAGGAAAGGGTGGTACTGATATACCACTAAAGAGGAAATAAATCTGACATGGACTTCTCGAATTTTAGGCCTCAGAGGAACTCTGAGAAATCAACTTGACGAACCACTTTGTTTTCTAGAAGATGGAACTAAAACCCAGAGAGGTTAATCGAGTTACCCAAGGCCTCACAGCTTATGGTTGGCATCTTGGACTAAAGCTCAGGTGTCCTGACCCCCAAGGTGCCTTCTATCAATCAGCATTAGCATCAGTCAAAAACGATAGGTGTTTTACATTTTCTTTTTTTCATGCTACTTTCCCAAACTGATCATTCTTTTGGAATGTATTAAAAAGGTGATACTTTATTACTTTGTAATTACTAGAATATGAAAGAGCTTCTTTTAATGGCTATAATTCAAATATGAACATGAAATCTCCATATGCCAATCTCTCTGAAAAAGACTAAATCTTAGGAAGCCAATTTTCTGACCCATCAGCTTTGGTATCTATAGATGACAGAGTAGGTTATTTGAAAAAAGATCTGAGAGACTTGGTAGGCCGAAAACTCTGTACTAGTCAAGCAAAGGAGTGGGGAACCTGTGGCCTTGAGGGTTCTCAAGTGCAGCCCTTAGACTGAATCCAAACTGCACAGAACAAATCCCCTTAATAAAAGAATTTGTCCTATAAAACTCAGACTCAGTCAAAAGGCTGCACCCAAAGATCTAGAAGGTCACTCACATATGGCCCTGAAGCTGCAGGTTCCCCAACTCTGGCTGAAGCATGTGATTTTTCACCAAATAAGTGAATTCAATCTTAGGTTGAATGAAGAGGCAGTTCCTCCACCGTCACCTGCCCTGGTCAGACCACATCTGCAATCCTTGTTTAAGTCTGGACATCACATCACAGGAAGGACACAGACATATTTGATGGGTGACCAAGGTGGTGAAAGGCCTGAAGATCATTCCATATGAGGACTGTGTGTTGTTAAGATAGGAGAAGACAAGAGTCAGGGTGAAAGTGATAGTCACCTTTAAATATCTGTCCCATGGAGAGGGATTTGATATGTCCTGCTGACCCCAGAACGAATGATTTGAAGCAATACTGAATGTGCAAAGAGATAGATTTTACCCTGAAGCAAAGAAAAACTCTCACAATTAAGGCTTTCCCTGAGTAGAATGGGATGCCTCAGAGTTAGTGGGTTTTCTCTTCACTGGAGGCCTTTGAGCAGCGACTCTGTGTTGGGGAAAGGATGGAGGGGATTCTTGTCTGGGTGGGTAAGGATTGCCTGAGATCGTCTGAGGGCCTTTCCAACATGGAGATCCTTCGAAATGCTTTATGCAACAAATTCAGTTCAATTGAATTAATCTTCACCCTACCACTAATTCCTCTATAAGCCTGGGCAAGGACCTTAATCTTTTTGGGTTTCAGTTTTCTTGTCTGTTAAATGATGGGACTGGGTTAGATAACCCCTAATATCCCTTATTATTCTAACATTCTGTGATCTGTGAACCATCTGTAGGTAAAATGAATTATAGGTGTAATTTAAGTGTTGCAAGCCTGAAGTCTACTACAGGACAGTGCTGTGCATCTTCCTAGAAGGACTGAATTTGTATCCCAAGTGCAAAGAATTCTGAAATTGCAGGGGAAATGAAAGATTTTTTTAAACCTATATATTTAAAACAAATGGACAAAAGTGTTATTATTTTATCTTGCTTTCCTTGAAGATTTGTTACCACTCCTTTCGAAGAAAGATTTCCAGAGGCAAAAGGGCACAAAAGGTGGCCCCCAATGCAAAATCTTCATGCATTTTTGGAAGATGTGGGATGATGAATGCCTTCCTTCCCCCTGTCTCCAACTGTCTTCCCCCTTTTGTTTGTAGGTTCTGGTGCAACTACCTTAGTTTGAGGACATCTCTGGGGTGCAAGGGACAGGACACTGCAGTGCACCCCCAGCCCCAGCCCCCTGGAATATTTTCTCAGAGCTACAAATGCAGTTTCTGTATACCTGAGAGAATGCTTCTCAAATGCTCCCCGAAGCTACTCACTTTCTCACTTAAGCAATTCTGTCTTGGAGCTGACCTTATGCCCACTTCTACCCACTAGGATGGAGAGTAGAATTTTCTCTGGGTTTCTTTATAGTAGACTTTTGTGCCCTACCTGCATGCAGAAGCCATGACTCTGATAGAAAAGACTGGTCTATTCCTAGAGGTCAGGAATGAGAGTGATGTCATTTTCTATGTTCCAATCAGCAAAGTACCAAGAGGCACGTGGCACAGTGGAACGACCCCTGGCTTTGATATTGGAGAATCTGGGTTCAAATCTTGCCTCTGTCACTACCTATGTGAAATCACTGAACCTCTTTGGCCCACAGTTTCTTCATCTGTAAAACAAGGACTAGATGACTTTGGAACTTTAGCTTTGTGATTCCTAACCCTTACTTGGATCAATTAAACACTTCAGCGATCAATAATTAAGAGCCTACTATGCGGGAGGAACTGGAGGTATAAAGACACTTGGCACACAATAGGTCTAAAAATAAAGGAATGTTCATTGACTGAGATAAAAGTGAAAAAGTCTCCGACCTCAAGGAAATTTTATTCTATTTGCTTAAGTAAGATTTCCTAGGTAGGATCTGGGGGAAAGGAGTGCTCTAGGAGGCAGAGTGAGGAAGTGTAAGGCTAGGAACCAGGACGTTTGAATTAAACTCTGCCATTAATTAGTGGTGGACAAATCAGTTCATCTTTCTGGGCCCCAATTCCCCTACTTGTAAAATGGGGGAGTGGGACAAGATTATTTCTTCAAAAAAAAGTTTTGAGTTCCCATTTGTATTCATTTCTCCTTTCCTCCCCACCCCCTCCCTGAGACAGTAAGCAATTAGATTTAGATAATATATGTGTAATTATGTGAAACATTTCCATACTAGTCATTTTGTACAAGAAGACTTGAATAAAAGAAAAAAAATGAAAGAAAGTGAAAAATAGCAAGATACCGTCTGTATTCAATCAATATTAGTTTTTTCTCTGGAGGCAGATAGTAGGCTTTATCATTAGTCCTTTGGGAATGCCTTGGATCATTCTATTGCTGAGAATAACTAAGTCATTCACAGTTCTCCATTGAACAATATTGCTGTCACTGTGTACAATGTTCTCCTGGTTCTGTTCACTTCACTATGCATCAGTTCATGTAAGTCTTTCCAGGTTTTTCTGAAATCATCCTGCTTGTCATTTCTTATAGTAATATCCCATTACAATCATATACCACTGCTTGTTTAGCCATTCCCCAAATGATGGACATTCCTTTGATTCCTAATTCTTAGACACCACCAAAAGAACCACTATAAATATTTTTTTGTACAAAGAGGTCCCTTCTTCCCCTTTCTTTGGATGTCTTTGGGATATAGACCTAGTAGACCTAGTAGTGATATTGCTGGATAAAAGGGTATGCACAGTTTTATAGCCTTTTGGGAATAGTTCCAAAGTGGTCTACAGAATGGTTGGTGCAGTTCACAACTCCACCAACAATGCATTAGTGTCCCAGTTTTCCCACATTCCTTCCAACATCCAACATTTTCTTCTTCTTTTTTTTTGTTTGGCCATATAGATAGGTGGCACCTCAGAGTCTAATTAATAGTGATTTAGAGCATTTTTTCATATTATTATTGTTAGCTTTGATTTCTTTGTTTGAAAACTGCCTGTTAATATCCTTTGACCACTTATCAACGGGAGAATGACTGGTATTTTTATAAATTTGACTTAGTTCTCTCATTTGACAAATGAGGCCTTTATCAGAGATACTTGTTGTAAAGTTTCTTTCCCAGTTTTCTGCTTTCCTTATAATTTTGGTTACATTGGTTTTGATAATGCAAAAACTTTTAAATTTTACATAATCATAATGATCTATTTTACATTTTGTAATGTTCTCTCTATCTTCTTAGGTCCTAAATTCTTCCCTTATGCATAAATCTGACAGATAAAACTATTCCATGCTCTCTTAATTTGCTTATGGTATCAACCTTTATGTGTAAATCATGTATCCATTTTGATCTTATCTTGGCGTATGGTGTGAAATATTGGTCTATACCTAGTTTCTACCATACTGTTTTCCAATGTTCCCAGGAGTTTTTGTCAAATAATGAGTTCCAAAAGCTCGAATCTTTGAGTTTCTCATATACTAGATTACTACCTAATCTATTTCACTGATCCACCACTCTGTTTCTTAGCCAGTATCAGATTGTTTTGATAATTATCACTTTATAATATGATTTGAGATCTGGTATGACTAGACCACCTTTTTTTGTTTTTGTTTTTTTCTTCCCATTGTTTCTCTTGATACCTGTAAGCTTTTGTTCTTCCAGATGAATTTAGTTTTTTTTTTCTAACTTTACAAAGTAGTTTTTTAGTAGTCTAATTGGTATGGCATTGAGAAACAAATTTAGTTAGAATTGTCATTTTTATTATATTGGCTCAGCCTCTCCATGAGCAATTAATATTTTTCCAACTGTTTAGATCTGACTTTATTTGTGTGAAGTGTTTTATAGTTGTGTTCATATAGTTCCTTGGTTTGTCTTGGCAGGTAGACTCCCAAGTATTTTATATTTTCTACAGTTATTCTAAATGGAATTTCTTTTTATCTCTTGCTGCTATGTTTTGTTGGTAACATATAGAAATGCTGGTTTTTTATGTGGCTTTCTTTTGTATCCTGCAACTCTGTTAAAGTTTTTAACAATTTCAAGTAGCTTTTTAAAGTTTGTTCTCTAGGATTTTTTAAGGATAACATCTTATCATCTGCAAAGAGTGATACTTTTTTTTCCTCTTTGCCTGTTTTAATTCCTTTCTTTTTCTTCTCCTTGCTACAGCTAACACTTCTAGTACAATATTAAATAAGGGAGGTGGTAATAGGCATCCTTGCTTCACCCTGTTTGTACTGGGAAGGCTTCTAGCTTATCCCTATTACAGATGATGGCTTTAGATAAATGATTATTCCCAAATGTTTTCCCAGTGTTAAAATACGGATACACATTGCTCCTGAGAACTACCTTTTTTCCCTAACAGACATAAGGTATGGGGAGAAGGAGAAGAGAAGATTAAGGCACATTTCCTTTGCTCTTGGGGTCCTCCCATTGTCACCAAAGAGCAGCTGATAAGTGGATTCAAAATCTAGGTTTAAGGTTCCAACACTTTCATATTCATGATTATTAATTAACTAGGAATATTTTACTTATCCTGGTTAAAATAAAGTCAATAGTGGTACACTCAATGAACTAAGAATAGATTTGACAGATGTCATGAATTTCTTGTAAGTGCGTATGTGTATCGCACATATATGCTTAAAAAAATTCATCCAGCTTACAACTGGCCAGGAACAAGTTTCAGCAACATATATTTAATATAATAGACAAACTCCAAGCTTGAGGTGTAGTTAGGTTCTATGCCTTTGGGGTCTGTGTCTAATACTAAGAAGCAAACTGGTCCAGTGTTCAAACTTCTGTCTAGATGTGAGGGGAGCCAGGAAGACAAATGCTAATAAACTGAAGTGGACTCTTAATAGAATAACAACAGGAAAAACAGGGGACACAGACCAATGCCAACTGTCCTATTAAAGCATGCCAGTCCAAATGGTGCATGTAACATGGTGTCAGATGCTTGACAATGAATAGGGATGTGTCCCAAGATTAATTTGTCCCCTTTTTACATATGTTTGCTTGTTTTGCAATAGTCGCATTGTGCAAACAGAGGGCTGGTGCAAAGCTCCGGTGCGATTCATAGAACTGCTGCCAAAAAGCTATGTTTTTTCCATTTCTCTCTCTTGAGAAAGAAGCTTGGGAATCAACGGTGCAGCGTAAATGAAGCCTTGCCTGATCTGGCAATCAGCAAGGTCTCATTTCTGAGCCCCTCCAAGATAAATCAAGAAGCAATGTCAACACCAGCACTATTATTCTTATACAGGAGAGGGAATGGAAGGATACAACATTTTTCCTAAAGGGAAGGTAATGGACAACTGTAGGGTTAAGGGCAAAGTCAGACTCCCCTGGAGGGCATTCACATATCTGGTGGCTGGCTCTGGAAAGGGAGAAGCAGGTGGCTGTAGTAGACCTTGTAACTCATCACTATTACCCCTACATCAGCAGTCCTCGACCTGTGGGTAGCAACCCCTTTGGGGGTTGATCGATCCTTTCACAAAGGTCACAGGGGTCGCCTAAGACCATTGGAAAACACATATTTCCGATGGTCTTAGGAACCGAATCACCACTCCTCTATCCATCTCCAGGTGTCCACATGCAGATATACCCACATACAAGTATTAAAGGGTCGCCGCATTAGGAAGGTTGAGAACCACTGCCCTATGTGGTAACATAGGCATTGGTCTGGACTGCTGCAAGAAGAAAATAAGTAACTTGATGTTTACACCTCTTGCCTGACAGTGGGCAGAGAAGAAGGCAAATGCTAATTAACTAGAGGGTTTAAATTTTTAATTTCAATTAAAGCAATTATTTTCTCTCCCCCTAGGCAATTTACTTACAAAATAGATTTTTAATAGAGTAAAAGCCATAGGAAATATAAGGGGAAGATCTTTGGGGGAATGAAACTCCGAAGCTCGGATTTTTGAGTATAAATTCCATAATCTTCAGTTCTTAGTAAATCTCCCTCCCTCCCCCCAACTCCAGTAATTATCCATGGAAAACAAGCACAACACATTAGATAGAATGTTGGCCTGGATTCAAGTACTCTTTATGACACATAGCTTTGTGACTATGGGTAAGTCACATAAACTCTCAGTGATCCAAGAAATTTTCCAAGACGATATATTGCATATGAGTTGCTATCTTTACTGATGGAAGGCATTTTCACATTGGGAGTTCTCTATACCAATAAATCCAGGCATCTGAATCCTGCCTCTTACCCACTAAAAGTTTGAGTTCTCAGAATTATAAAAGGAGTCTAGCAAGATACATTTCTCATTAAGAAACCAGTCACTTACTAGTTCCTGATCTGACTAGACAGGATTAACACTGATATCCTAAACGACCCCTAGTAAAACTTGAGGATGACCAACCATGACATTTAGAGTTAAGGGGGTGGTAGGAACAAGGATAACAATTTGCCAAGGAGGACTGGGGATGTGGTTGAATTATCTGAAGTCACAGGTACTCTATCAGACCTTCTAGGAAGGACATAATTTGAGAGATGGGAAATCACAGGTGTTGGGAATTGTTCACATTGGGTAGAAAGTTGACCTTGGAGCTAAGACATCTGATATATACTGACTCCATGACTCTACCAATGCACCTAACTTCTGAGTGCTCTAGGCAACTCTAAGACTGTCACTGCCAAACAGGTGACTTAAAGGGAGTTTTCTCATCTGGGAATTTCCTCTGCCAAGGAAAATCAGAGATCTAGTGCCTATACTGTATCCCTTGAAAAGAGTATAGTGAGGGCTCATGTAGACAAGATAGCATATTTTTGTTTTAATTAAAAATAAATCATGAGATGTAGTTCTCTGGTTGCCAGCTCTCCTTGAGAGTCACAGATGTGGTGGATGTCCCAATCTGTGTCCACTGGCTTGAGAAAGGAAGGTTTCCTAAGTGATTTCATGACAAGTCCAATAGGACAAGGTCAGGGTGAGGACTCCCATCTCTGTCCCCTTTGAAGCACTCTAGCCTGAAAATACATCATCTCATTTCATCCTCACAATAATCTTGTGAAATACAGTAGATGTGGTTATTCATCATCACTATTTAACAGTTGAGGAAACCAAGGCTAAGTGATTGGTGAGGGATGCATAACTAACAACAGGACTTCAGCTTGAGCCTTCCTGACTACAAAGTCAATGTTCTATCTACAAGGGGCATCTAGGTAGTGAAGTGGATAGAGAACAGGTCCTGGAGTCAGGAGGACCTTAGTTCAAATCCAGACTCAGACATTGACTAGCTGTGTGACTTTGGGCAAGTCACTTAACCCCCTGACTGCCTCAAAAAAAAAGTCACTGCTACACCAAATTGAATCTTTGATGAAGAGACTAAGAGTATTCAAGGGACTTGCCTGGGGTGATGCCATAAGTTAATGGGAGAGGCAGGATAAGAAACTGGTTTTCCTACAAATTCATGAACACATTTGTCCTGACTATCCATGGAAACCTGGTTTCAGTTCTTATATTTCCTTTGTAAGTTTAGTGGGTCAAGAAGCCCCCCCACACCCCTTTTCCCGGGAGATTACTGAAAAGCTCAGAGGAACCACGGAGATGGGTTCTCCAGATAACCAATTAATAGCTTAGGAGTGGTAGTAGGAGTAAGTCTTTTGCCTTCACTTCCTGGGTTTTCCCTGCACATTCCTTTGTTCACCAGCCTTTAAGACCGGTAGGGACCCTGAGGCTGAGACTGGTGCTTTGGGGGTACAATACTGGTAGGGTCATTAACCACAAGATAGCCAGTTTTCTTATTTTCTTCTCTTTTTTATAAGGAAATATAGGAATTGGAGGATCACATGGACCTTGTGGATGACCATGAGATTTTTAAAAAGGGGGTCAGAAACCACTTCTGAAGAATGTAGAGCGAGTTTCTTGCTGGGAAACTATTTCTTGTTTTTTAGTGGTAAGCGATATCACGTGAATATGCTTAAAATGAACATTTTGGTCACATTTCCTGCTAAGTAACTGCTTGAGGAAATGCTGCTGATCCCTAGATGAAAATTGAAAATAATATTCATCTTCAGCCCTCTTCTCTGGTGAAGTCACTGGAAGTTTTTTTTTTTTCATGGCTGCTTTTCCCAAGGGGAAAAAGGGCAAACCTGTGTGGCCTGAGTCATAGAAAGTAAAACTTTTGAAGGATTAAAGTGTTTGAACCAAATCACTCATCCAAGTTTTCAAAGGATGGGTGACAGATTTTGAGTAAATGAGCATCAGTTTGCCTCTGGGACCTAAAGCTCTACTGAAAATCTTCTTATGAAAAAAGTCTAAAATTAAATGACCTCATGATTCAGGGGTGGGAGTGGGGTTTAAATACATACAACTTTGCTTTCTAATCGCATTTTAAAATGTGTTTATTTTTGTTCATTTTACTTTGTGCCACAGAAAATCACTTTTTAAAATGCTAAGCTTTTTTCTCCACTTATCAATTTACTGTTTTCTTCCTCCCCACCCCAGTTCCCCAACAAATATACATTAAAATTGGAGCTCAGGGGAGGAGATGGCAGGGGAGGGCAAGAGGGAAGAAGGGATATAGATGTTAGAAATTGAAGGCAGTATAAAATCACAATACAACAAAATAAGGGCCATTTTTTTTAAAACTAGGAAGCCTTTGATTTTTTTTTCCCTCTCTCCCCTCATAGTTCTTTTAAAGTTCCAGGAAAAGTATTAGACACCTCATTGGGCCCCCTACACAGGAAAACTGAATTTTTCTTTTTTCTTTTTGTTTAAGCGTTTATGAATAATCTAATTTTGACTCAATTCCCAAGGGCACTGGGGTGAAACCTATCTCACTGACATATGATTAACATGCCTATAAATTACTTCTTTTAAAAGTATATTTTGGATTAGCAGAAGGGCCTAGTCTCACAGAGCTAGTATGATGGAAAGATTAAGTATACAGGCTTAAGTTTATTTTTCAAAATGCAATTATAGCTTAAGCTTTCCCCCCTCCTAATTCACAAATGAAAAACAGCTATGAATATTCGACGCAGTAACATTAATCATACAAGCCCCCTGAAGATAAGGGCTTATATTTGAAAAATCATTAAGAGTACATATTTCACAAATCTGATTAGCGTTCAGGCAGAAGGGGATGGGTCCAATAATTCACACTACATAAGAGAAGTCAGCATCGATGCTTTACAAAGGGCCTTACATTATCTCATCTGATGCTCACAGCAATCTTGGGAGGTAAGTGCTCTTATTAGACCCATTTTATAGATGAGGGAACTGAGACTGAGAAAAATTAAGTGCCTTGCCCAGGGTTACACAGCTAGTAAGTTTCTGAGCCTGGATTTGAACTCAAGTCTTCCTAACAGGTCAAGGGCTCGATCTACCATAACACCAAGCAACTTCATGATAGGACCACTGATTTAGACCTAGGAGGGACTTCAGAATGATCTCGTCCAACTTCCTCCTTTAAAAGGTAAGGAAAGAGGGCCAAAGAAGCAGAGAGACTTGGTAAATGTCAGATGGGGGTGCCAGAGTCAGGATTTAAACCCTGGACCTTTAACTTTCCAATCCAAATGTCCTTTCACTATGCCACACCAAATAATGATTATAAAGTGTATATTGGATTTAAGAAATAACCATGAACAACATATTCAGTTTACCCCGGCACCACTTATGCTGAGTCACAAAGACAAAGGTAAATAACATTTGTCATAGTGTTCTAGAGCCTACCCAAACACCTCACAAACCACTTTGCTTTTCTATCTGGTCCAACAATTAAATTCCACTTTTCACTGTGCATTTTTCTTTAAGATTATGTCTATGACAGAGAGATGGTAAATGTACTATCATGTTTGGGTTGATTTAGGGAGATTTCTGAGTTGCTGTCTATCTCATGAGCAATTTGATTGGCTCCCAAGTGACCTAAATAAACAGGAGAGATATGGCTCTTTTGGTTGCCTTAGGATGAAACTCTATCATACCCTTTTGAAAACAGAAAAGTTCAGTAATTTGTTTTCCCTGCCCCTGCCCCTCGTGATGGAATCCTGTCTGTCCTTTACAATCCTTCTCAAAACAAACTGCATTCCATGAAGCTTTCCCAATTGGAAAAGATTGTGACTCAGGACTCAAAAGCACAGAACTGGGAGGGACCCCAAAAGCCATCTAGCCCCACTTATACCTGAACCAGAACCTCTCCTTCAGCATACGGTCATCTCTGTCTGCTATGTGGCCTGTTAAGTGGGAATTCCCTCCCTCCCTCCAGTCTACCCCAAACAGTTCTACTGTTTGGTAGAATGAACTATAAGCAAGTTTTTCCTCTTAAAAGGGCCAAATATGAATCTCTGTAACTTCTACATACCCCTCTCTGATCACCACTATATGCATAATTTATATGCATATATATATTCATAATCTTACTCCATTAGAATGTGTCTTGAGGACAGGGAATGTGGTCCTTTTTTTCTTGGCATTTATCCCTAGTATTTAGCACCAAGCGCGGCACTTAGTAAGTGCTCATTCATTCATTCATTCATTCATCTGGGGTTGGGCAGAATTGGTCAACTCTTTCTTTTGCATGAAAACCTTTAAAATACTTGACAAAAAATAGCCATCATGTTTCCACTAAGTGTCCCCTTCTCCAAGGAAAGCACGCAGTTCTTTGGACCACTCTTCATTTGGCATGATGGATCTTTGGGGCTCTTCACCATCCTTGGTGCCCTTCCCTGGACACCTGGACGCCCTTTAACTTAATAGCCTTCCTAAAATGTAACATTCCAAACTGGATGCATCACTTTATATGCATTCTTCTCAGGGTGGCATAAAAAGAGATTAGCATCTCCTTTTTCCTAGACCCTATACCCCTTAACAGAGCCCAAGATCTTAGCTTTTACAAAAATGTGTTAGCATCTTCCTTATACGATTACCTTCTAGGTGTTTCACAATTACTTGTGTACATACATTAACTGCCCAGCTAGATTATAGGGTCCCTAAAAGGCAGGCGTTATATTTTGTTTGCCTTTGGTTTCCTTCTATATCTCTCCACTAGACCCAGATGGCTCCAGAGGTGAAAGTGAGGCTGGTGACTTCCCACAGCCCTGCCTCATTTAAATCCAATTCACTTGCATATCATGGTATCACCTTCCTGATGTCACAGTGAAGGACAGACAACGAAAACAATGAAACCTAGCAAAGTTCTTTGTAAACAGTGGGCATTTAACAACTGATCTTTGAATGTTGAATGAATAGAGGTTTTTCATTACATGATGCCAAACAATCTGACACTTAGGAACCCTGGGTTTTGGCATTTTGGTTTTAAGTGTCACCTAAGACAGTAGGGAAGATGGTGTAAAATACTGGAAAGGACCTTAGAGATCATTTAATTTATCCTTCTTATTCTGTTGACAAGGAAACTAAGGGCCACCGGGATAGTGAGTTGCCCAGAGTCTCAGAGACAGTAACTGGTAGAATCTAAGATTTGAACTTAAGTCTTTTGATTCCAAATTGAAAGTTCTTACACTCTACCCAACTGTCTCCCCCAAAGAGCTATAAGTAAGGCGAATGAAGAATGTCAGGGCATTGAAGAGAAGCTCTGGGGTAGATTTCTAGTGAGAAAATTCATGAGTTCTTTCATCTGGATTCAGGATTGTAATAAGAAACTATTCATTAAATCAAATTAATTATGTTTTCCTATGATTGAATTAAACTGAAGGCCACAGTCAAAACATGAGTCCGATTGGAAGGACTTTCCCATCAATAATAAGACTTGAACTAAATTTCGATTTCCTTGAACCAATCTGTATTTTGTTTGGCTACAAAGCCAGGGTTCTACATAACCACCAAATTGACAGGTCTTAAGTTGCACATTAGTTTGAGGGTTGCCAATCTGATTCAATCACAGAAACTGCAACTATCTGGCTCAGAAATTTCAAAATTGAGCCAACAAGTCAGACCAATGTTTTAGCATCTTCTTGCTCAAGTGGACTTCCTGCCTCTAGATTCTACCCTCTCTGAACCATTCTTAACAAAGGTCCCTCAGTAATCTCCCTGGCTCACATCACTTCTCTACTCAAAAACCTCGAGTGGTACCTCATTGTCTACAAAATAAAGTATAAGTTTCTGATTCTGGCATTCAAGGCTCTCCACAATCTGATCCCAGCCTGCCCATCTAGCCTTAATTTGTGCAAATTTATGTTTCTACATTCCAGCCAAAATGAGACACTAAAAAAAAAAAAAAAAAAAAAAAAAAAAAAAAAAAAAGGAACCTTTCCTAATCCCATCTTTTCCTTTCCTGCCTTTTAAATCTGTTATGGATCTCTAGCTAATAGGTTTTGGAAACTTCTCCCTTTAAGGCTCAACTCAGGTTCTATTTCCTTCATCAAACCTTCCCTGATCACCACTTTATCCCCTACATTATCTCTCTTTCTTCAAAATACCTAAGTGTTCTGACATTGGGCAATATATCACCCACCCTGGGCAAGACATTTGAACCTTTCCAGTCAAAATTGTTTTGTTGTTTGATTAAAATAGGTGAAGATATGTGAACAATGGCAATCCATTGAGCACTGGGAAGGATCCCAGATTTGGAGTCAGAAAACTTCGGGTCAAATCTCAGCTCTGCCACAGGGTAACCTGTGTGAACTCAGTCACGTCCCTTGGGACTCAGTTTCTGGTGCTATAAAATGAGAAGGTTGGATTCAGTGGCTTCTGGGATCCCTTTCAGCTTTGGTCTTGGTGATCCTGCAGTGTTTTCTAAACGTTTTCTCTTTTTCAGGGTGGGGAGGGTCTACGCACTCCACATTATTTTTACTTGGAGCCAACTAGGCCCAAAGAACTCACTTTGATCTTTCTTTTTTTGGGGGGAGGGAGGAGTAAGGAGAAGTGATTCTGGGAACAAAGCAATACCTGCTGATCTCTAAGATACTTTCAGGTGGCATAAAATGAAGCAGTCTGGATCTCAATGTAAATAAAAGCACTAGAATGCAAGGGACTTTGAAGCTACCAGTGGTAATTCAATAAAAAACCTACAAGTCCCCAAGTCATTCCTTCGTATACTTGTAAAATCTCCTTGATAAACTAAACAAACTATTGCAAAAATAGAACTGGAAATAGAAGCAGTCTGCCTCGCCTTCCTCTGCACCCCCTGCCTCAACCTCCCCACCCCACTTCTATCTTTCCACCTCCTCGGTGTGGAATGATTATTCCGAGCTCCTGGAGACATCCGTCACTTCTTAAGCAATTGATTAGAATTTATTCCACTATCCACTGCTCAAGTGAACATCAGGATATAATAAAATCAGATCCCTCCCGGTCTCCTCTAGGAAAACTTGGCAGCAAGTGGATAGAACGCTGGGTCTGGAGTTGGGAAGACCTGAGTTCAAAACTAGCTTTAGACACTTAACTAGCTTAGTGACCCTGGGCAAGTCACAGAACCTCTATTTGACTCAGTTTCCTCAACTCTAAAATGGGGCTAATAATAGCACCTACCTACAAGGTTGTTGAGGGGATCAAATGAGATCATTTTTACAAATAACACTTAGTGCAGCGCCTGGCACAAGCAGATACTACAGAAATGCTCATTCACTGCCTCTCCCCTTGAAATAACGTTCTCAGAGACTAAGGAGGTTTCTGCCGTTCCCTTCTCCTCTCTCACCCCCACATCACTGTGTCTTCCTCTCTTCTCTTCTCTTCTACCTCCCCTCCCCTCCCTGCCCTACTGTAGCCCAACATGCACAGCCATGAAACCCCAAGCTTTCCTAATTGACTACCTTGGGAGTGAGATTCATGTAATAGCTACACAAGACGGGGGTCAGGTTCAATGGGGAATGCGTTACCTTGGATGTGCTAGCGCCTGAGACCAGACAGCATAGAGAGAAAACAGGCTGGTCAATCAAATGAACCAAAAAGCATTCGTTAAGCAATTAGGATGTGTCGGGCACTAAGGTAAGTGCCAGGGCTGCAAAGAGAGGCAAAAGCAGTCCCTGCCTCCGCGTTCTAATGGGCAAATGGCACGTAAGTGACTAGGTGCATACAAGATAGTGCAGAGAGGAAATGCACCGTTGATTTCGTCCTGCACCATTTCATGGCTGTGAGACCATGGGCACCAGACCCTTCACTACCTGCCCCCTCTGCTTTCCTAGGTTTTGTTTGTTTGTTTTAGCATTTTATATCCTCTTGCCTTCCTCTCCCCAATGCCTCCCCTTAGCTTCCTTACTGCTCCTCACACAAGACCCTCTGTCTTCAGTCTGAGCACTTTCTCTGGCTGCGTCCCCCATTCCTGGAATTGTCTCCCTCCTCATCTCTACCTCCTGGCTTCCCTCAGCTTCCAGCAAAAACCCCACCCTTTATGAGAAGCCTGTCTCAATCTTCCCTAATTCTAGTGCCCTTCCTTTGGTGATTATCTCAAATTGATCTCTTATATGTCTTGTTTCTACATGTTTGTTTGTATTTTGTTCTTTCTCCTTAAGAGCAGTGGTACTCAATCTGTAGGTCACAAACGACCCTTTCACAGGGGTTGCCTAAGACCATCGGAAAGTGCATATTTCCAATGGTCTTAGGAACCGAGACACCACTCTTCTATCCTCTATGCCCACATGCAGATACGCCCACATATGAGTATTAAAGGGTCACGACATTAGGAAGGTTGAGAACCACTTTCTTAGATGGTGAGCCCCTTGAGAGAAGGGACTGTCTTTTGCTTTTCTTTGTGTCTCCAGGGCTCACCACAATGCCTAGTACACAGCAGTCACTTAATAAATGTTTATTGACCGACTGGTGAGAGTTACCTTCTCTGAGCCTCATTTTCCTCATCTGTTTGATGGGCCTAACAATTCCCATAATACTTGCCTCTCAGTGTTGGTATGAGCTAATATAAATCGACACCAGCTATTCTTGGTTTTTGTTTTTTTGGCTTTTTGGAGGGGGGAAGGCAGGACAATTGGGGTTAAGTGACTTGCTCAGGTCACATGGCTAGTTTTTGTATTAAGTGTCTGAGGCCGGATTTGAACTCAGGTCCTCCTGACTCCAGGTTCGGTGCTCTATTCACTGTGCCACCCAGCCACCCCAACATCAGCTATTCTTACCAGGTGTAAATGTAAAATAACCCAACTTGATTTTTTTGCACTGGTCAGAAAGAGATCCCGAAAGCAGTTCTATGTCAGATGCTCAAGTTTGTATCCTGAATAACAGCAGCCTTGCTGGGGTTATGTGCATAGGCTTTCAGGGGTACCTTCTTTATTAAACTAAACACTCAAACTAATCTCATTACTTTGTGGCCACACCTTTTAAATCAGTCACCTTGGAAATTCAGTTGCCTGGACTTGTTCAGATTGGTATTTTAAATAAATTATTAATTTTTACTAATTCAGCATACAGTTAATAATTGATAAATTACTAATTCAGCATATAAAAGCTGAGCAACCCCAAACAAAGAAGTCCTGTTTGTTTTGATCCTGGTTTTTTTTTTCACAACTTTATTTTTTAAAAAACTGAGTTCTTAATTCTCTCCTCCCTCCTTCACTGAGAAGGCAAGTGATACGATATCAATTATACAGGTGAAGTCATGCAAAACATATCTTCATATTAGCCATGTTGCAAAAAAAATCCAAACCATAAAAAAAGTGAAAAAAGTACTCTGCCATCTGCACTCAGAGTTCATGGGCTTTTTCTCCAGAGGTCGATCGCTTGCTGTGTTTAGAAAGGCAAGTTCAGAGAAAAGGCACCAGAGCAGCGAACACAAGTTTAAGCTACTGGGAACCAATCTGAACAAGTCCAGGCAACTGAGCTACCCTGTCATTTACTTTGTGAATCTAGCTCCAGAGAGCAGGCACAATGAGAATGTTCAATATTCTGTAACTGATAAACAAAACCAGTGACTTGATCCTGTAACCCGACAGTATGGGGAGTCTTACATGTTGCAGAAGAGGTAGAACTAAAGTCAGCCCAAATCAAAGTTTCCATCTGGTAAAGAACAAACTTTAACGAACAGGAAGCAACACATAAAGAGAGCTCAGCAGTTAAGTGGCACAGTGAATAGAGCAACAAGTTTGGAGACAGGAAGATCTGAGTTCAAATCCAGCCTGAGACTCTTACTAGCTGCATGAGCCTGGGCAAGTCATATAACTCCTTTTTGCCTTAGTCTCCTCATTTGTAAAATGGAGGTAAATAATAGTACCCACCTTGCTTGTAAAGATTGAATTATGGTAATAATTGCAAAGTGCTTAGACAGTTCCTAGCATACAGTAGGTGCTTAATAAATGCTTATTCCATTCTATTCCATATGATTTCTGACCTTCAAAGATTATTACCTTCACCATGAGCTCTTTCCAGAACTATACTCACAGTGATTATTTTTTTCTTCTGGAGTCTTGGACACAGAACTGTTACTGTTCCTTCCTCCACGAAGAGAAGGGAGATGAGTCCTTACACTTCCTGAGCGGGGGTTCATAAACTTGTTTTTTAAATACTTTGATAACTGTATTTTTTTTGCACACGTCATGTAATTGATTTTCTTTGCAACCCTCTGTGTTCCATTTTGTGCATCTAAAAATAATATTCTGAAAAGGGTCATTCGGATTATCAGTGGGGTCTAAAACATTAAAAGATAAAGGATCCTGTTTTAAAGGTTTTCCGATGCCATAGTTCTTTGGTCTCTGAAACTACATGAGTCCTACATTAACTACATTAATTAGTATCCAATGGTGAAAATGCCAGACTATACATTGTGTCAGTCAAGTCAATAAACATTTATCAAATACTTACTTTGTGGCAGGAACCATTCTCCATATATACTCAACACTTTGCTTTATCTATACCTTTACTATATTCTAAGCATCAGGGATACAAACAAACAAACAAACCAAACCCCAAAGGAACCCTACAACAAAGAACAGAAGACAGGCCCTATCTTTGAGAAGCTTATAGTCTAATGAGGGAGATGGTGTGCAAATATCCATTTCAAATAAGAAATTCCAATCAAGAGGAACATGTGAGTGAAAACACAGAAGAAAGAAAACATGGTATATATGGGGAAGATTAAACTGTTTTATCTGTGGATGTGGAATACACAGGAGGGGAGAAATAAGAGATAAAGTTGGTGGAAGATCTTGAATAGTAGGAGGGGGAATTTGTACCTTTAGCTGTGGGCAACTTGAAGTCACAAGAGGTTTGATCAGGGGAATATCAAAATGCTTTCGTAATATGATGATAATCAAGGTGAATGGGAATCCTCCCCACTGTCTACCTGGAACTCTAGTCAAATGGCATCCCACTGGCCATTGAGATGTATCTTAAATGAGCCTCCAGCATTCTAGAAATCTCTCTGTTAGAGGGACTATTCCACTATCAGGATGATATGTCAAATATTGTCTAGACCTACAGACTGGAGCTACTTTCTCGTGCACAATTCAATTCAGTCATTTCTTTCTCTGTGCAACAAATACATTCTTATAATAAGAAGCTCCGAGAATTCATTTTCTCAGATATGTTTGCAATCTTTTAAGTGGCAAATTGCATAAGTCTTTTATGTTATGACATTTAATTCCTGTTTTTCTCTTGACTCTGCCAAAAAGAATGAGGGGAGACTCTTCATTATGACTGTCTCTCTCTTCAGAGATTCTGAAGTGTTTTTTTACATGAAATCATAAAATGACTGGACTTTCAAGTTCATTATAACTTTCTCTGACTTTTTTGGGCAAAAGAAATAGCGTGAATTCTACAAAGGATGGGTTTTAGGTACTGTTTGCCTTCAAGCAACAGGAGATAGATTTTCCATGAATATGTAGATGACGTACTTTTTTAAAAAAAGTAAAACCAAACAACATTAAAAGGGAATTTGGCCAGCTTTCCTTAGCTGTCTCAGAGATAATGACCTCGAAGTCAATGATTTCTCCACAAAGATGATATAAGTTTATTACAACTTGGTTGCATCACCTGAAATATAACCCCTGACTTGGAAACCAGGGCCTTCTGCTTTATGAGGCCTACAACTGAAAAGGAAATTGATGGAATTAAACCAGCAAATTATTTTGCAACCAGAGCCAACAGTTGTATACCTCTGCACAGCAACTTCAATCCATCATAAGGACAAGTCAGGCTGACCTCTTCTCCTATCCCTGCATGCTTGGTGGCCCTGATCTGAGTTTGGGGCTGCCCGCAGGGTCAGTAATTACTGAAAGTCTGTACTGATTTGACTGTGCTGGGTATCCAGATGGAAAAAAAAAAGTGTGTGGGGGGGAAGTATTACCCCATATATTTGAAAGTCTAGAATCTTATAGAAAAAAAATCTGCATAAATGACTGATTTTCTCCCCTCCTCACCTCTTAAAAGATGTTTCAATTTGAGGGAGATAAAGTTCAGGTTAGTGACTGGAAATGTCACCTTCTGATGAGATTCAATTTGCAAAGGGGTGAAGGATGGAAGAAAAGAGTCTTGACAAATGGGCATAATTATGGACAAGGGTCTTTGTTTTGTCTCCACACCTTGGTATTTAATGGTAAAATGTCATAGTAGATAGAATGTTTGCCTTGGAATCAGGAAGACCCGAGTTCAAATCTTGCCTTAGACCTTTCTAGTTGCGTGACCCTAGGCAAGTCTTTAGGCCTCTCTTGGCCTCAGTCTCCCAGATATAGAGATCATAATAGCATCTACCTCACAATGTTGTTGTGAGAATCAACAGAGATAACACATACTGGGTGTTTTGCAAATCTTAAAAGTATTTTATGCCACAAATGCTGGAAACTGTTATTGTTTGCTCCAAAACAGTTTTGAAAGAAATGAACCAATTTTCACTACGTTTAATAGAATGCAAAAGACACATTAAGTGGTCAGTTGGCACACTTGGAAGTAAACGCATTCAATAGGTATATCTTCCATGCCTGGACTGAATGAGGCCCATGGTTCATAGAATCATGAGGCCCATCTGGCACTAGGCATCTTTTAAAGCTACTCTTGGCTATATCTTGTCAAATCTGACCCCATAATGATTAGGAAATGACATGAAAGACTGAAATACTTAGAAACAATTGCTGTCTCTTATATTTCCCTGCCTTTTGAATCCAGGCTGCTCTGACTGATAAGAATATTACAGTTGATCCTTTTATTAAATTATATTTTTATTTTTGTTAATCAACAAAAATCTGTGCCTTTTCTCCCTTCCTCTTCCCTCTCTCCCCAATCGAGAAATAAAGCAAAGCAAAAGTCCTATTATAAACACTTTCAGTCAAGAAAAACAAATGGCTCCATTGGCTACGTCTAAGAAAAGGTCTCCATATGTATTGATTCTAACACCTTTCTAGAGTTGATTCTGAAATCTCTTTCTATGAATAGAGTATTGATAGGGATCTGAGGCACTTGCCTCTAATCTAACCCAATCCAATAATCGTTATTAAGTGCCTTAATTTTCATTCCCTAGTAGAATCTGAGCTCCCTAGGATGGTGGAATTTTTTTTGGAGGGGTTTGCCTTGATATCTCCAGTGTTTACATAGTCTGTTGCACATAGTAGGCACTTAATAAGGCTTATTGAATTGAACTATGTTCAACTATTCACCTAACAACTATGCTGGGTGCTGGAGATAGAAAACACACGATCAGACACCCACACTAACACATATTCTACTTCCTTTTAGGGTTGCCCTGCAGATAAAATGGAAAAATATATATGAAAGCATATTGAAAAGAAATATATGAATGATATGTCATTTGGCATCATTAGAAACACCTGTGTGGATAGAAAAGTACGTGTAGAGAGAAATATTATCAATACTAATGTATAAAAAAAGTACTTAAAAAGATCAAAGGATTATATGAATTCCAGCTATTCTTATTATTATTTGAAATTTGGGCATGTTATGAGAAAAATAAAGGTTTAGAAAGAAATAGCTCCCTAATAGGTATAAAGGAAAAGGTACAAGTAGTCTAAATTCTGATTTAAATCAGAACTTATATGGACCCACCACATAACCATATTGAAGAGGCAAGGAAGACAACTTGTTACCTGCTGAGATATTGCTGTGAACATCTCTCAAGGACATTTGCAACACGTAAATAAGTCCTCTACCCCCAATGGACTTAAGCTGTGATAATATAAAACCCCTAAATTTCCAAAGATTGTAGACACATATTCAATCCCATGAAAGAAGAGTCTATGACATGAAAAAGTTTGACAACCACTGCCCAAATGAAAAGTGTCTCATCAGTTGTATGTACATTGACACACACATGTGCATGTGTGTATGTATACATGTATGCACATATTTCTTAAATCTGGCACATCATGGATCACATTGCGCACTGTACTAAACAATGGTCCCAAGTCCCTTTATGATCAAATAAAAATAACAGCAAGTTTGGAGTGAGAAGACCTTGCCTTAAATTCCACTCCTACTACTGATTATCTGTGTGACCTCGGACAAATTCACTTTGCTGCACTAAGCCTCAGTTTCCTCATTTGTAAAATGAGCAGGTTGGAATAGATGACCTCTGGAGTCTCTTCCAGGTTCTAAATCTATGAATACAAATTTACATAATCTCAACTGGGCCCTCACTGCCACAAGGCAATCCTTGTACACCTTCCTGATTAGTTTGCTCTACCATTCACCACAGTGGCTATTCCAAACCTTTTTAATCCCTCCTCAGGTCTTCCATAGTATCCTTCTTCCCCCCCCCCCCCTTTTAGGTTAGTAACTCTCTTTGTAGTTCCCTGAAAAATTAAGGTAATCTAATAAGAACTTTCTCTTCTTCCCTCCTCCTTAAACTCAGAGCCCTCAGCTACCTTCTCTCATGATCTCCTCCTTCATCCCTGTCTTGCAGAAAGAGGTAGTTCTTCTTGTCAAAGCAAATCCCTTACAAGCATTTTTGGTTCCATCTCATCCAATCTTCTCCAGTAGACTGCCTTTTCTATCATCTCCATTCTTATCCCCAGTCTTTCCCTATCTACTGACTCTCTGTTCCCATTCTTAAAAAAAAAAACTCCTCACTTGCTCCTACAGTTCCTGGAGCTGTCATACTACATCTCCTCTCCCCCTTCTTAGCTAAACTCCTTGAGAAAGCAAAATACATTTGCTCCCTCCATATCCTCTCAGTTGATTACAAACCTTCTGAAATCTGGTTTCAAAACTCATCATTAAACAGAAATGATCCTTTTCAAAGTCACCAGTGATCTCTTAACTGCCAACTCTAACCTCAGCCTTCTTGATGTCTCTGCAGTTTTGGACATGGTAGATGTCTTTCTCCTTTGCTTAGTCTCTCCTATCTGGGTTTTCCTAACACTGCTTGCTCCTGGTTCTTCTCCTACCTGTCTGATTGCTTCTTCTCATTCTCCCTTGTTGGATTTTGATCCAGGTCATGCTCATTAACTATGGGTATCCCCCAAGGTTATGTATTCAGCCCACTACACTATTTTGATGGTGGTCTTGTCATCAATTAATATGTTCAATTGTCATCTCTGGTAAGTCAGTTCCTAGATCCATAAATCCAGAGCTAACCTCTTTCCTGAGCTCTAGTATTGTATCACCAACTGCATTTTGGATATCCTTGAACTGTACGCCCCATAGACATCTGAGACTTCAAAACAGAGCTCATTAGTTCCTACCCCCACTCCCAAACTTCCCTGTTACTGTTGAGGGCACCACAATCCTCCCAGTGACCCAGGTTTGTCACGGTCATCCCTGAATTCTCTCTCACAGTCATGCCACTTATCCAACCCATTGTCAAGTCTTACCGTTTCTACCTTCACAATTAACCTCTCACATACAGGATGTCTGAAAAGGCTTAAGACAGTTTTCAGCTTTAATAGCTAAAATAGCTGTATAACCCTTCCTCTGAATCACGTATCGTCTGCCCTCATGCAGGTTCTCATCACCGCATACCTGTATAATTTGTAAATGCTTTCTGGTTAGGCTCCCGTGTTCAAGTGTCTCCTCTTAGCTACCAAAGGGATTTCCCTAAAATGCAGGTCCGTCCATGTCAGAGATATCCTTTTCCCATAGCCAAAGCACCTATCTGATAAATTTAATTAGCCCCAGAATTGAATATAAAAGCACTCTGTTTGGCATTTGAAGCCCTTCAAAACCTGGTCCCTTCCTACCTTTCCAGTCTTATTCTATTTTACTACCTGACATGTGCTCTGTGAACCAGCAGCAGGGGCCATTCCTTACACATGTCATTCCATCTCCAATTACCTTACCATTTCATTGACATGCCATCCTCCCTCTCCTCTGCCTACTCACCTTTGTTTGCTTCTTTCAAGACTCAACTCAAATTGCACCAATTGCAAAGGGTCTTTCTCAGTCTCAACTCTCACCCCCTCCAACCTCCCAACAGCTACCACCTGCTCTTTGAGGTGCCCTTTGACCTACTAAGTGTATACCATATACGTTGCATACATACAGAGCTGCTTGCAGTTAGCCTCTCCTCTTAGAACGTAAGCACCATGAGGGCAGGCGTTATGTTTTTGCCTTTCTTTCTATTCCCAGGTTTAGCAAAGCGTCTGACATATAGCAAACACTTCAGAAATGCTTACTGATGGACCTGCGTTGTCTTATTTTCACACAATAGTTCCTGTGTAGTAATTGTCTTATGTTATATTAAAAAAATACACTCACCATTATGGGACATCCCCACAGCAAGGCACTTCTGAAACCTGCAGTACTGACATTTATTTCTACTCTTCTTATGGATCCGACAGTTCAAGTCACACCGATCATAGATCAGTTTCAAACGGATTGTCCTCCGGAAGAAACCCTGCAAAGGGACATAGAGAAGAAGCCCTTCTTACAAGGTGTCAAAGTCCTCGAAGGGATGCATGGTACATGGTCTGCTGGGACACACACTGGCTTGGTTCTCTGTTCTAGCCCCACCACTAACTTGCTGTGTGAACTTGTTAAAGGAAAACAAACACTAGACTAGGAAGTCAGGAGAGGACCAGGTTTGGATGCTAGTTATGTGAGCAGGAACAAGTCACTAAATATACTTCAACCTCAGTTTCCCAAGCCATTATATGGGCGGCTAGTTGTCACATTGGATAGAGGACTGAGTCTGTAATCACAAAGACTGAAGTTCATATCTGGCCTCAGAGATTTACTATCTGTGTGACCCTGGGCAAATTATTCAGTCCTGTTTGCCTCAGTTTCTTCATCTGTAAAATTAGCTGGAAAAGGACATGGCAAACCGCTCTAGCCAAGAAAACCCCAAATGGGGTCAACAAAGGGTCAGACATGAATGAAAATAGTGAAACCTACTTCACAGAGCTATTGTAAATCTTAACGTATTAAATAAATGTGACCTGTTACTACTACCTCCACAGTCTTTGCCTTCCTTGTTTATTTGCTTTTTTTTTTTAAATTTGTAAAATGGTAGGTTGGATCCAGTGATTGCTAAGATCCTTCCAATTCTGTGTGTATGACAATATTCATCTGGTCACACAGGCCTAGCTCCATCTTGGGTCTCCATTTGGTTTTCAATCTGATCAAGAAAAGGTTCTGGATTCAGTGTAATGAGAATAAACCACCATGTAATCAGTTTAACCTCCCTGCAAATCATTTCAGCCACAGACCCCATCCTTCCCAACTGCACTCAGCGGTCTGGCAGAGTTAGAGTGGTTCCATCCGAGGCCGTGATCGGGGCCAATAAAAATCCACATGTGGATAATTTTGAGGAATTCTCCACATTGCATAATTTCCTGCAGAAATTCATTTCATTTATTTATGCAGGAGGGCCCTGCCTTACTGTAGCCCACAGGCATAAGCACATAATAGGGAACAACATGCAAAAATTGACAGAATTCCCCAGGAAACCTAGAGAGCCAAGATTCAGAGAGAAGCTCTTGGATACTTTCAGCAGCTCTGGGGGCAGGTGAGGCTGGAATAAGCAATTTCTAAAGTCCTTTCCTATTCTCAAATTCTCCTTATATTGGGTCTAGACCTGGGATTTCATCAATTTATGGAAGGGCTGGTGAAGGAACAATGTCCACTGATGCAGAACAGAGCAGCATCATATAGAAACATAGAGTCTTAAAGATTTCTGGGGGCTCCTGAGAGGTAGAGTGCCTTGCCTATAGCAAGACAACTAGTGCGTGGCCTTCCAGCTATGATCAGTCAGTAAGTATTTGTTAAGTACTTACTAAGTGTCTGGCACTGTGTTTGTTTCTGGGGATGCAAAGATACATAAAATAATGTTTGCTTTTTTTTGGGAGGGGAACGCAAGGCAATTGGGGTAACTTGCCCAAGGTCACACAGCTAGTAAGTGTGTCAAGTGTCTGAGGTTGGATTTGAACTCAGGTCCTCCTGCCTACAGGGTCAGTGCTCAATAATGCCTGCTCTTGAGGACCTTATGTTATCTTGGGAAGACATCATGTACACATAAGTATAAATTGTATGTGTGTGTGTGTGTGTGTGTGTGTGTGTATAAAATACATATACACACATACAATAAAACAAAAGGTGATTTGGGGGTTTAAGGGGGTGGTGGTGGCTCAGAAAAAGCATAATTAGGGAGGAGCTAGAAATTTCACATGACATTGGGAATATGTGAATGATCCTGAAGAAAAAAAAAAGAGCTATCTGGCAGCTTTTAGCTGGCCTAGTTTATTTTCAACTGATGACTTATAAGTGTTATTTTTCCAAGTTGGGGTGAAGTGATTGACAGATGAAGCTGGTTGTTTCCAAAGTATTGGGACAGTAAGGGCTGAAAAACTCTCTCTCTCTCTCTTTCTCTCTCTCTCTCTCTCTCTCTCTCTCTCTCTCTCTCTCCCCCCCTCTCTCTTACTTCCCCCTTGTCCTCTCTCTCTCTTTCCCTCTCTCCCCCTCATTCTCT
>CM053599.1:43504677-43516549 GCA_028646575.1 Pseudocheirus occidentalis | reverse complement strand
AGAGAGAGAGAGAGAGAGAGAGAGAGAGAGAGAGAGAGAGAGAGAGAGAAAGAGAGAGAGAGAGAGAGCTGTATGCTTTATAAAAGTCATTTAGGAAGCTGAGTGGAGGATGGATAAGAACTGAGGCAGAGATACCAATTAGAAATCTTTGCGGGAGTCCAGGTAAGGGGTTGAGACCTTAACTAGGGCAGTATTTGTGTGAGTAGAAAGGAGACATATACAAAATCCTGAGAAGAGAAATTACAAGAAATGACACCAGACTAGATTTGTAGGCGGGTAAAAAGGAGGAGCTGGGAGTGGCATTGAGCTCATGTGACTGGGAGGATGGTGATGCCCTTGACATTCTTAGGGAAGGTTGGAAGAGAGACCCAGAGCGTATTCCTGGCTACGCTTATTTGAACAAATTATTCTGAGTTTCCTCGTCTGTGATGTGGGGATAATAACATTTACACTGTGATTGGCTCTGAGGAAAGCACTTGGGGAATTTGAAAGCATTGTATAAATGTAAGTTATTATTATCCCCTAATGTTTCTGCAATGCGGACTCTAGTTTTCTTAAAGTGGAATTGTATATTATTATTAAGGTCAATGTTTCCTTTTAACAGCTAATAACAGCTGGCATTTATATAGAACTTTTAGGTTTGGAAAGCACTTTACATATATTGTCTCATTTGAGCCTCATGATGACTCTGTGAAGTAGGTAGTATTATCATCCCCATTCTACAGATGAAGAAACTGAGGCTTAAAGAGGCCAAATGATTTGCTCAGGCTCACACAGCTATTAAATGTCTGAGGTAGGATTTGAATTCAGGCTTTCCCATATCTAAATTCAGCATCCTTCGCACTCTGCCACCTGTGTTTTGAAGTATTTCCTTGAACAAACTGACCAAACGTGGGGGACAATGAAGATGGGTTGGAAACAGATGTCATAAGAACAGATTTATGGAAAATGAAAATCTAGCTTTGCATTTTTAGAGGAAACTTCTCCGTGAAGAAACTGCTGATCCTCCAAAAGCCCTGGGAAGCAACGCTATTTAAATCAGGCAGAACTGAGCTGCCTTCCCAAGTTTTCTGCTTGGGATGTTGGATGACACATAGCCTTCTAAATCTCTGATGAGTAATCACTGCCGGTGAAATAAAACACAGAGGCAGGCTGGATTCTGAGCATTTAGCATGGACTTATGACCCACTCACTGCAGTCTGTTAGACTTTAAACCTTTATATAAGAGGAATCTGTCTGACTTGGTTTACTTAGAACCAGCTCATACCATTTAGGAGTGCAGCCAAAAATGTCATTCACTAAAAATTTTAAATTTTAACTCTTTTGTCAAGGATTCGGGGAGAGGCTGGCTTTTGCTGCTCTGAAATTGAGGGAGGAGTGACAGAGGAGGCAAAGAGGGCAAGGGTGCTGGGGGTTGGCATTGCTGGTAGTTACAGTAAGGGACTAAGGACGCACAGTGGAAGGGCCAGGGGTAGGATGGCTCTGCGTGAGAGAGTCCTTCATAGTCCTTCTTTGGAAATGTGGTGAAGCCCAGAAACCTCCCCCCAGAATAATCTTTTTAAATGCAAAAATAAAAAGCTAGGGTTACAAAGGGAACCCAATGATATTGAAAGAGTTATCAAAATGACCAGCACCAAATACATGGACCCTGGTAAAGAATCCCTGCCTTGCATTAAGTGACAATGAACATATCCCCTGCACCTTCTCAATGATGAAGGGGTTTAAGAAAGAAGAGGAAACACTCCCTGACCTTGGTTGAGTAAAGTATTCCATATATGGAGTGATCTGTGCCTGATAGTATCTGAATAGATGAAAAATCAGCAATTATTCAAGAGACCCTTCTCCTGTGTCATCATAGAGAGGACACAACACCACTATTAGTAGGAAAGATAATGGGGAGATGGCAGGTATAGATTCCACTGGGTTCTAGACCATGTTCTTGCACTAAGTAGCTCCGTGACCTTCAAAATGTCCCCTTCCTCCCTCTGAATCTTGGTTTTCCTCATCTGACACCCAAAGTGGTAGGATCTGCTGATCTCTGGGATCTCTTCTTGCTGTAACACCCCAGGATTCTTTGATTCCATCCTTATTTCAATTTCATGAGCAGAGGATTTGTTCTGAAAGGTTAGGGAACAGTCATGTTAAAATAAGTTCCAATCAGGAGTCTTTATGAAATAAACAAAGTGCCCGGAGAGTATTTATTTGAAAGAGAGACAGAGAGAGAGAGAGAGAGAGAGAGAGAGAGAGAGAGAGAGAGAGAGACAGAGACAGAGACAGAGACAGAGACAGAGACAGAGACAGACAGAGAGACAGAGAGGAACTTTGAACATGCTACAGTGGTCCCAGGAGGAGATATTGGGCACTCACACTGTTCACATGTCTGAATGTCTACACAAACAAGAACCCAAACAACCCTAAGTTATCTGGATTATAGTGTAAACATTACAGGAAAGGGGAATGTGTGTTGGTGATGGCTTAAAGGTCATCTCTCTCTTTCTCAATGACATCCAGAGAAAAGTCAGGGAACTCGTCAAAAGACATCTCCCCTTCCAAAGCTCACCTCCAAGATGGAGCCTAAACCTTCAAAGCTCTGCCATTCCGATCCCTCTACTGACTCCCCTCAACTTCCTATATGTCCTCCCTACTCCACTGGTTTGTTAATTCATTTTGTATATGTAGCAACATATTTTAAGCCTTCAAAATACCTGTGAGCTCAGTTTTAGGGAAGATGAATTTCACTGGCATTGACTAAAATCTTTTCATGCCTTGGTGGATAGTTTCATGAATGTCAGGGTCAAATAGATTCATTAGCTCATGGCCAACCTTCTGGTGATGCACCTCTGAAAATTAGATAAGGCATGGTGGAGCAGGACGGTGAAGGGGCTTGAAAGTCAAGAAAAGGTGTTTGGTCTTTAATCGTTGGGCACTGGGGGGACCGTTGACAAAGCAGTGTCTGCCAGGGTGTCTTTATATCACAACCCAGGCACTATACGGTGCTTAATAAATGCACTAGATGACTGGAACTTGCTGCTAGGATAATAGAATTTTAAGTTAGGAAGAACCCTGGAGATCATTTAGCCCAATGTGTCAAAGCTTTATTTCTATCAGTGAGGAGACTGAGGCCTGAAGAGGGATCTCCCCATAGTTGTGAGGAATACATGCAGGATTTGAATCTAGGGCTTCTGATGTCTGCTGACACAGATCTGTATCATGCTTTGTCCCCAGCTCAGGAGAACCTGACTAGGGCTTGTGTTTCACTGGCATAGACTATAAGGAACTATGGCCAGTTGCATACCACCCCAAAGCAGGCCTTTGGTGGAGGGTGTCCAAAAAAGGAGGAAGAATACCGAGTCTGGAGTCTGGAGACCTCGGCCTGAATTCCACTTCAGCTGCTTACTCACCTGTGTGACCTTGGCCAAGTAACCTGGCCTCTCTGTCACTCACTTTACTCATCTTTCAGTGAACTAGACAGCCTCTATTATCTCTTGCAACTCTAGACCAATGACCTGATGAACACAAATCTATTTAAATTCCAGGATTCTTTGTCTACCTAATTGCTGTTCAGTCAAATATGACTCTTAAAATTTTTTTTTTATTTTTTGCTTTTTGGAGGACAGTTGGGGTTAAGTGACTTGCACAAAGTCACACAGCTAGTAAGTGTGTCAAGTGTCTGAGGCCAGATTTGAATTCAGGTCCTCCTGACTCCAGGGCCAGTGCTCTATTCACTGTGCCACCTAGCTGCCCCCATATATGACTCTTTATGACCCCATTTGGGGTCATATCTTCACATAAACCCCAGACCATTGGAGTGGTTTGCCATTTCCTTCTCCAGCTCACTTTACAGATGAGGAAACTGAGGCAAACAGGGTTAAGTGACTTGTCCAGGCTCACACAGTCAGTAAGTGTCTGAGGCTAGATTTGAGCTCAGGTCTTCCTGATTCCAAGCCTGGGGCTTCATCCGCTGTATCACCCAGTGGCCTAATATTCCCACTGTAATTTCCTACAGTACCAAGCACACTGCAGTAACTGGGCAGACTCTCTGAAGTCAGGTTTAAAGTACATGTGCTAAGGAGGAGTGGATAGCCAAGTGGAGCAGTGGATAGACCTGAGTTCAAATCTAGCCTCAGACACTTACTAGCTCTGTGACCCTGGGCAAATTACTTCATTTTGTATATGCCTCTAAAATAGTAAGATAAAGTACATGTGCTTAGGAGCACAGAAACAGGACTTTAAGAGTTGGAAGGGGCCTTTGAAATCATTCCTAGGGAACCATTGAAATGGTGTCCTTATGAAAAGACCAGGGTTGGAGGAACAACAGGTTGCTAACTAATATACTTGGTTTAAACCATTAAAATGTTTAAAAGCATGTTTAGTAGAATGGAACAGGAAACTGTGCTAAGTGCTTTTTCCAAATATTATCTTGTCTGATCCTTGTAATAACCCTGCGAGGTTAAGAGTTATTTTGCTGTTTAGTCCTATTCGACTCCTCATGACCCCATTTGGGGTTTTCTTGGCAAAAATACCGGCGTGTGGTTTGCTGTTTCCTTCTCCGGCTTGTTTTACAGATAAGGAAACTGAGGCAAACAGGATCACACAGCTAGTGAGTGTCTGCGGTGAGATGTGAACTCAGGAAGATGAGCCTTCCACATCCCCATTTTACAGTCGAGGAGGCAAACAGAAGTTAAGTGACATGTTCAGGATCACGCAACTAAGTGTCTGAGACTGCATTTGAACACAGGTCTCCCTGATTCCAGGCCCAGCACTCTATTCACACTGCATTACCAGGTATCCCTCTTAGGTCTGGTTAAGCTTTATGACTTTCCAGTAACAAGAATGAATGCTGCATGTTATACATAAAATGTGAATTTGAACATACATACTCTTAGACAGTCTCCCAGTCATAGATTTCTCTATGTTAGCTAGGAATAGGATACAATAAGAGACTTTGACTTTACTAAGTAGGTGAGAAAAGAAAATAATCCACCCAGTGCCCTCTGAGAAAGTTCTCTTCCTAGATGGACATTTCCCTCCAGCTGCCTCTTCATTCTTCCTCCTTCTCCCGGCAGCCCTTCCTCTTCACTCTGGGACATCCTGACCTAAACAGTATTACACCATGGACTGAAGTTACCGAGAGGCACAGAGATTCCCTGGACATTTTTATTTTATTTTGATTTAGAGAAGGGTCCAAGGAGCCTGCTTCTAATTTGGTCTCTAGAAAACATAAGCTACCGTTTCTTGCCAAACTGTAAGTCGAGTAGGTGTTTTCTGTTACTCAGTGCAATTATCCATGAAAGGACAAATGAACAAAATATTTGCATGAATAACAGGCCCCTTTCTCAGGGACATGGAACCATGTCTCAACTCTCCAGCTGGGCGACACTGAACCTTGTTGCATCAGGGTATTGCCCAGCGTTTTACAACCTTTCAATTTGTTTCAAGCAGAGAGACTGAAAATAACTTTTTTTTTTTCTGCCTTGCAATGAAGGGTATGGGTTTGCGCCATTCATTCTGGACCATCAAATTTGGCCTTAAGCTATATAATGGCCAATGAGCAGATTTTTCGCAATACACCAAGGTATGGTAAATTTCAAATTAAAAAATAAAACAGATTCTCCAATCTGATAGGCATCATCATCATTTGTGAGAAATTGGAAATGGAGGAGGGGATATATGGAGAAGTGAATAGTATGGCAACCCAGAAATTAAATACCAGAATATTATGATTTGATTCCTTGTTTCTTTGTAGGGAACAGTCAGATTAAAATCTCTGACCCTTTTCTGAATTCAGTATTGTGCCAGCAGCACCCAGTCCTGCACTTCTACATTATTAAAGGATGCATTCTTAGCTCCTATGTTGATAAATGCAGAGTAACCTGTATTGGAAAGCTTTTAGTGAAATGGCAATTTGTTACAGGGGCCAAATTGCATGCTATACAAGAAAACAAACCAACCCAGCAGTGACCAACACCTCCAAACCCAGAGGAAATTACCTCTAAGAGCGACCTATTATTGTTATTACTTAATTAATTAGGAGCCACTGATCCCACTAATCTTCATTCCCTGGTACACTCACAAATTGGTTTTGCCTTGATGGCCTCATACTCGTACTAGAGAGTGCACACTCATTTCTCCAACTCCAATTTATTTTAGCTGCCAGTTCATCCAAACCATTCTGCTACATAAAATATTGCCCAGTTATAACCATCCAGCTTCTCTGTTACTGTGTGAGGTGGTACCCAGAGAAGCTCAAGGGAGTTCCGAGATCATTAAGCCCAGTCTTGTCAGCCTTCCTATGAGAAAATGGAGACCCCGTGTGATGAAACAATGGTTCAAGGGCACAGTGAACACCAAACTTATCTGATCTGGGTTCAAGAATTGGCCCTGCCACCCATGAAGTCCCCTTTCCTTCTTCTCATCCTTTATACTTCTAGCTGTTAGTGCTTCTTCCCAAGTCAACTTTCTATCTACTCTGTATTTATCTCCTATGTACTGATTTCTGTTTCATGTCTTCCCCATTGGAATGTAAGCACTTCAGGGCAGAAACAATTTTTTTTCCTGCTTTTTAAAATATAATAAACACAATAAATATTTGTTGATTGGTCAATTAATTAATTACATAGAAATTAAACTATAAAAGAATACTTTAAACTGATATAACCTTATAAAATGTATTTACATAAGTTATTTATTGTTTTAAAATGAGAAAAATTAAAAGTTAAAATTAAAAGCTCAGAATGGGAGCATTTTGATCAATTTATATTTCTGGTTAACTGAGGGTTGTATCAATCTCTTTTCCTTCCTTAATAAGTACAGTATGATATATTACAACTAAACTGGATTCTGTTCCATCTCTGACCTCCATGAATTCACAAGTGACTATATCCCATGTCAACAACGTGCACTTTTCTTCATCTCTGCCTGCCTCTCATCACCTGGTTTTTTTTTAAATCCCTCCTCAGGTTAATTTGTATTTATTTATCTGTGTATAGGTTGTAACCCACCAAGAAAGGATAACCTTCTCAAGGGGAAGAGTTTTTGATTTTTTGTCTCTGTCCCTGGTGCCTAACACAGTGTCTTCTTGAATTATACTGAATGAAGGAGGGCTTTCCAGTATGCTTGAAAACCATCATTCTAAATACTATTCTTGGTTTACTTGCCATACGTATTGTAATTGTTGCGTTCAGTCATGTCTGACCCTTTGTGATCCCATGTGAGGTTTTCTTGGAAGAGATACTGGAGTGGTTTGCCATTTCCTTCTCCAGCTCATTTTATAGATGAGGAAACTGAGGCAAGAAGGGTAAAGTGACTTGCCCAGGGTCACACAGCTAGTCAGTGTTTGAGGTTGGATTTGAACTCAGGAAAAGGAGTCTTCCTGGTCCCAGGCCCAGCGCTTTATCCACTGTGCCACCTTGCTACTCATTTAAATGTAGGCATGGGCAGTTATGTGGCACAGTGTGTTGGATCTGTAGTCCACAAAATCTGAGTTTAAATCCTTCCTTGGATACTTACTAGCTCTAAGTATCCTAACTCTGGGCAAGTCACTTAATCTGTCTGCCTCAGTTTCCTCAACTGTGAAATAGGGATAATAATAGTACCTACTTGTCAGGGTTGTTATGAGGATAAAATGAGTTAATATTTATTTTTTAAAATGCTACACAAATACTGGTCATCATCCTCATCCTCATCATTATCACTATTATTATTATTATTATTAAAGAAATAGGAGATAGTATTGAATGTGTGCTGCTCTTAGTGTAAGTTAACTTTTAAAATACAGCTCTGACGTTAGCCGGTTATGTTGCCTGCCCTTTACACCCTTCCCTCCTCTCCCCACCATGGAACAGAAGGAAAAGGGTGGAAAGGGGCCAGATTGAGAAAGGCTCTAGATGACAAATAAAGGATTTCATATTATCCCAATGATTTCAATATTAGATTTTTAGGTCTTTAGCGTAGTTACACACAATAAAAACAAAACAAAACAAAACCGGATTCAAAGGTTCACAAATTGCACTCTCCACTGCCAACAAACAGAGGGACAGACCTTAGACTTCAACGAATCCAATTGTTTTAATTTTTGGATGAGGCAACAAAGGGAGAGAGGAAAATCGACTTGTAAACAGTCCAGTAGTTTATGGTGTTTTTCTGCACAGTTAGTTCTTTCTCTCCAATAGTATATGCTCACATACACATGCACACATCTTTATGTGTATATATAAATACAAACACACATATGTGTATACCCACATGCATGTGTGTATACATACATATACATACATATGTGTATACATATTTATATATGTATGTATGAGTGTTCTGTGAGTACATCAATGTAACTTGTCTGACAGGTGGAAAACTCCTTTTTTGGAGTCTACACCTATGATTCTATCAGTGTAAGGAACTTCAAATGTAGTAGTGATCTACAGCTTAGAGTAGGGGAACCTGCATCCTTGAGGTCACATGTGGCCTTCTAGGTCCTTGGGTGTGGCCTTTGGACTGAGTCCAAGTTTTATAGAACAAATCTTTTTATTAGGGGAATGTGTTGTGTGAATTTTTGATTCATTCAAAGGGCTAGCCTTGAGGAGAGCTGGGCCTTGAGGGAGTAGGGGGAGCAAAGGAACCAGAAAGGCCAGCTCTGAACTTCTGGGAAGGATGGATACCAAAGCCATTTGATACAGGTGAGAGTCAGCCCCAAATTTAAAGATCCTAAGAAATGGAACTTTCACAATCTCCCTTGTTCACCCATTCTCAGATTAAACAATGTTAATTGTCAGAATAGTCTTCATTACATCTAAACTAATTTTTTAAAAGTTCTTTTAAACATCATTGAAGTTTCTGAATTGCTCCCCAACTCCCAAAAGAATTCTGCTTTGTAATAAATAATATTGTCAAATCAGAGGATTATTTTCTATGTCAGAAAAGGGATGCCCCATTCTGCACATCAAATACTCCCCCTCTCTCCCAAGGGGCAGGAGGCATGCTTCACCATTGTGCCTTTGAAATCAAGATTAGTCATTGTATTAGTCAGAGTTCTGAAGTCTTTCAAAATTTCTGTGTGAGGGGAGGCTAGGTAGTGCAATGTGTAGAGCACTGGCCAGGGAGTCAGAAGGACCCGAGTTCAAATCTGACCTCAGACACTTAACACATACTAGCTGTGTGACCTTGGGCAATTCACTTAACCCTAATTGCTCTGCCTTCCCCCTTCCAAAAAAAAAAAAAAAGAAAAAACTCAACAACAAAACCCCTTCTGTGTGATTCTTCTGTAAATTGTTCACTTCAGTTCCTAGAAACCTTCCCAAGTCTATCCTAATTTTTCTTGAGTTGCAGTTGATTCTCCCTTACTCTCTAATCCCTAAGTCAATTGCTATATTTTTCATATACTCCCTTTTCCATATATTGTAGGATCCTGAAGACTGTTATTAAGCTACCCTTCAATCATCTTTTATATATGGAATAGTTAAAGCCAAGAAATTATGTTGGTTGAAAAATAGCACAAGGAGGAATGTTTCAAGTTTTTAAATTAAGTTCTATGGAGAAGCGGTGAGTTAAACACTCTCTTAAAATGCTTATTTTAAATGCCAAGGAAAATTAGCATGAGAATTCCTGAGACTTTTGCTTAGAAGGAGCAAAAATATTCTGAGAATATTTTTACAAGCCTGTTAAAGGGAATTGCTTGCAACTAATGGGAAAGCAATTCTTTTTCATATATATGAAATATATATAATCTATTTATAGATGAAATATTTATAGATATAAGAACTATGTAAATAAGGAGAAAGGAAAAGTCAGATGAAATATTCTTGATGAATGATAAGGGTTATTTAATTGAAAATTTGTTCAAGTAAAACAACTTCTTATTTTTCTTTGATCAGTTTCTTTTTTGATGGCAGAGGTTTCTGTTAGTCATAAAGAGAATTGGGTCACATAGGGAGAAATGAGATTGGGGCACCATAAATTTTAAAAAGGTTAGAATTCTTTGGTGCATCAATCTTCCTTCCACTGTATAAGAACAGTACAATTTCATACTCTTTCCCCTTTAGAGTACTACAGTACTGAGAAATCTAAATTCATTGGTTCTGTAGCTTGATTTCCCCTATGTGTACTTCTGAGCCTGGCTTTGGTGAGAGCCAAAGAATTCCAGTGTACATTGACGTATTAATTTCTTTCCATTAAACCAGAAGGCACTCACTGAAAAGCCTCAAATTTGGTTTTCTTAAGGGCTTACTGAATGGTTCCCAGATCACAACTCTGTTGTTACGCTTCCTTTGACTGCAGCATCTGGCCTAGGCTACACCTTGGCATGAGTTGCCTGCTAGTCCCTGTATTGATAACTTGCACAATGCAATCCTGGGGCCTTAAAAAAACTCAGAGATTAGAGGATAATGCCTTTGTGCATGTTAATTTCTGCCTCCTTAGCTGGAACTTCATGCCATCTTTCCCATGACAGGCAAACTAGATTAAAGGCTGGTTCTCCTGCCAAAATTCATTTTCTGTGTTTCTGAGAAGGTAATCCAAATCACCTAGAAAGGAAGGAGGATGGACTGGTTGCCTGTGGAGGTAGTTAGCTGGTTTATACCACTCCCTTTGCCCTTTTTCTTTGAGAATGCACTTGTCCTGAAAGAAGAGTAAAATCTGAAAGATGCGAAAAGAAATTGGAACGGTTTCATCCTTTAACATATCTGCCACAATGGTCTTCACTTGTTTATGGCAGAAGGGCACAAAGTAGAGAGAGGTGGAGAGAGAAAGAGGCATTGTAGAACAGCTTGCGCCTGGCTCAGAAATGAAGAAGAGGAAAGAAAGAGAAGGGAATTGGGAATAAAGTCTTAGAGAAAGAAATGAAGTCAATGTCATGTGGAATTATTTGGGAGGGCCACTGTCTCAAAGTCTGGATTGAGTCTAGTAAAAGGATGTATCATCTGTTCTCTCCCCCGACCTGAGCCAAGTTGCTACTTTTTGAATGAATGACCTTTATGGGGACAATAGCCTTTAGCAATATGAATGAATACTTTCAACACAGGTAAGGGATACTTATTCAGACACTCACTGGTTCACAGTCTTTCTTGAGCTATGTCACGGATATGATATTAAAAGATTAAACTTAACCTTGAATAGCTGGGCATCTCTACCACTAATGCAGATTCAAACCCTGTTAATGCCTTGGTAGATGGTCTTTGGGAGATTCTACAGGTATAAGTATTCACTACCTAGTAGACAACATTCTGATGTTGAGAATCTTTGACCTGGGCATGACTGTTTCTTGGAAGACAGATATTCATTTGGGTTGTTAGGTTGGAAAGAGTAGGGGGTCTCGGGCAGAAGCTGTCAGAATTTATGTTCCCTTTGAGAAGCACTGAGTATCTCTCCCCAAAATGGTGAGCATCAGAGGATTGTAATCCAGACATATTCATTTAATAGTTGAGTCTATCTTAGAGCCAGCAAGAATGAGATACCATGCAACAAATATGGATGCCTTTTCTTTGAGGATGGATAACAGGGAACAATGAGGAAATAATAAAAAGTTCTAACAGTGTTGAAAAGCTAGATAAACCCTAGATAAGTAGTCGGAAAGGGAAAGTAAGAAGGAAATTGTGAGCAAAGCCCAGGAAGACCATTTGGGCCCAGAGTAGTCCAGAGGAGGAAGGTCATTGTCTTCTCTCACAAAAGTCTATTGAATGAATAAATAGACAGACAGAGAGACAGAGAGACAGAGAAACAGTTAGATGGATAGATAGATAAATAAAAAGATGGATAGATAGATAGATAGATAGATAGATAGATAGATAGATAGATAGATAGATGAAAAAGCACTTAATTATGTGCCGAGCACTTCACTAAGTGCTGGGGATAGAAATACAAAAACAGAGACAAGAATTGC
>CM053599.1:43483124-43504577 GCA_028646575.1 Pseudocheirus occidentalis | reverse complement strand
AGTTTTTGTGTTAAGTGTCTGAGGCCGGATTTGAACTCAGGTACTTCTGACTCCAGGGCCGGTGCTCTATTCACTGTGCCACCTAGCCGCCCCAGCAACTAGCATTCTAATTGGGGAATTAATACGTATTAGGGAATGGTGACCAGGTAGGAGTGTTTTGGTTTTAAGTCTAGAAGGTAGCTTCCTCCACAAAATCATCTCCTAGAGTCTGTCTAGAACCCTAGACGGTTCTGGCTTTAGGACTGGGAGGGAGGGAGGGAGGAAGAGGGCTTCCATCTGTGGAAGAGGGGACACATAGGGGCTGGAGACAGAGAGCTGAGAGCAAGAAAGAAACTCAAGGGGCACAGGGCCAAGCCACAGTGGGAAGGGGCCAGCCACAGAGAGGGAAGCAGACTGGAGAGAACTGGCAAAATGCAGGCTGGAAACAGGCACGAGGTACCAGAGTGTCAGACGGTCTGGGGTCTCTCCTTGCTTTCATTCTTTGGCTTTCACTTGGAGGTTGTTTTTTTAAGGGTTTTTTTGTGGGGTGAGAGGCCCAGGAGCACCTGGCCTAGGGGCCAGAAAGAGAGAGCACAGTCCAGTCCAGTAAAGTTAACAAAGGTGTTTTTTGGAATGCAGATTTCTTTCAGAATTCTTTACATAAAGTTGAATTTGATTAAAGTGAATTTATGTAAATGTAGAACTATATCTTCAAGCAATCTCCCCCCTTAGAATCATGAACTACTAGGGGAAAGGGAGAGTCACACTTTTGTCTTGGCATTCTTGGTGGGGTGGTCTCATAGCTCCTGGTCAGGGGCTTGTTGATTGATTATCAACTATTTGCCACTTGGCTTTAATACACTAAATAGATGTGCAACCAGGGTCCCTTGAATCAGGGCTTAGGGGTATAGGAAAAGTCTAAGGATTCATATTTTACCTCAACAAAAGAGAATATACTTAGAATTAAGAAAAAACATAACTTTGAGCCAGATCTATTGGCTTTTATGTGTAGACAGCTATATTTTAGAAATAAATATTCAACAATATATTTAACTTAGAGTATAAATCAGAGTTTCTCTAACATTTTTGTGTTACAGACCCTTTTGGCAGTCCAGTGTAGTCTATGGACCCATCTTAGAATGTCCTGGAATTCATACAATAAAATACAGAGGACTACACAGAAAGCCAATTATGCAATTATCCATCTACCTATTACTCTATCTATCAAAAATAAAACAAATTTAAGGTCCCCAGATACAGCATTTCTGTTCTAAATGCTAATGCCCATACCAAATCTATGCTTGGATGAGCCAATAGTGTTTTGAGATGCTTCATTTATGCTGAATAAGTTTAGAGGATTACATCCTTCTATCTGACAAATTCTGTGGTAAAACTAGCTGTTCTTCATATAAATATATTATTCCCCTTAATAAATCATTATGAACATAAATGAGACTCAAATGAACATATTAGCCTGGTCCCTTTCCTTCCCTTTTCTTCCTCTCCCTACCCCAAATGGAAGGCTCACTGGTATTTTTTTTTTTGGTGGGTAATTTCTTGCCAGTAGCATCCAGACTTTCAACGGTCCCAGAATGGATTTCTAGCCCGACCTACCCTTCATCCAAACTCAGGCTTCTGGTCATAAAGGGAGAAATAAAAGGAAAAAAAAGTAAATGGCTCAGTAGAAATCCATCCCTGCTGTGAAAAGAGTCCCATGTTTTATATTTCATTGGATGAAAAGGCTCTTCTCCAAATTATTTTGAAAATGAAGAGAGAAAAAAAAACCCACATTTTTCTGCACTGGACCAGACAGCAGGAACCCTTGGGTAGCTGAGGCTCAAAATCCAGTTTGGGGCAATAAAAACAAGAAGCATTTCCTGTCTCCCCTCCCTTTCTGTGTAAAGCTAAGAGATCACGCTGCCCTTATCAACCTAATTTAATCAGTCAATAAATGCACAGAAAGCACTGGGTACCTGCAACATACTTAGGAATAATATCCTTTGTCCAGCCACTAGTCCTGATTTTTCATTTGAAAAATAAAGCTGATAGAGCTGAGGTTTAGAGGAAAAGATGGAGCCCAAGTAAAGCTTTAGGAACCAAAGAAATCTTGACATTCAAGCAGGGTACTGAATGATGGGAAGAACTTAGATGGTTGGAGAGGTGAAGGAAAACATTAGGCACTGAGAAGGGCATGTGTGGGGGGTGTTCTTGGGCTAATGAAGATATATTGGTATAGCTATAGATAAAGATATTAGCCTCTCTAGAGCAGAGGAGTTGATTCTGGGTAGTGGCAAAAAATAAGATGGCTTAAAAAAGCAGAGCATGCATATTAAAGCTACTGAAATCCACACAGAACGGATAGGTTTCCCAGGGCTTAGCACAATGCCTTGTACATGGAAGGTGCTCAGTGTTGGCTGACAGACTGACAATGAAAACAGTGTTTGACGAAGGTTTATCTACACAGGATGGAATGGAAAGAAGGGTGGGGGGAACCTGGACTTAGGCAGGTTAGCTAGGAAGCAACTGCAATAACCCTAACATGAGGTTATGAGGGATAATCCACATGCAGGTAATTGACAGTTAACTGTACTCAATTTATAGTGAGTACCATCTACCATTTGTGGGAATCTTCCGCATTAGAATCCTGGGCTGGCAATTCCTTGCTCATATAAAAATCACATGGGTATATAACTGTGTACTCAGGTAGGCATTTGGCCCTAATTTTGAGGTCACCAGGGGTGGATTGCAGATGCAATCAGGTACACATATAATTTCTGTATCTCTAATTTGGTGCAGGTGCAAAACTGCACCCACAAGAAGAAATTATCTGGTGGAGGCTTAGAGACAACTTGGCTCTATTTAAATGAATGTGAATCACCCTTTACCAAAGAGTCTTCCATGACTGTGCACTATTGTCTGAGGCAGCCTACGCTGTAACCAAAGGACACATTCAGTACTTGATGACCTCTGGAAAGAAACACTAGTAGGTGACCCAGTGGAGTCCAAGTTTCTGGAGCATTCTATTGCCTTTACTTCCCAAATAAGCAAAGCTTTCTCTTTCACAGAAAGGAATAAGCCCTTCTCCCTTTCCCTACTCCATGGGTCATGCAGATTCATGGGTAAAAACATGGGGAAACACTATGAAATATGAAGGTTGACCAAAATATGACTTCATGATAACGCAGCTCTGAAAGAGGTATATTGTCAATAACCACTTTTTGCATACAAAAAAGCATTCTTTAAATGGCTAAGGTTTTTTTTTCTTCCTTTTTTTGGAGGGAGAGGGTCCCATCCTGTGGGAACTACAGGGAACTGCCAGGTAGGGAAATTCTCTCTATCAACACAGATCAGCGCTTAGGGTCTTCCAGGTTCTTGCCTGAGGTGCTGAGAGGGACGTGATTTGTCTAGGTTCCCATAGCCAGAACGGGTCAGTGAGGCCAGCCTCATACTTGGGTCCTACTGGTTTCTAGGAGGGCTCTCCAAGCTGCCTCTACAATGTTCCTTTATCTTTCAACAGTCTGAAAGGCGGTAAAAAGAAACAAAGATAGAGGAAGGAGTAGTTGTCCTGGGAGAATTCTAAACAAGCACTATTTGTTATGTTCTCTAAAATGGTAGTCACAAAAACATAGTCTATTCATGAGTCACAATAATTCCCCCAACACTAAAAAGTTGTATACACATACATATTAACTCCTTTTTTTTTTTTTAAGGAAACCAGGTGGCATTAGACTTAGACTTGAGTTCAAATGTGACCTCAGACACTTCTTAGATGTATGACCCTAAGCAAGTCACTTTACCTGTGGGCCTCAGTTTTCCCAACTGTAAAATGGGGATAGTAATAGTACTTATCTCCAGAATTGTTGTAAGGATCAAATGGAATAATATTTGTAAAGGGCTTTGCAAACTTTTAAGTGCTTTATTAATCATTAGCTATTATTTTACAAATGAAGCTCAGTGAGGTGACATGATTTGCTATAATTATGTAGCAAAGAAGTGTCAGGGCCAGGTCTCCTAAATCCAAGTCTGTCAACTAGTGCAATCCCATCATTTTAAGATCTATAACCCTTTAGCTATTCTTGTCAAATTTTCCAATTTGACTTGGGTCAGTAATTAAGTGGAAACGAAACAGAGTTGGCTAGTTGGCTGATCTCAAGAGACTGAAATATTTTTCTCTGAATAATAATGGCGTAACATATATAATTTATATCAAATTGCTTACGATTTAGTGAGGGGAAAGGGAAGGGAGAGAGGGAGAAAAATTTGGAAATCAAAATTTTAAAAAGAATGTTTAAAATTGTCTTTACATGTAATTGGAAGAAATAAAAGACTTTATTTTTTTAAATGGTGCAAGGTTGGGCTTCAAGGAAGGAGACAAAAGGAATTGTGTGTGTGTGTTTTTTTTTTCTTTCTTGCCACTGCTTCATTGCATTCTGGACCCGATTGCATTCATTGCCCTGCTCTGACCACCAACTCCATTTACATGGCTATGGTTACTATCACCCCACCATCACCAGAGAAGAGGCTAGGAAAGGAGGAGGGAAGGAAATAAAGGGTAGATGGGAAGAGGAAAGCTCGGAAGTCAAGAAGAACAAGGCTTTAGGTTAAGCAAATCTTAGCTCTTTCATTGGTAAAATAAGGAGGTTGGTGGGGGGGATCCCATCTATTTAAAGAAATGGTATGATAATGCTATAATTGTAATAATTAGAGAAGGGGTGAGAGGAGTTTCAAAAAGCCATTCAGGTGACTTTTTTTCTACCCAAAGAGTTTCAGTGATACTAAATTGGCTGGTCAAAACTCCCATGAATACCTCCCATGATTACTGAAGGTGAAAGGCAGAGAATTTTAGTAGTCACTTAAATGGAAGAACATTCAAGGAACATTGGAGGAATGTTAACAACAACCAACTTTCGAAGACAAGTGTATTGAGCAAATTCTCCGATGGTTAATAATCCCAGATCTAAATCATGTTTCCCCCCTCTCCTCCATATTCTATTATCCAGGTCTACTTGCCAATAATGGTTCTAGGAAGAAAAACACTGGAAGAAACAGTCATGGTTATCTCCCACATACAACATAAGCTCCTTGAGGTCAAGAACGGCGCTTTCTTTTTCTGGCTATATTCCTTTATCTCTGCACCCAGTCAGCAAAGTGCTTAATAAATGTTTACTGAAAGAAGGCATGAACATAAGCATAGCAATATTTAGCAAGATTAAAGAGCCATTTCAGCAATAAGGAACCAAATTTCAAATACAAGCTTTAAAAGACAATCTGTCATGAGAGCAGCAGGAACTCTTTAAGTAACCTAATTGGGGTAAGGCAATTTAATTTCTCCAACTTGGAGATAGCTATGGCATGGTGGTGAGAGAACTGGCCTTCCAACATTACACAATTAGCAGGCAATAGAGATATGTTCAAAACCCAGGTCTTCTGACTCTCATAATAACTAGCAGTTCTGGGGCCTGGGGCAAATGTGACAAAATGCATGTAGGGTAGGAATGAGCTGGGTGTGGGAGGGGATGTGGACAGGGAGTCGAGTGGACAGGCTGGGAATTCAGGAAGGCTTTAGGATTCCATTTTAGCTAATAAGCAAGTACAAGCCTTGAGGCAGGGAGTTTGGTGGGAGCAAGACAAAACAACGATCATTTCTCTTGACCTCTGGGGGCATTGGGAGTGGAAGCTGCCATGTTGGGGATACATATGGGCCAGTAGTGTAGAGCCAAGAGATGAAGTGATGGCAGAAATGAGAAGGGAAGGCACTGTGCCCCTCTAAAATTGTAGCCCTGGGGAAAACCTTGATTGCCCCACTCTGGTTGCAACTCTCATAAGAGTCAATCACAAGTCACATCCAATCAAAACAACTGTCCCTGAGTGTACAGTACAAGGACTCTATGTATGGGGCTTTTTTCCTCCCAACTCTTTAGAATCTTTTTAGTTTTCACTTTGGGGCATATCAGAAGCTTCTGATCTCTATTACTTCAAACACCTGGATGAGTAAATATATTAATCTGTCATCCGAATACTTCCAAGTATCTATCCCTGGTGTTATAGTAGACATTACTGAGGTATATTAAAATAAAAATGGTATCCCATAATGGCCTGCTATCTCAGGGGAGCCTCTCAGTGGAAGCAGCCTCTGTGGCACCTTTTATCATTCATCTTGACTCTAAGGCATCTTCTGTTGCTCAACATGCTCTGGAGGATGAGTGTGTCATCAAGATTATTACCTGCTCTGGTGCAACAGTCTAAAATTCAGAAAATTCACACAGGACCGAGTCTGGCATGAGAGGCAAGAGGCAAGTGTTCTACTTGTGGAATCTTCTCCCCTTGATTGACCTTGCCAATTCTTACTTGTGGAAATGGCTTTGGATCCAACACGAGGTTACCTAGGTTTGTCTGATGTGTTTGCATTGATAAAAAGAAAGGAAAAATACAATTCTGGGAACTGAGGGCAAATGTAAGAGGTCTATGGTCATATGAGGCTATATGTGAAGCGTCACCTAGAGAATGTTAGCATTAGAGCCCAGAATCGGAACCCTTCACACCAAAAAAGGCCAGTTTAAGTTTAATGATTGATTGTATTTTCTTGCCCGAATTATCTCAGTAACTGCTATAACTTGAACCACCACTTTGTCCTTATACAACCAAATTCCAACTTCTTTCTAGCCTCACTGGCCATTACCTTATTCCTTTCAGACTCTGCAATCCAGCCAATTGGCCTTCTCAGGCTCTTTACTCAGGATATTCCATCTTCATCTCTAAGCCCTTGAACTGTGAGCATCACCTATCTAGAATGCACTCCCTCTTTAGATTTTCCTCATAGACTTCCTTCCTTCCTTTCTTCCTTCCTTCCTTCCTTCCTTCCTTCCTTGGGTGAAGGCAAGGCAATTGGGGTTAAGTGACTTGCCCAAGGTTACACAGCTAGTCAGTGTGTCAAGTGTCTGAGGTCAAATTTGAACTCAGGTCCTCCTGACTCCAGGACTGGTGCTCTATTCACTGTGCCACCTAGCCACCCCCTCTCTCTTTCTTTGAGATGCAGCTTAGCCATCATCTTCTGCATGATGCCTTTTCTGAAGCCCACCATCATGGTGCCTTCCCTCCCAAACTACCTTTGGTGAAACAACTTTGTGTATGTGTTTATTTGTTAACTATATTTTGTTGTACATATATGCTTTGATATGGACTTGCTGTCTCCTCCATTAGATGTAAGCTCATTTTTGGTGGTGATTATATCATTCTTTGAACCTGTATTTCTAGTACCTAGCAAAGTTCCTGGCCCCTAGTAGGTACTTAATAAATACTTGTTGATGGCTTGATTGAAGTTACAAGCCTCAAGGTTACTCATTGGCAGAAGGTATTTAAGTGAAAGGTGGCATTTATGTCAATGCCACCTTTTGGAATTGTATTCGACCATTCCTAGTTCAGGTAGCTATGAATAAATGAATGAATGGATGAATGAATGACATCCTAACTGAAGTCTAAACTTAGACTTTTTCAAAGGAAAAATCATGCTGGATTTGGAGACATAAGGCCTTGAGTCCAGATCCTAGCTCACCACCTCAGTGTGTAATCTGGGCCAAATCACTTAAATTCTGTGCACCTCAGTTTACTAATCTGTTAAATAAGGGGACTGGATGAGATGACTGCTAAATCTCTATGATCCCTAAATCTATGATTGCAAATTCTTGGGTGGGTTAAAATTTCCAAGGGGAAATAAAACTGTTCAATTAAATTAATCAGTTAAGGGGAAATAAAACTGTTCAATTAAATTAATCAGTTAAGACATCCATCACTATCAAGTAAGTGACCATACTGAGTTGATGTTAATGCAAATGAAATATATAAGAGTGTGTATCCCAGAAAAGCAAAGATTCCAGTAGAAATGATTTATGATCAAATGCAAATTCCTTGAAAGCAGGCATGTTTGCATTCATTTTTGTATCCCCAGTGACCAGCACTGTGTAGGTATTTTAAAATGCTTTTTGATTGATTAAATAAAAGAAACCACCAGAGATTAATACAGACAGTACATGGCCAAGGGCTAACCAGTGTTTTCATTTTGAACAATTCTAATCTTTCAAACAAAAGCTAAGACCAAAACAAAACAAAACAAAACAAAAAGCCCTGAGAAATGTCTTTCTAAGTAGATTCAAGATTTGAGAGAAAATTTAAACACAGGGTAAATCCAAGACATAAAATAAGAGATTAGCAGAAAATGAAACCGAACTTAGGTCACATAAATATGCCTTACCATAAACAGTACTTGCTCTTAGTTAACCTAAAAGGGGTGTTTCACTGCATTCTAGACATATTCTTTTGAAACAGACAAAGCTATCAAATTGTGACTTAAGAGCTATTTCACAAAATAGCCAGGACATCCTGCCCTAATGTAGGTTAAATTGACAATGGAGGAAAAACAGCAGTAACTCTTCTGGTTTGCAAAAACAGACTAAATACCATCATTTTATATAAGCTCGTGAAAACATAGTAATAGACATGGGCATTTCCTCAAAATTTATTTATTTCCTAGAATAAATTCATTTTGAAATTTATTCTTATTTCATAGAAGTGTTTTAGAAAATATTTTAAAATTTTCCAGTGAATTCCTTTTTCTTCTCAAATTTGTAAATACTCTGTAAAGTCGATGGGTTTCATATTTATTGGTTTCCCACTTTAACAAACAGGCTGCTTAACCCCATAATGTTTTTAGCGAGACTGTCAACAAGACTTACTTACTGCATGTCAGATCTACATGGAGGTTATGACCAAGAAGGAGAAATATAAATCTTGTGATAAGGAACTCTATTAGAATGAGCTGGTGGAACAGATATATTACATTTTGTAAGTTCCATGAAGAAATATATGAAATTCATAAGAATGACTTTTTAAAAATATACAAGGTTCATTAATCAGCAACGTGTGTGCCTATATGTGTATACACAGTAAAAGCAAAAACAAAAGTTGCAGTTATCCTTTAAAAAAAAATTATCTAAAAAGCCCTGAGCAACTTTTGGAAATGTGCACCCAGGCAAATGATCAGAATGAATAGTCATGAAATTTCTGTTCATGCTTAATGTTCAGTAGGTAGAAGCAGAGATAAAATACTGGGTATCACAAAAGTCTCAGTGCAGTTTCAAACTGCTAAAACTTATAACTACACTAAGACCTATGGGTCAGACTGAGTTTCATTTAAAGGTGCTAAGCACATTCTGCAAGCTGACACATAACAGACCAGCTAAGAAGCTCGGTGCTATAGTGAACATTGCTGGCTTCCAGCCATCACGTTCATATTTTTAAAAAATAGAACCTTTTAACAGAAGAACAAAAATGTTTCCCCACAGCCTTTTCCTGAAGAGTCAGTTTTTTTTTCTGAACTTTTTTCAAGCTGTATATCAGTAAATGAATCTGTGTGTCTATGGGAGAATCTCCCTATCTTTTCCCTGCTGTGACAGATGCAGTGGGAGAGATGGCAAAATACTGATACCATGACTCATTTCTTTAAATGCTTAATTAATTAAAAGGGGGGGAAAATCCCAATCCCAAGCCCTGAAGGAATTGAATAAGTGGGAACTCCACACATATAAGAAAGCAGTTCTTGAGTGTTCAGAAATAAAAGCAGACGCGAGTATGTGAAATTTCAAAGCCCAGTCCTTGGTGAAAGAGGGTTGCCTAGTGTTGGAGAGCCAACTGTTGACTCAAACCACTGGGTCATACTGCTGCTCACTGCTTTAGCAACACTAGGAGCTGTTACAAATAAGACATTGCCACACCGTCTCGCCGGTGACCCACATGCTCTCCAGTGAGGGATGAGATCTAGAGACAGAATGATCTCAGAAAGGAGATTGTTCAAGAGTCATACGTTTCCTTTGAAAAGGGGAAACTCTAGGTCTTCATGTTATGAACTGCAAGATTAGTTTAATTTTCATGGAATCATAGTATCCTGGAACTGAAAAGGACATTTCGGATCACTAGAACAGATTTTTAAGGTCCAGCTTAAAAACTCCAAACCATATGAGATGTCTTCCTTATTCAAACAGGCATCCATCCAATTTTACTTTCTTTTCATTCTTTTAAAAAAATTGATATCTTCATTTTTACATGATCATCACTTCCCAATAAATCCCTCCTCCCTATCCTATGCAGAGAGTTTCCCCTTATAACAAGGAATAAAAAGGAAAGAAAGTAGTTTGGCAAAACAAATATAGCAACCAAATTCCATGGAACAGGTCATTCTCCACATTTCCTTTTTGTTGTTGTTTTGTCATTTTCAGCCACGTTTAACTCTTCGTAAGCTCATTTGGGGTTTTCGTGGCAAAGACTCTGGAGTGGTTCACCGTTTCCTTCTCTAACTCATTTTACAGATGAGGAAACTGAGGCAAACAGGGTTGAGTGACTTGCCCAGGGTCACACAGCTAGTGTGTGTTTAAGATCAAAATTGAACTCAGGTTATCTTGACTCTAGGTCCAACACTCTATCCACTGCACTATGGAGCTGACCTATATAATTCTCTGTCTTTACAGAAAAGGAAATGAGGTATGTTCTCTCTTGTCTCATCTTCAGAGACAAGCTTCCAAGTCTAGTTTCTAAGGAATGCTTTTGGACAGGCCTATATATTAATATTTTAAAACCTGCACGTAAATGCTAAGACACCGGGGTGCTAAGTACTAAAGAACAATTGTTCTATTAATCTATACAGTCCAAAATGACAAAAAGATCTATATAATTACCTAGTTAAGGGACTAGAGATTTTTTTGAATATTTTTTATGAATTGTTGGAGTTGTCTTTTTTTAAAACTTGATTAAGTGATAGCAATCAATAAAAACGCAGCAATGTCGCATCATCTGATGCTGAAATTATATATCCTGTGTCATAATAAAAACAATTCTTATTCTTTGAAAAACTATGTGATACTAGGGAAAAAAAGAAAGGAAGAAAAAAAAGGAAGAGAGGAAGGAAGGAAGAGAAAGGAAGAAAAAGAAAGGAAGAAAGAAAGTTTTCTATACTTATAGTTTGGCAAGGAATTGTGGTCAGTTTTGTAATCAGGAAAAGCTGTCTTCTTGCTCAAGGCCTTTGCCCTTTTTGGCAAGGAAAAAAGCTCACTGTGCCAAGTTCCTAATGTAGGAGCAGGCCTCCTCTTGTCATGGAAATGGCCTAATAGGATTGCAGTGACTTGCTGATTTAAAAATATACCCCCACACAGGGCTACATATCAGATGGCGAAGACTTTGCAATATGGACGTCTTTAAGTGGGTTAAGTCGTATGTAACAATTTTCTACATTGCACTTACCCTTGCAACCCCGAACTAGACTATAGATCTGGCTGAGCTACATTGGGAAACCATGTATCTTTCAGTAGCCTAGTGAAAGCTTTCTGGTCTATTACAGAGTAGTAGGTTAGTGGGGAAACATTATTTGTTGGGGGAAGTGGGGTTTAGGGATGATTATATTGCCGTTTTCAAGCAAAATGACAGTAGTAACAAAAACTCAGCTCTTCTTTATAGAGGTAACTCAAGTCAAAGCAAGTTTTCATTTTGTCCCAATGACACAGGCAGTTTAGAGCCATCCTGAATAAATCTCAACTCTACCCAGCTTGAAAATCTCAAGAAAGGGATTGCTCCTTCCCCACTGAGCATTCAGAAATCTGCTTACATTGTCATGCAATGTTAAGGTTTTACATCTTAGTTGACCTTGGGTTAGGGGGAGATTAAAGTTACACTTGCTAATAGTTTGCTTTTTATTTAATAGACATTCTTTCCATTAGAATGAGTATACATGCCCAAAGTAATAAGACTAACACTTGAGGATAGATGCCTAATTAATATATGCACATGCAAGCACATATAAACAGAACATGTATACCAGAAGCAATGTATTTTCTTGGACAAATTCATCATTACTGAAGGACAAAATCTATCTAAGCTTCAGTTTTCTCATTAATGAAATGGAGTTGGATTCTATTATCTGTAAGATCCTTTTTCCAGCGCTGTTTCATGATGCTGTATGATTACTCCTGAAATTTTATTGTAAATACCAAGCTGTGGCCTGAACTAATTATCATTTGTTGTTCTTTGGTTGTTTTTGGCTCTTCGTGACCCCGCTTAGGGTTTTCTTGGCATAGGTACTAGAATAGTGTGCTATTTCCTTCTCTAGCTCAGTTTACAGATGAGGAAACTGAAGCAAACAGGGTTAAGTAAATTGCCCAAAGTCCTACAGCTAGTGAGTGTCTGAGGTCCGATTTGAAGTTAGGTCTTCCTGACTCCAGGTCCGATATTCTGTCCACTGCGCTACTCAGCTGCCCCTTATCATCAGCTGCTTCCTAAATATATGGCTTTAAAAACTGGGTGCTTTGAGAAATGGGGAGAAATAGGGCATCCTGGGATTGGTCCCTTATTAACATGCCCCACCCCCAAATCAGAATGTGTGAATTAAGAATTATTTTTTGCCAACATCTTCCACCTATAAATTGAGTGTGAACCTATTTATCAACCAAAATGATTAAATGAGTAGATTTGCAAATGTAGGAAGACCTTCCTGCCAAGATAATGAGTATTCCAAAACTTTCTCTAGCAATTCTTAAAGAGATTTGGATAAATTTGCAGATTATATCCATCTGCATTCATCTTGCAATAGCAGTGTTGACATTCACAAACACTATCAAGTTTAGACCTTAGAAGGGACATCTGAAATCCTGCAGTCTGTCTGCTTCATTAAATTGATGAGGAAATAGACCCAAACACCTCAAGAGGTTGGTCACCGTGAACAGCAGAAGAAGTGAGAAGCAGAACAAGAACGTACATCCAGTTTTCCTGCCTACCAAGCCCACACTTTTCCCCACCACATCATGCTCTTCGTCTTGTTCTTGTCCACAGTGAAGTATCTAATAAGTGGCAACAGGGAACCCAAGCCTTCATTCTGCAGATGAGGAAGCAGTGACTAGCTCATGCAAGTCATCTAAGGTCACACCTGGAATCTTTCAACAGCTCCAAGCCATGTTTTCTATCTCATTCAACCTTCACAAAAGCCCCATAAAGCAGGCATGGCAGGAGTTACTAACATCGTTCTTCGAAGAGCAATTCCTCAGTATCCTACACTTCTTTATGCTGGCAAAATCCAACTAAGAATTTTGAAGGTAAGAATGTGCAGGGTGAATGTTTTATCCAATGTGCTTCAGGTAGCTTAGCAATTTGCAGTACCCTATGTACAGTACCTTACTCTCCCAACCCTAGAAGGAAATCGCCTATAGAAAGTTCAAGAAGGAAGTCTCCTGGAAATTTACAGAGCAGTGGGAAAGCCAGGCACTCTACGTACGCTGCCCAGATGCTAACTCCAGTCTTTGAACACTGCTGGGTGACCCTGGGCACTCATTCTCCCACTGCTCCAGTAATTCTGTAGCTGTCCATTTCAGAACACTGCCCATTTGCATTGGTAGAGACAGTTTCCTCAGCTGGAGGGGGACAGGGAGTGAGCAGAGGTAGAGAAGGCGAATGAGAGGGAGACACAGAGACTGTCTGACACAACCTCTTGCTTTACAGGTAAAGAAACTAGAGCCAAAGGATGTTAAATGACTTGTCCAAAGCCACACAGACAGTAAACATCAGAGGCAAGATGTGAACTGAGGTCTTGAGTCTTGCGTCAGTATTCTTACCCCCCCACCCCCGTCTCTCTTTTATTCATTTGTGTCACAGTAGCTGCCTAGTCAATTGGTTTTTTTTTTAAACTTGCAGGTTTTCTACAACGACGAGCTACCTGCCACACTGTCTCACATGCATCTCACAAGCAGGAGATGAGAGAGACCGAATGGACTGAGAACAACATCGGCTGTTCTCTTCATGTTTCAACAAGAAAACTTAAATTCCCCATGGTGTGCCTGCCGATGTAGGCCAGCCGTTTAGTTCCTAACGCTTGGAAGGAATGCTGAGATGCCTCTCTCCTTTTTCTCCCTAAGAGAGCTGTCTTTCTCCAGTACAAGGAGAATTGGCCCCAAACCTTAGCCTCCAGGAACGGTTGCGTCAGTACAGAGTTTCTTCACATCCACTGGGGAAGTAATACAAGTCAGTGGGCTCCATGAATTCTAGGAGAACAAATAAACCTGCATCCTAGATGCAAATCCCACCTACCAGCACCCACTAGTTGGACATTCCCTCAGGAAGAGAGGGAAGAGAAACCTGTCATGACCACGCCAATCTTGGTACCATCTTCTTACCTTGCCTTTGGAGCTGCCAATTCTTGGGGCAAAAGCAGTCCTGGTGCGCTCGCTAAACTGTCATTTCTTTAGACTTTCCAAAAAGGAAGATAGTTATCGTTAGTGATTGATAACAACACATGAAAAGTTCATGGTTCCATTGAGGGTTCTCAGGAGATACTACAATATTTTGCCCCTAAATCAAGCTACAGAAAGTATTCTCTCCTGTCCTCCATTTCCCTAATTCAAGTAGTGCAACAAAAATTCACTGGGCTGAGAGCCAGAGAACTTGGAATCCAGATCAGGTCCTGCCACTAACTAGCTAGGAGATTTTGGATGGGTTATTTGATTCTGGTTCCACAGCTTACTGTTTGACCTTGTACAAGTCATTTCATTTCTCTGGATTTCTGCTTCTTTGTCTTTAAAATGAGGATACTGAACTAGATGGCCTCTAATTTAATTGTGAGATATTTGAGAGTAGGGACTAGATTTTATTTGGGTTTTTGCTTTTATCCCCAGCATTTAGTGCAGTGGCTAGTACACAGAAGTTGTTTAATGTATGCCTGTTACCTGGATTCTAAGGTACCTTCCAGCTTTTTCTCTCCACTTTTATATCTTTCTCTATCTCTGTTCTGGTCCTGTGGATACACACACACACACACACACACACACATATATACACACATATACATGTGTGTGTATATATGTGTGTATATGTGTGTGTGTATGTGTGTGTGTGTATATATATATATATATATATATATATACACACACACATATATAAACATAAGTTGCCTTTATGTGTACATGGAAAGGGATGATTTCCATGTGAGGTTTTTTTTCTAGCTCTAACAACCAGAGATTCTAATATCACCTTTATGCACAGATATTTAATAGCTTGCCTTCGATCACTATACACAAAGTTACATGGAGCTATTTTATGCGCAACTAGGTGGTGAAATAGAGCACTGGGTGTGGAATCAGCAAGACACATCTTCATGAGTTCAAATCTGGTCTCAGATATTTACTGGCTGTGTGACCTTGGGCAAATCTTTCAACCCTCAGTTTCCTAGTTACATAATGAACTAGAGAAAGAAATAGCAAATCACTCCAGTATCTTTGCCAGCAAAACCCCAAAATGGGATTATGAAGAGTTGAAAGTGACTGAAATGGACTCAACAACAAAAATTTATTTCATGGTTGAATTTTTGTCCAATGATCATGATTCTTTTAATCATCTGATTATGAAATGCCTTATATTCTAAAAAGTAAAATTCATCCATTCAACAAGTATTTTTTGAGCACTTATTACATGCAAGGTCCTGTGCTAGGTATTTTGGGAGATACAACGGCAAATAAGCCACACTCCTCACCACCTTCATGGAGATGAGTTATGGTGGAATCATAGACGCTGGGTCAAAAGTGACCCAAGAGGCCATCTCTTGTCCAACCTCCACATTTATTAAATGAGGAAAAAGCCTTCCCCTCCCAGACCCCAGGAATGAAGGGACCCAAGGTGACAACAGATAACACACAGGAGAGCAGAAACTCAGACTCAGGTATTCTGACTCCCCATCTGGCATTCTCTCCTTGCTGCTACATTGCTTACCTAGTAGGGGACTTAACAAGAATAACTAAAGTGCAAGGCAGAGATAAGAAAAAGACAAAGTATTACTTTTGAGGAAGAGAAATTATGTCTGGTTGAAAGAATCTTAGATTTTAAGAAGAAATACTTGTGAGAAGAGAACAGGGGAAAGACCAGAAGGAATCAGAGAGGCTGGATGAGTTTGAAATGTATATTGTTCAACTTATTTATTATAGTTTCTATAATTATATATCATATATATATATAAGTATTATAGTTACTTATATATGTATGTAAGTTATATATATACATATATAGTTATATATAGGTATAATACATCATAGAAATTTCAGTTTCATCTATAACTCTTTTTTCCATTCTATGCTATATTTAGAAATGATGATTTTTATGTGGAGTTTCTTAAGTGTATAATACATTAAAAATTTTTTTTCTTTTTTGCTTTTTTTGGAGGGCAGTTGGCGTTAAACTGACTTGCCCAAGGTCACAAGCTAGTTTTTGTATTAAGTGTCTGAGGCTGGACTTGAACTCAGGTCCTCCTGACTCCAGGGCTGGTGCTCTATTCACTGCACCACCTAGCCACCCCTGTATAATACATTTTTAAAAAATGTTTTAAAATTTGAATTAAATTTTAATAAAAATTTTATATAGTGCTTTAAAATTTGCAAAGCTCTGAGCAGGTATTTTATCTTTACAACAACCCTGGGAGCTGAGGGTAGCTATTATCCCACCTTTACAGATAAGGCAGACAAAGGTTAAGTGATTTGCCTGGGCTCCACAACAATTAAGTCTTAGAGACTGAATTTGAACTCAGGTTCTTCCAGATTCCAGGTCCAGCAATCCAGCCACTCCTCTTGTTATAGAATGGAATATAATCACAATATTTCCCATTAATCCTAATTTGGAGATGAATATCCAATATGAAATAAAAATACCTAAAATTTAATTCTAAATAAAAATTCTTTTCATTTTAACAAGTTAAGAAGAAGAGTGTAATGCCTACAAGGTCTAATTTATCTAGTCTAACCACTTCCTAGGGATTTGCTGAAGCCGTTTAAAATGATTTTTTAAAACAACCCTCCAAAAAGACATCCCCTTTGCCCCTACAAATCATTTATCAAATATGTTAACTTGTCTTTGCATATAATAATAACTCGTGTTTTTATAGCATTCTATTGGTTTAAATAGTTGAAGTGTTTCAGTGATTTTGGTTTCTAGCATAATAAAGTAAACAAAACGATTGTGTCACCTAACCCTTATTTACGTTATGGGAAAACATTTTGTATTTAAGCCTCTGGGGTTCTGGTTTCATCCATCTTCCAAGAAGATAAATTCCACCCAGACCTGTTATGTCCACATATACATTCACAGTGAGTTATATTATGAAATCTACAGTGTCTTACAGAAGAGCGAGCTTAGAGCCATAGGTTTATGAGAAAGAAGTATCATCTCAGACCTAACACTGTACCAATTCAGAATTTATAGGACACAAAGTAGGGATCATTTGAAATCTATCAAAATATTACCATGAAATGGACTTTGGAAAACTGAAGGAAATCCATACCAAACTTCATTTGGTCAGCCTGGGAGAAGTTACATAATTATTCACTTATAGGATCAGAGATTTTACAACTAGAAGGGACCTTGGAGTCCACTGGGTGCAACCCCTTCAATTTACATGTGAGATGTGAGGCACATGGAAATTAAATTACTTGTCCTCCATGTCCCGACGATTTGAATGCAGGTTCTTATGACTCCAAGTGACTGAATAACTTTGAAAATATTTTACTTTAGCAAGTGATGTCACTACGAAATTTGGTTAATATTTGAAGATCAAATCAATTCAGTCATCTACCTCTCAAAATAGGTTTTTTTTTCTTTCCCATTCATGGGTCTTTTAATAAAGCATCACAGTACTTCTGATGAGAAATAACATATTTTAAAAGTATTGTTTCTCACAGTATAGGTTAGGTTTTAGCTCTAATTAACATAGTTCATGTTGCTCCAAAAATAATGGAATTACTGTTTGGAATTTGCCATTTCCTGTTCCTCATGTTTGTGCAATGCCTGGGTGGTAAGAATTCAAAACAAAGCAAGAAAATATTAGATATTACTAAACAAGACTGCAAAAAAAAAAGTGGTAAGGAATCTGGTTTACAGTTTGTAGCTATACTGTTTACAGCTAGGCTTATTTGTTTTTGCATATTCAAAATTTCACATCCTGAACTTGGCAGCTGATTACTAAAATGGTAGAGATGGCAGCTCCTTGCTAATGCTGTCACTCAGATTAGAAAACCTATCATTAATAAACTATTTGTAAGTCTCTTTTAGGAATAAAATGTACAGAGGAATTGTGGGAAAGGTCTTCATGCTGAATATTAATCTATGAAAATGATCAACTTTAGGCCCTTCTACTTAAGACAGGGATTGGGTCTTTTTGTTCATTTTTTTTTTTATTTTCTGTATAGCCTCAGGCCTTAGCCAAGTGCCTAACACTAGTAGGTCTTGTTAAATGCCAGCTGACTTGAAGGTTACATTCAGTACTACAGAAAAGATTTTCTGATACAGAATAGGGGATAATGGTGAAATCCATAATAAATGTACCACAAATGTAGAAAACTGACCACCTTTCCATAATGTTTGAATCCTGGGAAATTAGGAACCAGGAAATGTATGGTTTGCAACAAGCTTCATCAACCAATTAATGTCTTTCTATACAGCTGGGTCAACATCAACAAGCAAAAGCAATTATAGACTAAATTTCACAAAACAAAATAAAACAAAACCCTTTGAAGTTATGTCATTCCTGTGGTCAATAACCACTTTTATTGTGAATTTGCCTTTCAGATTCAACAAATATCCAGCAGAACTGTACAATGAGCTGGGTTTTTTTCCCCTTTTTTTTGGAAGGGCCGGGCAATTGGGGTTAAGTGACTTGCCCAAGGTCACGGATAGTAAGTGTTAAGTATCTGTGGTCATATTTGAGCTCAGGTCCTCCTGACTCCAGAGCCAGTGCTTGATATTCACTGCACCACCTAGCCACCCCATGAGCTGTTATTAATGAAGCACTTGCCTTGGCAGTGGAAGGACGATCATCGTTATATAGATAAGGAAATTGGCACTCAGGGAAATTAAGGGGATTACCTTGCTCACCCACATTTTACTTTAATGCAACAAGTACAGTTTACTAAGTGCCAGAAACTATACTAGAGCTACAAAGACCAAAATAGTTCTGAGTTCCTAACCTCAAGGAGTTTACATTCTATGCCTAACATCATATAGCTATTAGAATCGGAGTGGGGATTTGAAATTTCCCTTTTAACCAGTAATGAAACCCTAACTTGGTTGGTATTAAGTGACTGCCTAGTGACCTATATACTACTAGTTCTAGAAATTCTGTTCCAGGTTTGAGGTTCTCCATGAGGAGTCCAGGTTTTGAATTTTCTAGGCTCTACATTCTAGAGCACTTCCAGAAAAAAAAAAAAAAGGTGAGTGGAAAAAAAACAGATTCCAATAAAAATCATGGCGGTCATGTCTTCCGGTCTCCGATGATATTTTAAGAAATAGAGAAATTTGACAAATGAAGCAGATTTTGTGATTATGTAAATAAAAAGATCATAGTTATAATTACAGTTGAACTTCATTTTTGTTTTTTAATGATCTACAGCAGCGGTTCTCAACCTTCCTAATGCTGCGACCCTTTAAAACAGCTCCTCATGTTGTGGTGACCCCCAACCATAAAATTATTTTCGCTGCTACTTCATGTAATTTTGCTACTGTTATGAATCGTAATGTAAATATCTGATATGCAGGATGTATTTTCGTTGTTACAAATTGAACATAATCCACAGGTTGAGAACCACTGATCTAAAGGAAAAAGGTTGACTTTAGACTGCTTTAGGGAACTCATCAATGAAAAGAACAGGCCCCACAATCAATAACATTTGAAACTGTCAGAATTTAGAATGCATCCAACTTTGCTCTATATTAATATACATAATTTCCCTACGCACAATAGTAGTAGATTTTTGTTCAAAAGGAGTCCTTCGCTTCCTGCTGGTTTCCTGAAGATGGAATGCTGAAAAGAAATAGTTTAGAAATCCAGATTTCAGACTTTCCCCCAGAAATCTGGTACATCAGCTCCCTAGAGCCAGCGGTTAGACTCAGCTCATGGGAAGGTACTTCTCACTACCAGGAAAAAAATTTTACTAAGCTAATGACGCTTTCCTTTCAGAAACTATTTCCTTGGGTTAACTCCCAAAGTACAAATGGATTTTCTTATCTTTTTAGTTGGTATTGCTTCTTAGAAAATGCAGTTTCTTAATCTGCTGTTAATAATTGAGACACAAGAATTTTTTTGTTAACAGTAATAAAATGGCAATATGCTGCCTGCCTCAAATAATTAGCTTTGGAGAAAAAAAAAGTTAACCCCAGGATATTAACTATCTCTGGCAGGCTTAACAAGTTAGCATTTTAATGGACTAATGAAGGCAGTAGTTGTTCATCCAAAATTTAAAAAAAAATTAGGCTATAAGAATATGAATAGTGAAATAAACCTTATTCTACAAATATCAAATAAGTATCAATTGCTTAATGACATTTGTCAGAAGATTGATGCTCCCTATCATTGACAGATCATTGAGCTAGAGCTGGAAGGGCCCTCTAAAGCCACCTGTTTCAAGCCTTTCATTTTTATAGATAAGGAAACTCAGGGCCAGGAAAGTTAAATAATTTGTTGCAGGTCACAAAGATAGCAAGAAGGCTGAGCCAGAATTCAAATCTAAAGTCCACAGATTTCAGATGCATCCTGGGTCCCTTCCATTGTTCAGGATCATCTTTGTTGGTGGGCAGAGGGAGGTAAGTAAGAAGAGCAGAAATTCAAAAATTCAATTTTGTTTCTTGTGAGAAGTTGTAAAAATTTGCAACGGGGAATTGTCCACAGTTTTAAATGATCTATTATATGCCTATACTACAGACAATGAAACTTGGAGCTAGAATTTGCTCATAGTTTGATGGGTGGTTATTTTTAGAATTAATTAAAGCACATTTCATATTATATACATTCATTTAAAAAGTTAAAATAGTGTACGCAACAGTACAGTAGGGAGTGAAATCACTTTGGAGTCAGAAGACTCCACTTCTGGTGTTTATTGACTTTGTGACCTTGGACCAGTCCTTTGACCCCCATATGCCTCAGTTTTCTCAGCTGTAAAAATAAAAGCCTTAGACCATTTGGTTATTGAAATGCCTTTCAGCTCTATTCTTACAATGTATTTACTTAGATGAAAGAATGAACAACTTGGTTTCCCAATGAAAAACTCTCAGACTAGCCTTCCTTAAATTTCTTTTTTCTACAGCAATGTTCTTGATGGGAATCTGTTTCCTCCACTTTTCCTATGTTCACATAATAAAATGAGAAGCAGAATGCGGTACTGAACCAAATACTGGTCTTGGTGTTAGAAAGACTGGGCTTCAGATACTGTTTCTGAAGCTTCCTCGCTATGTAACCATGAGCAAGTCAGTTAACTTCCCTGAAGCTGATTTCCCAACAGTAAAATGGGGACCATAACACCCATAGTGCCTGCTTCACAGGATTTTTGTACAACTGAATGAAATAATGCATGTCAACTTTAAAGCACCAAATCAATGTCATTTTTTCCCCTCTGAGTACTGTGACTTAAGTCTCCAACA
>CM053599.1:43415115-43482624 GCA_028646575.1 Pseudocheirus occidentalis | reverse complement strand
CACAAAGAGTCAGGCACAGCTGAAATGGCTGAACAATAATAGTGAACAAAGCTTCTAGAATTTAGGATAAATGTCTCTTGTGTTATTGTTTAAAAAAAGAGAAAGAAGAGGGAGGTTGTGTGTGTGTGTATGTGTGTGTGTGTGTGTGTGTGTGTGTGTGTGTGTGTGTGTGTGTGTGTGCGATATAGACTAAGAGCCTCCTGGGAGAGTGGATGGAAAGCTAGAGACTCAGGAAGATAAGCATTTCCAGGAGAAATTGGGCAAGATATTTATCTTCTCAGTGCTCTAGGCAACTCTCTAAAATGATAACTCATAGCAAGTGCCAATTCGTATTGGTAAAGGAAATTTCCTCACCCGGAATTCCCTAGACCAAATTCAAAAAGAAATGGGGGCCATCAAATCATATATGGGGATTCCTAAAGGCTGCATTTTGACTTTGAAAATGACATTAATATTATCTATGTTTTACTATATTTTTATTTATTTTGTTAAAATTTCCCTATTACATTTTAATCAGGTTTGGACCAAACCAGCTGATGTGGGTTGCATGTAGCCTGAGACACCTTTGCCCTAGACTGATGAAATCATAGGTCCAGTTGTTGTTTTTAACATTAGCACATTCAGTCTTCATGTTAAAAGGCAACATAGAGTAGTGAATAGAGACCCCAGCTTCAAGGGGAGGGAGATCTATCTCTGCCTTCATTACATACTGACCTGGGGGCAAGTCATGTGCTCCAGGCAACTTTCTTAGACTTTAAGTTGAAAAGAACATCTGGAGTTGCACTGGAAGTGGAAGGATCCTTACAGGAGAGTTCCCTTCACCAGTGGAATCACAAGTTCAATCTCTATCTCTATCCATTTTCAAGTATTCAATTAACAAACATTTATTAAGCACCTACTTTATACTGGGCACTGGAAATATAAAAATGATGCCCATAATCCATGAAAAATGCAACAGTAAGTCCTGTGAGCTTGTATTCTATTGGGTGAGCCAACATATATACATATATGTGTTATGTGTGTGTGTGTATCCCATGTGTATATAGGAATGTATGTGTGTGTACATATATACACAATACAAAATAAATATAAAGCAGTTTAGGAAGAGAAGGCACTCACTATTAGTTGAGGGCAAATCAGTTCAGGTTTTATACAGAAAGTAATACTTGAGCTGAGACTTGGTGGATGTAAAAGGCTCAATGAGATGGAACAGAAGAGAGAGAGCATCAGAAGCATGAAGGATAGCCAGTGCAAAAGAAATAAAGATAAATATATATATTTCCCATTTACAAGCTCAATAATCAATGACTTTGAGTTGAAAAGCAACTTGAAGGTCAGTTGGTCCAAAGTCATAATTTTACAAATTAAGAAATGGAGCCCTAAAAAGCATTTGACCAAAATTACAGGGGTAGAAAGTGTTAAAGCTATGATTCAAAGCCAGGTCCTCGAACTCCATCAGCATACCCCATCTCTTCCCTAATTTTCCCTGCCCCTCTCCTCCCCCAGTCCTTTGGATTTCTTACTGTTTTTGTTTCCAGGAGGCCCTGCTGTTACTCATTCGCTCAGAGAATGTACACTGTGATCAGGACACCAAAAGCATTATTCTGTAATTTAATAACTGAAGGGCTTCGATTAAAATAGATTTATTTGAAAAGTTAATCATTATGAACTCACATCTAGGAAATTATCATGATGAAACTGATGACCTAACCCTTTGGTGGATACCTCAAAGGGGGAAATATCAAAAGTAAAACATTTCTGCAGAAATCAAAGGAAACCACGAGGACCCCCACAGAACTGCTCAGTTACATGCTTTATTTTTTGCTAATATTCTGTGGGCGTATGTATACATGTGTGTGTGTACAGCCACATATATATACACACACGTATATACATATATGTGTGTATATGTGTGCACACATAGGTATTTTGAAATTGTTTTGTATATTACTTTCCAATATTCTTCTTCTTCTTCCCTTCCTCGGAGAATCATCCTTCTTTTAAAAAAAATAAGACAGAAAAAAAGGAGTGGGGAGCAGCTCTTCAGGACCACCCTATCAACCAAGTCTGATGGTTACATGCAATATTCCATAGTCAGATTTCCCTGCTTCTGGAAAGAAGGGAAGGAGAGAGGTGTGTTTTGTCTTTTCTTCAGGCACAAACTTGACTATTAGACTATGGCTCTTCAGAGCACAGGATCTTAACTTGTGGTCTATGGACTTGTTATTTTTACAATATTTTGACAACCGTATTTCAATATAATTGATTTCCTTTGTAACCCTCTGTATTTATGTCTTTAGAAATATTATTCTGAGAAAAGTTTCATCATACTGCCAAAGGGGTCCAAGACACACAAAAAAGTTAACAACTTCTGTCTTAGACTAAGACTTTTTTCATTTAAAAATGAGATTCATACTATCTTTTATCTCTTATTTCCTCTGAAAAGGTTTCTGCTAGGTGTCACTGAGTATCACTAATACTCACAGCCTGTCAAGAGGTGAGATCATCCCAATGTGAACAGCCTCACACAGGAAGCCCAACATTCGTATTGAAGATTAGTGAGATGCTGCAAACTCCTGACCTTATTAAAGTCCCACAAATCAGCAGCAGTCACTAATCTAATAAATCTTGTGGTCTGTGCACTTGATTCATACTGCAACTCAGAGCTTGAGGTCTGATCAGTTTTCATTTTGCTGGTTCTGAGTGTTTATCAGCAGTGATGCCTTTAATTAAATGCCAGAACTAGGTTTTGTCTCAGCACCCTAGATGCTGGCTGAAGAAAGAGTCCCCCTCTTTCATCACCTCCAAGGGGGTTCTTTGGGATGGAGGCCTTAGCACATGAGAATGTTTCACAGTGGAAATTTAGGACCCGAAAGCCAGGAGCTGTGTTGACACTCCAACGTAGGTTGATTGGCCCAGTTCACTCTCACCTACTGCTCTCCTCCAAATCAGTTGCTACACCTTATCCTAGACGTAATGCTACCATTTCCCTAGGGACCCACAGATTAGAACTCTGTGTGTGTGTGTGTGTGTGTGTGTGTGTGTGTGTGTGTGTAGGGACACATGAATGTATTTCTCTTCCTATTTATTCATTTGTTTATTTTAAATATTAAGAATTCAGGTCAGTTCTTTTCCAAAGGAGGGTGGGAAGTAACAGTAGAATTTTTGCCCTAGGCTAATTGCTGCATCAGGCTCCTTCTCACCAAACAGATGTGAGATAACCAATAAACCATGTGAATTACAAACTGTACTTAGAAGTATCTAGGTTTCTACCAGGTGACAGGTGTTGATTATGCCCAAATGGAACATTCAGTTACTGTTGAGAAAAATATTAAAAAGTTTAAAGCTAAGTCTACATAACTATAGAAGAATCAGACACAGAAAGGCTGGGTGAGGAAAATTGAACAGAGACAACCTAGAAGACCCAGAATTCCACTTCAGTGCTCCTTAAGTGTCTGGAGGCAACTAGGTGGCAGAGTGGGTAAAAGACCTGCCCCTGGAGCTGGGAAGACCTCAGTTCAAATCCACCTCAGATTCTTATTAGCTGTGTGACCCTAGGCAAGTCATCTAGCCTCTTTCAGCCTGTTTCCTTATCCATAAAATGGGGATAATAATAGTATCTACCCCAGAGTTATTGTGAGGACCAAAGGAGCTAACAGTAATTTGCAAACCTTAAAGAACTGTGTAAACGCTAAATATTATTACTGTGTTAAGTACTACAGACTGTAGAAAAATCAATTAAGCCAGGATCCCCACCATCATGGAACTCACAATTTAGTATTACTGAATTTCTACTACTTGTCTGGTTGGGGTCCTAAACCACTATGACTGAGATCACCAAAGTCAGGTGGCCAATGGACTGGTGATATAAGTTTTTAATAAACTCTTCTGGTATTATAAAATAATGATCAAATCATAAGGGACACCACTGATACGTGATCACTTGAATCCAACACTCCACTAAATCAAGCCCACAAACTACCATCAAGAGAATCCGTCTACGGCTAGAAAAACGATTTACAATGTCCGTTTTGCATCACAGGATTATTTCTAAGTCAGAGAAATTAGTTATTAAAAAGCTTTCCAAGATGAAAATGTGGGAAGATAGACAGTATAACCAAGAAGAAAAATCTACCAGAAAAACTTGCCAATAGTAAGTTTAGACATGAGCTTTTATATTACCTATGGGAATCACTTGACCAAGATAATGCCAGTGAAATTATATCTTGTGAATGTCCTGAGAAAAGGATGTTTGATGGAAGTTACTTTTGGTAATTCAGGAGAGGCTAACCTATACTAAGAAGGGTATAGTAAAATAAAATTGGGTAGACAAGAAGTATAGATGATTACAGGAGCCATGACATCCAATGAAAATATAGAACACACACTTGGATTGTGTATTATCTTGGTCCCTTTGCATTAGAACGCTAGGTGGAATTAATTTTGCAAAGATCCCATAACACTTTACTTTCACCTCTCTTCCTGTCTCTATTAATAGAGGCAGCTGTGCCATAATGGATAAAGAGCCAGTTTTGGAGTCAACAAAGCCTGGGTTCAAAAGCAGCATCTGGCACGTACTGGTGTTTAATCCTGAGCAAGTCACTTAACTGTAAATTTCAGAGAAGGGGTTGACCCACACCAGGAAGGGAAGTTCCCCACATCAGTGAAAAAAGAAGTCTAGTCTCTATTCCTAATTTTGCAAAGATCACATAACATACTTTGCGTCTGTCTCTCATAGATAATTATCATGTCCTGCTTTGTACTAGGCCTTTGGTGGTAGGTGTCCATAATCCTTTATCAGAACATAAGTTCCATGAAGGCAAGTTCTGTGTGTTCAATATCTTGGCATCTTCTCTCACCTCCAGTCACTACTTTTTTACAGCACAGTTTTCTTAACATCTATTTTTGTCCATAATAGTATGTTAAATGAAACTAAATGGGACCACATAAACCAATGGCCCTGATACATGGGTTCATAAATGGATTAGAACTGTATAAGTATATTCTTTAAAAAGTCTAAGGTTGCAAAAGCTGACCTTGCCAAAATTAAATCAAATCTCATCAAGTCAACAGTCAATCATGAGATGAGGGAGATACAGAAGAAAGAACACAGGATATAGCGTCAAAGGGCTTGGGTTGAAACCCTATCTCTATCCCTAAAATATCTCTACAACCTTGGGTTAATATCTTAACCTCCCTCGGTCTCAGTTTCCTCATCTGTAAACTGAAGAGTTGGATAATATGGTCTCTAAGGCCTTTCGGCTCCAAATCTATGATCCCATGAACATTTTCTGTGTCTCCTACACGCAGAGCACTAAGGAGTGTCATTGAATGACATCCTCAGCATTAGGCTAGTACTGATACTATTATTATTGACACATAGGGGTTGTTCTACTAGAGAGACAAGACTATAGGAATCTATGCATAAAATATTTTTTAAAAGTAAATCAATTTTAATTTTCAAAATAAAATATTTTTAAAAAGTAAAAACCTTCAATTAACTAGAATTTTGTCTGTATGATTTTTAAAAGAAAGAACCAAATGTTAAGAAAGCATGTGGATAACTGGGATTTATATTTATAAGCACTTCTGGAGCATGTTTGCCTGAAGGTGGCAAAGACTTAGCTCAATCTCCTAGAACATGCTTGAGTTCTTCTACAGTCTTTTACGATAACAGTTGATTCAATCCAAAAATTCAATATATTAATTTGTTAATGGGCTGCGCTTGTGTGGAACCCTCTGCTAAGTATGGCAGGAGGGACACTGATGAATGAGAGAGTTCTTGTCCTCATGGAGCTGATAGTTTTGAAGCCATGTGATTCAATGGAAGCATAGACTGAAAAAAGAACCAGTTTAATTCAGGGGTCGAACTCAGTTGTGTGCCTGTGAGACTTAATTTCCTCATCTGTAGAACTGAGTCAATAACACTTGTACTCCTCCTGCCTCCCAGGATTGTAGAGAGGAAAGCACTTTGTTCATTATAAAACTTTACACACTGTTATGATGGGGGGCATTTGGGGGCTCACAGAGGACAAAATAACTAATGCAAACTAAAACATGACATGGAAAAAAGTGAAAATATGGAATGCCATCTGAGGTCAAAGGGAGACTTTGTTCAGGATGATGTACTTGGGGCACTTCAAGAGACTAAATTATCAAAGAAAATTCAATTATATTATGCATAGTAAGGCTGGGGACAAGGACTGGTGCATTTCAGAAAACGTTTTTGACAACAAAGCTTGAAACCAAAAGGTTTTTCTACTCTGGCTAGCCTGTGGTAAGCACTATGCACTCACCCACTGAGTATTCTAGTTAATCAAAGTTTTACTTGATGAGACGCTGGGAAAAGAAGTGAAATATTCCCTACTGAGGGTATTGAAGTCAAGTCAGGTACTTTAGCCCCTAGGTTAGTTTCATAAACACTATTTGGATGTCTTATAGAATCAGATCTCTATCAGACTCTGGCATCCATTCAAGAGAAGGCAACTTCTGGTTTGTCATATCACCATGAGATTTATTTGGGAACAATAGATTATCTTAATATGCTTGCTTGGCCAAATGTTATAATGAGCTAACCAGACTCATTTGAACTATAAAAAAAGTAATCATAATATTGCTTTGGACTTTTAAAAATGTTTCTTCCTACACAGCGTGCGTGGGTCAACACACATAGTGACTGAACAAGTCTGACTGAATGATTTGGTAGGCTTAATTCAGGTGTATTTGTGATGAAACAGTATCTTGGATTAACTCTTCACTGTCACTGAGGATAAAAAAAAAAAGGAATTCCCCTTTTTCCTCCCCCCCCCCCCACCATTGAAGACTCTGGTTTTGAGGCCCTGTCTTTCCCTACTGTATTCTTTCCTTCAATGCAACTTTCTTCCCACTCTGTATGCCAAGGTGCAGCATATACATTCAAATAGGCATTTTAAGTTGCATCAAGGTGTGAGGGAATATGGGGGCATCATTTTAGGGAACAGGGGAAACACAGGACAGTTATAGATTCACACAACTTAGCTTGGAACAAGCTTAAAGACTAAGAGTATCTTCCAAGGGCTCACTCTTACCATTCCCTATTAATCCAAGAAACTTCATCTAAGCTAAGGAGTTCTTAACATTTTCTGTGTTATAGACCTCTCTGGCAATCTGATGTCACCTACAAAGCCCTTCTCAGAAAACACGTTTTTAAATGAACAAAATAAAACACACAGAATTACAAAGGAAAATAAGTTAAATTAGTGGGGGGGGAGGGGAATGTAATTTTCCACCTATTCAATTTCATGGACTTCCTGAAGTTAATCCACAACTCTAATAATAATTGGAACTGGAAAAGAAGGGATTGAGTACGGCCAACACATGGATGATGATGAAATTGTTGAGGGTGAGTTCACATTGCTGAGAGTCAAGTCCCTGAGCAGAAGGGCACTACTGGGCTCCACTCTAAACCACACCAAAGCTCAGAGAAGGTATTATATGATGCCAAGACCTAGACTGGGACATCCATCAGGCAAGCTTTCAACATCTACCAGTAGTACCTGACCTACTTTGGAAGGACCCCTACTCTAAGGTCATTGCAAATAATTTCTTCTCATCTAGACTAGTGGTCTCCAAACTTTAGCACCCCCCACACATATGTATATATTTACTTAAATATTTATATTAAATTATGATATGTTATATTATATTGAATATAGATACTAAGGTACAGACAGCTGGGTGGCACAGTGGGTAGAGTACTGGGCCTGGAGTTGAGAAGTCTCATCCTCCTATGCTCAAATCTGGCCTCAGGTGCATGACCCTGAGCAAGTCACTTAACCCTGTTTGTTTCCTCATCTGTAAAATGAACTGGAGAAGGAAATGGCAAACCACTTCAGTACCTTTACCAAGAAAACCCCAAGTGGTATCATAAAGACTTAGACAGGACTGAACAACAACACCAACAAAATGCTACTAATAATCACATACATTATACAACACACTCAAAATAGAAATTTAAAAAGGACAAGTTAAAGCTCAAATAATGCTTGATGCTCAAGTAAATCTGAGTCACTGGAAGTTAGCGAGTAGAGGAGGAACATGAACAACACGAAATTGCTCTGTAGGAGAATCACTTTGGTAGCTGCCTGGAGGATGGAACGCAATGTGTTAACACTTGAGTCATAAAAGCCAGTGTGGAAGCTATTGAGAGGTGATGAAAGTCGGCCCTCAGGGGGTGACTGAGACAGTAGAGAAGTCTAGAGAGGTGAGACTTGGGGAGGCACAGATGGCAGGATTTGCCATGGGATTGGAAATGTGCGGTGTGCAAGATGATGCTGAGGTTTTATGAACTGAGAGTCTGGAAAGACTGTGGTACCCTCAATAGTATCAAAGAAATGTGAAGTTGGGATGCTTCCTGTAGTAAAGAGAATGTAAGGACATCTGTGATGCAGATGTCAATCTATTCATGCCTGCTCATCCTCTGGAACTTCCCCTCTCCATCCAAAACGTAAAGTGGGGAGGCAGATCTCTTATGCACCGGTTACTGCCCCTGAGCATAGAGGCTGCCATGCTGGTAGAGCATGCCAACATCTATGCTGGGGGTACATCGGGTAGCAGTTAGATTATAATTGCTCCAGGAGGTCGACCCTGCACTCAGAATGGGAGGCAGTAGAAGCTTGCTGGGGCAGAATCTGGGAGTGTCGGAGAAAAGAATAAATGTGGTAATATCAGAAACAATTAGCTATAGAGGCAAGGGTGGGAAGCTACCCATTTTCCTCACCTTTTCAATCAAACAAACACCCCTTGGAGCTAAAATGTGGCCCCAACTGTGGATTAGCCCAATTCTTTAGCCAGTTATAAATAATATACACACCTACCATTAAAGCCACATTACTGAGGGGCAGCTAGGTGGCACAGTGAATAGAGCACCAGTCTTGGAGTCAGGAAGACCTGAGTTCAGATGTGGCCTCAGATATTTAACACTTGCTAGCTGTGTGACCTTGGCCAAGTCACTTAACCCCCCAATTGCCCTGCCTTCCCCCCTCCAAAAAGAAAAAAAATAAATTAAAAAAAATTTAAAGCTACATTATGTGGATTCACTATTGTTTTAATTCAATCCAGAGCCAATTGTAATGAGCTACACAGTAAGAGAGAGAGGTAGGGAATGGAATACTATGTCCTGCTAAGAAGCCACCTGTTCCCTTAAGTTAAAGGATATTCTAGGAACTAAGAACAAAGTCACAAAATCAGCCTAAAAGAATTCATTCCTTGGAAGAAATTGAAAACTAATGGTCAAAAATCTTAGATCAGAAAAGTAATATGTATAATAGTACATTTTCATTACAATAAAATGCACAATGTTTCATTCAACTACCTTATCACATTATGTGGGAGACCCTATGATGGAAATACAAAGCTTTTCCATTTTATTAAGGCTCTATGATAGGTTGGTATTTTTTTTTTCTGCAAACTTCATTAATAGCAGAACGTATACTAGACTGGGAGTCAGGTGAACTGGGTTTTCTCTCCAGTTATGCTGTGCAATAATATTACACAAGTGATTCCATCTTTTTGGACCTCAATTTGATGAACTGACAGTTGAGGGGGACGGACCAACACACACAATCAAGTCGACTACATATTAACTGATATATGTAAGTCAGTTCAATGAATGAAGCTTGAATGTAGGAATTTCACCTTTTTTGTATCATGGACCCTTCAGGCAACCTGGTGAAAATTATGGGCCCATCATGCTCAGAATCATGTTTTTAAATGGAAGTAAGACAGAACTACAAAGGAAACCAATTGTATTGAAATGTAGTTAACCAAATATTTTAAAAACAAATTTATTATGGATCCCAGATTAGGAACTCCTGCTCTGAGGCCCTAAAAATCTATTGTTTTAAGAAAATGGGCACAGTTCCTCTTTATATAAATCACTTCCTAGGGATCATTTATGCAACATATGGGTGTTATTGAATGTTGACATTTGAAAGGAAAGAAAGAAAATTATACAGAATCATGGAATCCAGGAGGGGAAAACTTCTAGTAAAAAAAGGAAACTGACATATGCTCAGGTATCAATTTTGGCAAAAGGATAAAAGCAACTTTGACAGTGAGTCAGGCTGTGTATCTGTCTCAAGGGCTCTGAAGACAAGGGTGCTCAATACGCTTTATTGCACTCAAATGAAATGGACTATTGTACTGCACTTTGGGGTGTGTGTGCGTGTGTGTGTGTGTGTGTGCGCACGCATAAGGGAGAAAAACAAGAAAAAAATGATAATTATCTTGCTAATGTAATTTTTATAGAAATTAACACCAGATAATTTTTAAAATCTTGCTCTTATTTTTAAGACTAATTTTTGAGTTTTCTATTTTGGTGAATACCCTCAGTGTTAGACACAGTTGCACTAACATTCAATTTAATATTTTAAGTTACTAGGACACTGAATCAGAAGTTACAAAGAGATAAGTTTAGGATGAACATGAGAAAAACCTTTCCAATAGCTAGTTCTCACTCTTCCCGCACCCCTACCTCTGGGGATCTCTAGCTTCCCTCAAAGACAGTTCAGATGCTCTCTTCTACAAGGAGGTCTTTCCTGACTTTTTCTCCCTTCCCCACACTCCCACCAGTTTTCAGTGCCTCCCCCTGACATTAATTTGCATTTATGCTCTAGATATAGTATTCACACTTAACCTGCTGCATATATGTGACTTCCCCCAGGAGGAGTAGAAGCTTTTTGAGGGCAAAGGCGGTTTCACTATTTGTCTTTCTATCATCCCCAAGTGCCCAGGATGGTGCCTTGCACTAGTTGGCACATAGCAGTTACCCACTAAATGTATGCTGCCTTGATATGCATTAGATTACCTTGGGAAGTAGTAATTGTCCATCCCTAGAGGTCTGCAAGCAGAGAAGGGAGGATGCCTACTGGGAAACAGTAGAGAGGAGATTAACCTAGCTGCCTTCTGAGATGCCTTCCCTATTTATTGGTTCCATGTCCACACTGCAAACATGCTGACTGAAGGGAAAATCAAAACACATCTTTACCAACATGTAGAAAACTTTGTTCTACAATGATGGATCCTGAGAATTAGGAACACTGGGAGCATCTACTCACTGGTTCCATTGACTAGTTTTGAGCCATGGATGTCTTCATAGGGGCTAGAAGGTCCTACATGGGCATGCTAAGTAAACTCTGCTTTGGACAAAACTGCCACCAGTCTGTGCCTTGAGTAAAGGAGAAGCTAATAATAATACCACTAAACTAAATAATAATAATAAACTAATCTCAACTATTTCAATTTGATTCAAAAGATGTTTCTTGAATGTCTGCTTCATAAAAGGTGCTGTGCCATTTATAGGAGAAAAGAATTCTAAAGGGGGACTGAAAATTACATACATCCAAAAGGCTTTATTTTTGGCTGGTAGTTTCAACTACTTTCCTATTCCCAATGTAGTCAATTAATCCTGTGTGCCTTATGTTTATGTATACATATAAATACTATTTATTATTTATATTATGATCATACATAATATACAATTTTTATTGAAATAATATAAACATGACTGGAAAAACATCATGACTTTATAAAACCGTCTCTGTAACATGGGTTGTCACAGAATCACAGAGTTGCAAGGGCCTTGAAGATTATGTAAGTCTAATACCCTCACTTGACAGAAACCTGCCTAAGATTACCCAACAAAGCTATGCCAGTTGGTTATATTGTTGGACCTAGAACCAGGGCCTCAGATGGCCTAGTTCAATGTTCTTTCCACTGTATGATGTTTCAAAGTTTAATTAGTTTTCCTCTGAATATTCCCAAGTTGTTTGGTGCAGTAAATGTTACCCACCCATCTTCATGCCAAAAGAGTGGTGTTTCAGTCTTTGTGGGCCCCTGGGTTCTTGGCCTCTCTTGATGCTACCCACAAGCACGCCAACTCAAGCTTCTCTGCAAAGGCCTCCAGTCTATCTAGACCAGGGATTCTCATTCCCTTCCAATAATTTGCCAAATAAACAGGAGACAATGACTTCAGTTTCCTGGGATCAAATCCCAGACCTGGAGCAAGGTGACATTAACTATAACTTACATCTAATGTGTTTTCCTGGCCCTGTTGACCGATCTTCTAAATTAGATGTCCAAAGAAAGGAACTCAAAAAATAAATAAATAAAATACTTGTTCCCTAACTTGGTCCTCAGAGGCCTGATTTTTTGCTGAGTTAAAACTCCCTGAACGCAGGAGGTTGTGATGTAAGCGGTGACAGAGATCAGTGATGTCCCAATAGCACAGCTCAAATGGAACCTCCTCGCAAACCGAGTAAGAGGAAGAACTAGATTTGTCTCTCTCCTTCACAGCATATTCCTTTCACACTCCATCTCCAATAGATTTTAAATGACACGATTATTCAGCCTTCCCCAGCCAAGCCTCCATGGCCCAATGAACTTATCATACTGTTTTCTGTTATTGTGTAGCCGTGGAAAACCAAAAAAATGAAGGTGAACGTATGGGCAATAGTCATTCTCTTAGGTGTTCTTTATGTCCACATTTTCCTAGAACAGTAGATGACACAGACTTGTGATAGCAGTGTGCTATCTTGAAACTCAGGAGAGAAAAAGTGGCTTCTTTTCAGTTGGTTGGCAACTTCAGGCTCACGTCCTACATTTTCAATTTCAATTAAGGGCCCAGTGATCATATGCAGTAACCGGTGGGCTCTGCTTTGGCCCCCATATATGTTTATATAATATAAATTTATGTAAATAAACGTATATATATTTATGTAAATTTGTATATTTATTTAGGGTTTGTAAAGTGTTTACATAACATTATTTCACTTGATTCTCACATCAGTGCTGTGTAGGAATTGTTATTACTCTCACATTACACATAAGAAACCAAAATTTGAGGGAGGTCAAGTGTGTGAGACAAGACTTGAACTCAGCTCTTCCTAACTCTGAGACCGGCACATTCTCCCCTATACCACTATTACCACTGGTGAGTTGTCTTAGCTATCCCCACATAACCCCAAATATCTATGTTAGGAAAAAAAAAGACTGAACAATAACTCCATCTTTAAAGGAGTAACCAGGAAGTGTAGAGCATCAGGAAGGGGCCAGGGATATCTCTAGGTTGCTGGGTCACCAGAGATAAAATCTGCTAATACCACAATGCAAGATCCCTGTCCCCAGCCCTTTATCAATAAGATCCAGAGACTAGGAAGACTACCAAGGACTCACTGAAACGGATAGTTTCCTGGAAAGTGTTCTAAAGCCCAAGACACAAGCTTGGACCAAGAATTTCTCAGTCTTATTTCTACTCTGTTTTGTTTAGAAAATATGAACCAGTTGGGTCTGGGTTGGCCTGGGTTTGGCAATGCCTTTTCTGTCACATGAAGAACGAAAACTGTCACAGACTTGCCAATGGGATGGTCTGGAAAACGGCACTGAGGACTACTTAGAAACTGATAATTTGGTAAACACTATACATTAAGCTAAATTTCCTCGTTCTCCAAAACTCTTGGGCAAAATACTTCTAACTAAGAACGCAATAAATTATATTGTCGTATTTCAGACTTTTTACAACTCAGGCTATTTCCTGGGTAAGCAAGAACCCAATGAGGAAGCAAAACTTCTTGGGGTGACTCTTGGTAACCTTTCCAATGAGCCTATGGACAGCTCTCATCATGTGTTTCGGTCGGGCCAGATTACTAAATTTGGGATGACTTTCTGTGGCTTTTTCTGCAATGAAGCAATTTGGTGTCACAAAATTTGTTCAGAAATAGCTCTTTGTTGCTGTTTCTACACCCATTTTTTCCATAATCTAAAAAAATTATTTTTACAAAGGAAAAATACTTCATAGAATTAAAGTGGAACAAGATGGAAAACTGGAAGAAAGATTTATTTTAAAGTTCTACTAAATGTCTATTTTAAAAAATTCTCAAAAGCTCTCATGAGAATTTTAACTAATTTCCAGGCTTTAGCTACCCTTTCCCAAAATGTCAATGAAGCAATGAAATGAAGCAAAATTATTGTGGTGACCCCAAATAAGTAAATTCATAAACAAAGTAGTGCCTAGTTGAATGAAATGAAACTAAGTCGGCATTGCCATAAAAAGAATCGAAGAAGATATTGGGGATAAATAGATGGCAAAGAGTGAGGCCAACAGCAAAAGGAAGGGGCCTCTTTTCACTAGGAAGTCCTTGATTTTGCCATTTAAAAGGGGTTAGAAGGAATGTTTGGGAATTTTGCTTTTGGGGGTAGAGAATTTGGACTGGCTCTACATTTTATCTTTTTTTAAATTATAAATGTTGTTCCTGCCTCAGTCAGAACCATATCCTCAGGAATAGGAAACATTTTTTTTCCTATCAAGAGCTACACAGAAGTAAATCTATATCTATATCTATGTACATATATAGATATAGGTAAGTATAGATAGATATTATGTATGTTACATGTATATGCATATATTTGAGAGAAAAATCAAAGATTCTATTCACTTGCAAAATTAGGAATAAACACAATTAATAGTAACACATACAGTCCAAGTCACTATGGTAGCTATTTAAAGTATGCAAAGGTATGTCTGAAAGAGATAGAGGGGCAGGGAATAGAGATGGACAGAGACACGTACTTTGAGATGGAGAAAGAGATACAAAGAAAGTGAAAAAGGAAAAGGAAGATATGAAGAAGGTTACAGGAAAACATTTAGTGGTTCGCAAGTTAAATCTGCTACTAGGAAATAAATAAATTAGTCCCAAACCTGTTGTTCACTTGAACTGTGAGTACCAGGGACCAACATTATCTACCACCTGTTACCATGCTTTTCCAGCTCATGGTGAATAGGGCACATTTTTTTTTGGTGTCATTTTCAAATATACAAATTTATCCTTTAAAATCAAGGGGGTGAACCTCTATCAAATTTTTTTACTTCCCAATAAGGAGAAACGGTAGAAAGGGAGGGAGTAAATTTGGAACTCAATTTTTAAAAAAATGTTAAAAATGGTTTTTACATGTAGTTGGGGAAACATAAAATTTTGAATAAATACATTTAAATCAAGGGGTACATGAATAAATTTCAAGGCAGGGGGAATGTCTTTGAAATTGGATGAGAGGGGCAGCTAGGTGGCACAGTGAAGAAAACACCTGCACTGGAAGACCTGAGTTCAAATCCAGCCTTAGACACTTAACATAAAACTAGCTATATGACCTTGGGCAAGTCACTTAACCCCAATTGCCCTACCTTCCCCCCTCTAAAAACAAAAGGCAAAAAAAAAAGGAAATTGGATGAGAAAAAATGACACCTTAATTTTTACTAGCCTTCTATTTCCTTTGTGACCCTATGTATTTTATTTTATGCATTTAAACATATTATCCCAAGAACGGGTCGGCAGACTTCACCAGATTACCAAAGGATCTAGGACACAAAAGCAAAAAGAATTCTTGTTTTAACACAGTTAACTTGTGTAATGTGGAAAAACTTGCTCATGTGTGAAGAAGTGACTTGAGTTTTAGGAATAACATAATTTTAGAGATCAATTTATTAGTAATGCATTCAGTTCATTTGATGCTCTGGTTGCCACATGTTTGCTGAGATACGAGCACTGAAAGTTACCTTGAGACCAATGCCAACTTCAAAGAATCATAGGATTTTTGTAATCCAGATAAGAACTTCAACAAAGCTGCTGGACAACTGTAAAGCATGACATATGTGAGATATTCATATTATTTTTTTATCATCAAGCTCCAGCCCCTAATTTTACAGATGAAGGAACAAAGGTATGGTTATGGTTTATGAAGATCACAAAGCGAAAGCCGGCCTTCCCCTTCCTGACCAGCACCATTTTTATCACATTGTGCTACCTCTATTTCATTATTTGGAAACACTTAACAATCAAGTTGTTGTTATTTTAATTCAGTAGATTTTTAGCATCTCCCCATCCATTTGCTTGGTACTTCATCATCTTCTCTTAGACCCACCTCAACCTGCTCATATCTGTCCTGGTCTCTTCATGCAACCTTTCTGTCTTTAGGCTGCTCTTTCTTCCCTTCCAACTGTACCCCTAGGATTCTAGAGCAGTACAGTAGACATTGCACTGCATTTGGAGTTCCAGGATCTGGAACTCCCTTTCTGAAAGTCAAGGTAACAACTGCCCTTTCCCACTCCTGCAGTAACTCTTCTATTCTTCATCTTGTTTTAAACATTTCTAATACTGGCTCAGCAATTACACATGACAATTATTTCAATATCTGAGGACGTAGTTCTTTTGGCACCTAAAGATAGGCCAGGTGTCTGACTGCTTCGAGGCCAGCTAGCTGTTCTTTCATAATCTCCTCATTTAGCTTGGGTATCCACTCCCTATTAGTCATTTTTGTTCTAGCATTTCCAAAATGAAGATCATTGGTAGAGAAAAGAGAAGTAAAATAAGTGAAACTTTGTCTTCTCAATCATCAGTGACCACCCCTCACCCCATTTACTAAGCAGTAATTCAATTTTTTCTTTGCTTCTCTTCTTTCTCCCAATATGATCGCTCCTTAGCTTTTCTCATGAACCTCATCCCATTGAGTGTTGGCACTACTGACACTGTTTTTCCACACCTAAGCTATGTTACATCACTATCCTTGTTTCCATCTTCCTTATATATCTTTTAAAAATCTAAGTAGGTTGATTGAGTTCTTTAGACAACCACCCTTTTTCCTTCTCAATGGATCAGTTTAAATATTTGAGCCCTTAGGCATTATGGGTAAAAACACAGATGAGTGGAATCCTTTTTTTCTACCTTATTGTTTACATAGTTATTGAAAAAGAATCTAATGGCTTAACAAATTGCCACTTGAGTTAGGAGTTAATATTTTACTCTATCCCATCCTACTATTAGCCATTTCACTGAAGGATCAGTCATTCTTAAAGGAGGTGTGATCCTAATATAAATGACTGTTATTTTGCATTTTGATGTAGGAAGAAGAATGGTGTAGTGAAAAGAGCACTAGGGAAGGAATCAGCAGAAGACCACAGTCTTAGTCTTCGGTTTTGCTGCTCAGTAGTTATGTGAGGACTTTGGGCAGTCATTTAATCTCTCTGGTTTCTGTTCTCTTTGTTTATTTTGTAAATGGGGGGGGTTGTAAAAAAAACCAATCTCTACGATTTCTTCTCAGTCTACAATTCTAGAATGCAGATTATATGTGCAAATGTAATGCATTACATTGCAGTTTCTTGGCACACAGATAACATTTTCTTTGCATCTACAGTGAGAGGCAGATACATAAATGTCTTACATGTCACGCTTTGCCATCCTATTTCCCTTGATCTCAGTCGCTCACCTGTAATAGAAAGGTCTTGGGCTAGATAACTTCTCAGATCCTTCCTGGTTCAAAATCTATGCCCCTTCGGAACTTAAAATGTCACAAAAAATTAATTAAAAAATACTATGACCCTATGGCAACAAGAAATAAGGGAGAGGGGGCTAAATGATGAATCTTAATTCATAAGTAAAAGGGGTTGGATTTTCTTTCTCATATAAACATAAATGAAAGGTACCAGGTAGCTCACTCAGTTTCCTCATCTGTAAAATGGGTTGGAGAAGGAAATGGCAAACCATTTCACCTTCTTTACCAAGAAAACCCCAAATGGAGTCATGAAGAGTTGGGCACAACTAAAAGTGACTCAACAACAACAGCAACAACCAGGTAGCTCTGGGAATTCTATGAAGTTATCCCTTGAGTAATTGTTAAAAATCAAAAAGCCACTTCCATATTTATTTCCTATGTGAAGTGACATTAGCAGAGTAGCTGAAATTGAAACTGTTGGATACGGAACACTCTCATCATTCAACAAATGGTCCCTGGTACAAAGAGACTGCAGGTTAGGACCCATCACTCAGGGCATCCAGGCAGGAAGGTTTACATGCTCTTTAAGCGCACAAACACATACTTATTAAATTGAATCGAATCAAATGATCATTGTCAAGGAAATGTGCAGTAGCATGTAAAAAAAAATTCAAACACAGAATTCCAGGCTTCGAGGGGCAGTGAGAAGGAGGAGGAGCCATACTGCCCCAGAGCAAAATTCAAATGAAAAACAGCAACAAATATTGACTGAGCACAAAGCTGGTACAAAGTACTATGCAAAATACTATAAGGGGAAACAAGACTAGGTCTCTACCCTCAAGGAACTAATAATCTACAACAAGCATCTAAAAGACACATGTTGGCAATCAACAGCATACCACAGACAAGGTTAGCTGTGCTCACGGAAGCCATCCATCTTGCTTGTAAAATGGAGTGTCTCTGCATCTAAAAAAACGAAACAACTTTTTAAAGATTTTATGCTGTTTAAAACAAGTACGGTTCAAATCCGGCCTCAGACACTTAACACAAAAACTAGCCGTGTGACCTTGGGCAAGTCACTTAACCCCAACTGCCCTCCAAAAAGCAATAAATAAATAAATAAATAAATAAATAAAACAAGTACGGAAGGGAAGACCATTATTGGAGCAAAGAGTCTCGTGACAGGGATTAGAACCAGAGCTTAAGGGGAGATGGGTACATCTCTCTCCTTTGAACTTCTTTATTTGAAAAAGAATAATCACCAAAGCATTCAGTCAACAGGCATTTATTAAATGCCTTCTGTGTTCTGGAATAGGGTGTCGCTAGAGAATCAGACCTTTGAGTCATGATGTCTTGGGTACAAGTCCCATCGGCTGAATGACCCTAGATAAGTCACCCAACTTCTCAGTGCCTCAAGCCAATAAGATCACAGTCCAAACCCAACCAAACTACATCTCTCTCTCTCTCTCTCTCTCTCTCTTTCTCTCCCTATCTCCCTATCTCTCCATCTAATCTATCTATCTATCTATCTGTCTGTCTGTCTGTCTGTCTGTCTATCTATCTATCTATCTATTTATCTGTCTGTCTATCTATCTGTCTGTCTATCTATCTATCTATCTATCTATCTATCTATCTATCTATCTATCTATCTCACACTATGTTGGATGTAGTCTCTGTCCTCAAGAAGCTTACTTTTCCTGGAAGGTACAAAACATTCACAGATGTAAGCAAAAATCAACTCTTATTGTATACTACTCTTGCTGGGCATCACTTAGAGGCAATTATTTTCAGAAAATAATACTGCTTACCCAGGGAAAACTTTCTAACTGTGTTTAATTTAAGGGATACAGGAAAAAGGACTGGCTTTGATATTAGGGAAGCCAGGTGGCACAGTGGATAGAGCGCCAGTCCTGGAGTCAGGAGGACAGAAGATGGGAAATAGTTCTGGGGACTAAGGACCTGGGTTCAAATCCTGCCTTTAATGTTAATGACCTGTGTGACCTAAGACCAGCAGTTTACCCTCTCATGCCTCAGTTTCTTCACCTGTAAAATTAGGTGGTTGGATTTGAGGACCCTGGTCAAATATGTAAAACAGGGTTAATTATGCATGTATGAGCTGCCACAAGGGATCCCAAGAAGCAAATGAGATAATTTATGTGATGGATTTTGTAAACCTAAAAAATGCTATAGAAATGTCAGATGTTATTATTTCTGTAATTTGTAAACTTTAGATATGAGTAGTTATTACTTGGTCAGCATTGAAGTTTTTTGGAACTAGTGATTAGGGCTGTGCATTAGAGAGTTGACTCTGGCAGCATCATACAGATGGTTTGGAGCAGAAAGGAAGTTGGAGACGGGAGATCACTTTGGTTAAGTGGAAGGGAATGAAAGCCTGCTGAACTTGTAGTCCTTTATACTTATGCTCTTATTAAGCTTCTCAAAGTCCTGTATGTGCATTATACCATTTTATTCCCACAACAAGGCTATAAAGTAGGTAAGGCAGTTATTGACCCCATTGAATTGATGAGCAAACTGAGGCTCATGGAATTGGCAGGTGTTCCCCTAGCCAAGGTATAAACTTGTACAAGGTTACAACATTTTGGATTTTCATGTTTCCTTGCCTGATGGAGGCATTTGGGGATGAGTCATGGCTTATATAGATAGATATGAGCCCCTGTCTTGGATTAACCTTTAAAAAGTTACATAAACAGACCTCGGGGGAAGGACCCCCCAAATGCCAAAGACAGATAATAGAGGTCTGAGAGAAACAGAGAACATTCTCCATCCTCTGGGGGATTGGAAGTGAAAGGGACCATCCTCCAGGGAAACTTGAGGCTTCTCATCATCATTCCCCATGAGCCTTCAACTCTGTCAACCTCAAACAAGCTACTGGTGATCACACCATCCACATATGGTTAGGAGTTGACTTTCATAAAAGGTTGTTTACTAAGGCATTTTTGAGATTGCTGGAAGAGTCCCATAGGCACTTTCAATATTAGCATATGGTAATTGTAATAACTGCTTAGTAATACCACTTAAATTTCCAGTGAAAGGTGGTGTTGTTGTTTTTTTTTAAGCTGTAGCTTATTATTCAAGTTAAATATTTTTCCTGAATATTTATAGCAATAGAATGCTAAAAAACATTTAGTCATGCCTGTTGTATCTATATTTTGGTGCTTACACTTGTACACAAAGTGCTCTCTGATTTTAAAACACTCTGGAAGAAGTTCAACAGTGCATTGTTAATGCCCTACTCATACAAAATGATTTTCAATCTCCATGGGAATTTAGATTTGCACAAGTTATTAGGATGTGACCTTTCCCTTAGATTTATTTTAGGATCAAGTTAACATGGTATTTCCCCAGTGGGAGTTGCTGTACTTCCTTCGAAGATAAGGAAAATAGCAATCACAAATTATAAGGAACAAACTAGGTTAGGAAAATGTATATTCCTACCATGCTGATGACACTGTGATCTTGAAAGAAGTCCATACTCTGTATTCTTTCAGTTTGAAAGGAAAGTCATGTGGCTTGTTAACAAAAGAAAACAAAAGCAACGGCATTACGGTATTTCCCTGAAATTTACTCCTAATTGTTTCTTGTCACAACAACCAAGTCTTGTGACTTTCAAAGATTAATGAAGATGTTTATGTCACCGTATTTCCTATGTGTGTTCTATTGGGGATAAAAAAAGGTTGAAAATTACAAACTTTTAACAATTTAAAGTCTTTTGGAACTCAGGATCAGTATTGAAGTTTTAAAACACCGAAAATAACATGAAAGAGACAATAGTTGTGTTACCTTTAAGGTCATAAGAAGAACACAGTAAATCAAAGAGCTTACCAGTTATTAATGGCCCTTGAGAAAAGGAGAAGACAAGTCTTTGGTTTGTGCAGAAAAAATGAAGATGTGGCCCCTTTTGTGAGCACAAGAAAAATGAAGCTACGTACTGCATTTCTGGCTCATCTGTTTATATTAAATGCAGGAGTACAAAAATGAATTCCCTGCTAAGATGGAGCAATGGGTGCCTGGTAGATGTGAGCAATGGAAAAGGCTAGGTTCCATTGAGAAAAAAAGGAGAAAGCTATCTGACTGCACTTCCCAATGCCAGTCTAGTGGTGACTACCCTGCTCTTTAGGTTGGCTTCTTTGATGATGATGGTGATGGTGGTAGTAGTGGTGGTTGATGGCAGATGTGGAATTGCATTGTAAATAACCAAACTTAGGAAATTATTTTGAAAAATCGACTTAAACACAATTCATACAATAGAATATAATTTCCTCTAAGGTAGAGACTTTGGGGGGGGGTACCTCTAGGCCTAGGACAAAGTAAGTGCTTAAAGCTTTCTAAATAGAAAGTAATTGACCTATTCTCATGTGGATTTGATTTAGATCTTGACTGAATTGATACGACAAAGTTTAATTTACTAATCAGATCAAGAAGAGTTAGTATAATAATTTTTTTTGAAAAACACATTTTTATAGTTTAAATGAATCTTCATTCACATTCTGACATTCTTTTTTTTCTTAAAAATTGAGTTCCAAATTCTCCCCCTCCTGCTTGCCCCTCCCCCACTCATTGAGAAAGGCAAGCTTTCCGATTCTTCATAACTCAGAAAGAGATCAAGATTTCATTCTTAGAAAATACAGGGTATATCTCTCCAAGGAATGATATACTTAAAAAAAATTAATTTGGCAACTACAGAAAAGCTGGATAACTCAAGTATTGCCAAAGCTGATGGAAAGGATTTCTGAAAACCTTGGAGGGTGAACTATCTCAAAATGAAGAGGTCCTAGTCAAGAGCAATCCTTGCCACTTTGTACTGGAAAGAATTGCTATTACCCCAAACAAATGATATTTAAATGGTTTTATTTAATTAAGCAATACGTTTATAGTATCAACAGTTTTCCCAATAGCAAATGTATAATTATCTTAACAAAATAAGCAGATTTAATTTTAAAATCTCAAGCAATTTTACTTAACAACCTGAAAAAGTGGATTTTGCTTTTGTTAAAGAAAATGAAATCAATCATTCAGACTAGGCAACAACGTGGAAATTTAAAAACTGTATTTTGCAGCTCACTCAACCTTCACCTTTTTTAATGCTGATTCAAAAACTGAAAAAAAGAAAAATGAACTTTTCTGATTTTTTTTTGATTCCCAAATTATTTTTCGAATTAAATTGAAGTAGTCTAAATGTTTAAAAAAAGATCTTTCTGTATCTATAGAAGGAGTTACTGCTGTCAAAAGATTGTCCTTTTGATAGTCTGAGGAATCTTTCATCTTAAGTGACTTTTATTTGACTTTTAAAATCAATTTAATGAGTTAAGTTTTTGTATTTTTGAATGAGTCACCTTTAATCCTGAAATTTATTATAGCTATTTTTATGGATAAATGATTGCTAAAATCTCATATCACCATATCATAACATATCACCAAAGATTTGGTACTTAGGTTCATAATTAATGACTGAATCTTGTACCAAGTGTTGCAAATATTGGCAAGAAAAAAAATGGAAAGATGGGACATGGTGTGCTGTGACATATTCATAAAGATTAATCAGAAAAGATAATATGAACATATCATTTTAGGAACTACATAACAAGAATCTACAATTCCTATTTCATGATGACATCTTTCAGCTTTAATATTTTAAATTAAAATGATCTTTACATGAATTCCACTCTCCCTCCCCTAAAATATTTAGACTTAAGTTATAAAAATCTTACTTCTTTAGGCCTCACCTTCATCATCTGTAAAACAAGGTGTGGTAGGTTCAAGACTAGATGACTTCTAAGATCCCTTTTCAATGTGAAATCTATGATTCTGTGACTTAAGTAATAACAACATTTTAAGAAATCATTGATTTTTATCTGCCTTGGTAAAATGGCTTGTTAAGTGACAATTACTTACTAATGGCAGATAGGAAGAAGGTCCTGATCCAAGCCTTTTAGGAACCAGCTAAGAAATGAAAGTTCTGGTCAACAAGCAAAGTCAAGTCAACAAAAATTTATTAAGTGTCTAAGATGTGCTGGGCATTGTACAAAAAGAAAGGCAAAAACCCAATAAAATGAAGCAAACAAAAGTCCTCCCATCTCCCCCAAGGAGTCACAATCCAGTTAGGAGACACCACAAAAACAACTATGGAAAAACAAGATATAGGCAGGAGAAATTGAGAAACAACACCAGAGGGAAGGTGCTAGCATTAAGGGGAATCAGGAAAGGATTCTTGTAAAAGATGGGACCAGCTGATGGTGGAAAATTTTAAATTTGAATCAAATTTAATATATTAATAAACATTTAGTACAAAACCTTTAGGAAATAGTCTATGATTGCCTAGAGATTAATCAGCCTCCCTCGGTCAAATAAAAAGTCAACCCTTACCTGAACTATTAGGTGAGTCTCCCCCCACCCTTCTAAAGAATGCAACATCCAGCTATTTCTGTACAGGTACTAGTTGAACTAAGTGGCCTCTGGGGCCATTTCCAACTTTGAGATTCTGTTACTTAAAAGCATTTCTAATTCCTAATGATTTTTTTTTAAAATGCATTTGCTAGCCAATATATATGGAGTCATTTTTAAAGGCCTAATAATGCAAAATGAAACAAATTAATAGTCCCAATTCTGAAAAGAAAAATAATCCACCCTATTTGCTAATCTCATTTATAAATATACCCAATATCATACCATGAGGTTTCAAAAGTGTACATTATGTATGTTCCAACCCCGAGAGCCGTAGGCATGGCAGTGTAGAGTAGGCATCAGAGTTTATTTACAGAGGGCAGGACTGAACTTTGCATGTGGATACATACAGAAAATGATAAAGATCTTTGTGTCCCATTAGTAATTTACAGAATTGTGATTTGCTGCACCCAGCACACCTATAATTGAATTCCTTAGCCATAAAATCATTGGGACTAAACAAGTTCAGATATCATTTATCTAAGCCCCTTCCCCCACCCCTTACCATCAGTTAACATATTTCTCATAGAGCTTTCCTTCTTTTTATAGATTCATTTGTCTTAGTTATAAATTAACCCCACAGGCGACTCTCCCAGCTGCTTGGGCTCCAGAGTTTCCTGTGTACCAAGTTTCAGACTTACAAAATTTATGGTGCAAGAACCATTCTTAATGGTGGACACTTTGTGGGGAATGTCCAGAAAGGAGCTGGGTAGAAAAATTGCCCCCAAAAGTTTGTGGCTGATCAGGGAGGGGCATCCTGACAAAGGAGCCTCAGAGGGACTCCCAGGGGATGAGGGAGAGTTCTCTCTCAGGATTTCTGGTACTTCCTGTTTCATGGAAAAGTGTGTACCACTAGTGGAGATTCTGAATTCAAAAACAGCCCTGAGATTTTAGAGGCTTCTTCCAAAAATCTAAGATTTCCTTAAAAAAAAATCAAACATGGACAACACAAAAAAATATGTGTGTATATGTATGTGTGTATGTACACACATATAAATACATAGAGAGACAGAAACCTGTCAAATTTAGGCCTCTAGTTTTGTCTTTCAGATCTGAAAAGTTGGTATTTTTTTGCAAATGGTCTCAATGTTTGCAAAAAATTTAAAACTCCTGATTTTTAAGTGATATATATTCTGTCCCACCAGGACTTCAAATTCAATAGGTACATTCATAACTCTTCTCTTACAAGTTTAGTGACTTCCTATGGACTTCTCCATTTTTGTTGATGGTACCACCAATTCTGTCAGTTGCCCAAGCTTGAAAACTTGGTGATTTTTGATTCATTCTCTTCCTTTGTCCCTCCCCACCCTTGCTCAGTAAACCATCCCACTCCATGCCCAGTTCTGGTGGATTTATCCAATTCTGGTGATTCTACCTCTACAATGCCTCACATCTCTCTCTTCTTTTCTGTTCCTGTTGTCTCTACCTTAACTAAAGCTTCTAGCTATCTAACAACACCGAATTCTCTTAACTGGACTCCACAACTCCAATTTCTTTGCTTTCTGATCCAACCAATACACTGTTTTCCACATAAAATTTTTTAAAGCCCACTTCCTATTGTGGTGCTCCAAAATCTTAAATGGCTCCCCACTATTTACTGAAAAAAGGAAAAGTCTGAACTCTCTAAGTTTCAAGGTCCTCAACAATACAGCCTGAACCTGTCTTTCCAGCCTCTTTGACCTACATTTGTCTACAATCTAGACAAATGACATTAGTTATTGTTCTCACCAGTTTCTGCTTTTGCTCATGCTGTTCCCTCGGCCTAGAAAACCCTTACCCTTGTATCTTAACTTAGGGACAAAGGTATCCTTCCAGATCCAGCTTAAATGGTACCTAACCAAATGGTATCCTCTCCTTCTGAACCCCCATTGTACTCTGTATACCTATTCTTCTCGTGGCACTTATTTCATTCTGCTTTGTGTCATTGGTTATGTCTATGACTGTCTTAGTCTTTTGGGGGAGAGAGGAGGGCCTTACCCTTCTTAAAACAATTACATTGGCAACAAGGACTAGGTTTTCATTTTCACATTCCCATCCATGCCTCCCATAGCATCTTGTACCTAAGAGGTATTCACTAAATATTTTTTAATTGAATTAATACTATCATTTCCTTGTGGGCACAGATACTCCTAAATTTGAGCTGATTTCTCTTTGTAGGTCTCCTCTTGCTTAATCCAACCCTTCTGATCAGATGCAAGTCTTTTGGTACATTCTACCTGGCTCAACGAAGCACAGAACTCTGAAAGCAAGAGTGATGGAATTGCTAAATATCTCAGGATTCTCCCAGTTCTGAGTTGCCATTTTGGAATTTATCTCTCATTTGAAGCCTTTCACACCCTGGCCCCTGCCAGGTCGTCTTCCAGACTTTAGCCCCCTCCGTGTACTCTATGATTCAGTTACGCTGCTCTACCGGCTGCTTAACACACCCAACACTCCAGTTTCTGACTTTGGTTTTTGCACTTTTTTCCTCATGTCTGGAATGCTCTCCCTCCTATGGTTTTCCCTAGTTCCCTACTTTCTGTAAGCCTCACCTCTGTCTGCTACTACCAGAGCCTTTTCTCTATCACCTCCTATTTAATATATATATATATATATATACACACACACACACACACACACATATGCATATATATGTATGTGCCTGTTTGTGTATATATATATATATATATACACATATATATACACATATATATATATATATATACACATATATTCTATTTACATAATTATTTGCATATTGTCTCCCCCACTGGAATACGAGTTCCTTGAGAGAAGGGGCCATTTTTTTGAAAAACCAGTTTGTATTTCCAGGACTTAACATGGAAAACATTTCATAGATACTTGTTGACTGACTGGTACCCACTGAAAACTGTATAGGAGAGGATAGCCAAAAGGAAGGTGTGCCAAATGTGGTCTTTATTATAGGAGAAATCTTCTGAAGGGATGGGCAGTTACTGATTGTAAGTGGTGGCCCAACTAGAAAGGAGGAGGGGGAGGGCAACCAGGGGAGGTGAGTTAAGAGAATTAAGGACTACAATCCTAACCTAGACTCAACTTTCAGCCTACTCTGTCCTTCCATGGTTTGTGGAAGAACTGAAATTCAACTCTGGGATATATCAAGTTGCTAAAAATCGAGCAAATATTGCTGATACAAGCAACTCCATGACTTTGGACAATTCCTCTATCAGTAGAAGTGGCTTCTGTTTATTGTGCTAATTAATGACTTTAGAAAAGTACCACCTAGGTTCCTCAAGATATATTGAGTTTAATTCATCAAGCAGCAGGTATTATTAACAGGTTCAAGGGTAGAGGGCCAAGCAATCCTTTCTCTCAAAGAGCTTTTACATTCTAAATGACTCTCGTGGATTTTTCATGCTCCCTTGGAACACACGCTTCTATTCCTGGTGATTTTTAGGAACTGCTGGACCTCCCCAGAGGCAAAGCCTAGCTATCTGGACCTACAGTCCTAGGTGTTCTTGGAGTTACCCTGACTTAGGAGACGTGGCAGTATGACCCAGCTGTAGGCATTGATACATCACCTGCACAGGGCAACTATTGGCTTGGCACTGTGCTATATGAGAAAGTAGTGACTGTGTTGGCTCCCCACCCAGGGACCCCAATAATTTCACTTTTATTATAAAATACTTTGTATTAGTCAACAGCCATGTCTGCTCCCTTGAAAGCAAATGTGATTTTGTCAAATCCACAAAAATAGATCAACAATTATGGAATATAGGATTGTAGATTTGGAGTTTAGAGAAGCGACTTTGTGGGTGAGTAGGTGGTGCAGTGGATAGAGAGCAGAGCCTAGAGTTAGGAAGAATCATCTCCCTGAGTTCAAACCCAGTCTCAGACACATATTAGCTGTGTGACCCTGGGTGAGTCATTTAACTTCATTTGCCTCAGTTTCCTCATCTGTAAAATGAGCTGGAGAAGAAAATGGCAAAACCACTCTGGTATCTTTGCCAAGAAAGCCCCAAAAGGGGTCATGAGGAGTCAGATGAAAAATGGCTAAACGATAATGATGGCAAGGGGACTTTGGAGGCCAACAAGTCCAAAACCCACATTTTACAGATGAGAAGACTGAGGCCCAGAAAACGAATGTGATTTATCTAAGGCCACAGAGGTAGCAAATTGCAGATGTTCTCCGACTCCAAATTCAAGGCTTTCAACCTCCTCCCTCAGGACTTAAAATCACATTTGACACCTTCTGTCTCTCCATGACCCACCTGACTCCCTAATCCCACCAGCTGCTGCCATGGGGGGCTGCGTTAGCATAACACAAAGGAGGAAGAGGGGAACCCGTGTGAACCGGGGCAGCTTCTTCATAAGCAAAACAAAGGATCTTTTCCAGCTCTTGGGCAATGACCCTGGGTTGATTGAGGCCAGGTAAGAGCATCTATTTCTTTATTTAGAATGAGATCAGAGCTATAAGAGAGAGCACCGTCACCATGGTACTAAACCTTGAGCAAATCTGAAGTTGACAAAATTTGTGCTCTTAGTGCTTCTATCAGTCTCCTTACTGTCCTGCCAGGGGTCTATCCTGGGTTCCATTCCCTGTGGCTTTTGCTTTCAACTTACTCTCAATTCCTATCTCCCAACGGCAGTTTAAGCAGTCAGGCCCCCACAGTGAAATTTTTAGAAGACTCAGAGAAAGAAACACTTTATAGACCAAAAGTGAACAAAAAAAAGCTCAAATGGTAGAATTTCAGACACTGACAGTTATTCGGAGACCAAATTTGGAGACAGGAGACATTGTGCTTAAATCTCATCATTTGTATGGCTGGCTCCTACAACCAGTCATAGATCCAACCGTGGGAAGGCAGTTACTACAACATGTAGGCTGTTGGCAATGGGCAAGTAATTATTCTTTTTGGAGCTAAGCAAGAAGAGGAAAGGAGGAAATGCCTATATGCTTAAAAGATTTTAGTCCTGTAACATATAGGGTAGGATCAGGCTCGGCATCTTTAATTTAAAAACTGGGATTTTTTTGGTCTGCATGTGTGATTTTACTGGGTTAGATACTTTACACAGTGGAAACCTTCACAGATACAGTCTGACAATTCATCTATTAAGTCTTACACGGTTGTGCAAGGTCACTGAGAGGTTCAGTGACCTGTCCATGGTCACATGACCACTGCGTCAGGGTCAGGTCTTCCTGACTTTATCAAGTTGCCTTTTTATGAAAGGCTTAGAAACTTGATTTAATGTATTATTAGCCTTAGAAAAATAAGAGTAATTTGAAAAAATGATTAGATTTGTTTCCAAGCATTGGTGCATTTCACCATCCCTAGTTCTCTGTCCTATCTTTGTTTTGTCTTAGAAAAAAATGTGCTATTCTTCACTCCTTTAATGGGATGGTAAAATGATATCATGAAAAGCACTAGGATAGTCAAAATAAGGTTTTCTAAGTAATTCTACAGTGGAAAATAACATTGGGAAGAAATGGCTTGCTCTTTAAGGAGACACATTTACATATGGACTCAATAGCCAAATTAATTTTCACTTACCTTAAAGCTGAATCAATCTATAAAACTGCCTTCTGGTTGTATATAAATGTTATATATACAAATTCAACTTTGCCCCCTTCAGATCTGAAAAAGAAAAAAACCAAACAAACTTGATTTTAATATATGATCACAAACAAGGTCTTTAGGGAGAACCCAAACAGCCTCCCTCTGAAAGAACAACTTTTCCCTTGTCCTAAACTCATGTAGTTTTGAGTGCACAAGAATGGTACATAATGGAGGGCCAGAGGAATCCATTAAAATAATTCCTACTGTAGGCACCTCCTGGTTTCCCCCACTGACTCTCAAACTTGGTCACTGATTTTGTGACGGGTCCCACCTCCTTCCCTCCAGAGAGGTATTATTCACTTACATTTTTTTAAAAATAGTTTTCTTAGACAATTTTTAGCGTTTGTTTATTATTCACTTTTTAAATTCAATCTGTTTAGGGAATTCCTGATGAGTCACCTGTTCAGTAACTAATAGTCTCAGAGAGTTGTCTAGTGGGGAGGGGAGTGGGGAAATGAGAGATTGAGTGACTTGTCTGGCCATTATGTGCCAGGGGAGAGACTTGAATGCAGGGCTTCCCGACTCTAAGATTAGTTCTCTGTTCTATCCCCTTCTCCAGTGTACGTGAAACTAATACTGACATCTGCTTCACAGAGTTGCCTACAGATTTATTGTCATAGGATCATAGATTCAGAGCTTGATAGGACCTTATGAACAGTGAGGTGGTACCATAATGAAGAGAGAGTTGAGCCTAAAGTCAGGAAGACTTATCTTCCTGAGTTCAAATATGTATGACCTTGGGTGAGTCATTTAACTCTGTCTGCCTCAGTTTCCTCATCTGTAAAATAAGCTGGAAAAGGAAATAGCAAACCACTCCAGTATCATTGCCAAGAAAACCCCTGAATGGGTTCACAAAGAGTGGGAAGTGATTGAAACAACAATCAACAACAACAAGGGACTTTATAGACCATCTAGTCCAAGGATTTCAACTCATTTTCCTGGTGAAGGAACTGAAACCCAGAGACGTTGCCACCTATCTTAGGTCAAAGAGGTCGTAAGTGGAAAAACCACTATCTGAACCCAGGACTTAGGATTCCATCTCCTTCTCCCTGTAGGAAGCATTCATTACCTCAAAATAAGTTACTTGATTAATGCAATAAAATCTTGGGGACTGTGTCACTGGATATAAGCGGGATATGGCTGTTGCTCAGTCGTTGAGGGTATAACCCATATATTACAAAGAATTTGGGAAGGCAATGAAGACACATTCTACTTTCATTAGATAAACAACAGCCAAAAGAAATTCGGGAATAGACACTTTTCCTAAGTGAGTTGGGAACAGACTGAAACCTATCCACTTAGAATTATATGAAGTGGACAAAGGAATCTCACATAAGTTGTCCTCTCTGGGAAGACAAAATAATGCCAGTGCCAGGAATCATATCACCTTCAGGCTAGCAGTCCAGCACCCAGGCAAAGAACATTTTGCACATTCTGACCCCAAAATAAACTCTCAGCTTTCTTCTCTCTGATGCCAATAGCTATAGCTTCATCATTTGTATGGCTGGCTCCTACAACCAGTCATAGATCCAACCGTGGGAAGGCAGTTACTACAACATGTAGGCTGTTGGCAATGGGCAAGTAATTATTCTTTTTGGAGCTAAGCAAGAAGAGGAAAGGAGGAAATGCCTATATGCTTAAAAGATTTTAGTCCTGTAACATATAGGGTAGGATCAGGCTCGGCATCTTTAATTTAAAAACTGGGATTTTTTTGGTCTGCATGTGTGATTTTACTGGGTTAGCTAGCCCGCCTGCCAGCCCTGCTAGCCTGCCCCAGTGTCTCCTATGGAAGCAGAAGACCTCAGGGTTGAAATGTTCCTTCCTGTCAGAGTTCAAGCCAGTCCCAATCTGGAAAAGGACTACTTGGTCCCAATGGGCTTTTCAAGTTTTCCCCTAGTGGTTATTATCAAGTGCCCTTCAGGGTATGGCATATACGGTGAATACTTGGGCTTTGAAGATGAAAAGCTGTATTGGTGTTGAGTACTGTTATTAATAATAATGCCATCCCTGCTTTAATTACAACAAAGCATTTATTTTTAGAATTCAGTTGAGAGTTTTCAAGTTGGCGGTCCTTCATGCACTGCCTTTAACTTCCAGTGGTTTTAGAGGCATTTTTTCCCTCGTTTCCTTGGCCGAAGTTATTAGTCCACATGGAGGCAGCATGGTGAAGTATCAGGAGACCTGGGCTCAAGCCTTGACTTTGTTACCTGTGTGACTTTGGAAGAGAGTCACTCATAGACTTCATCTGTACCTCATCTGTCAAATGAGGGTGTTGGACTCAGTTGTACCAGAGGTCTCTTCCAGTTCTAAACCTATGACTTAGTAAATGGTAGTGTGTGCTCCTACTATGAGCCTACATCAATGCCACTCATCCTTGTAGAACACAAGGTTTACTAACAGGACACAGATTCCTTTTAGCACAGAAACGGGAAAGTACCATTTGAGAACTGAAATTTGGGAAAACAGCAACTAGATTTCTGTCTTTAAAATTCAAGTATTCCTACTTCCTCTCTCTTCTAGAATAGGGGGATACAGAGGACACAGAATCTTAGATGGTCAGGGATGGCAAGAAACTTAAGTTGTTAATTAACATATTCAGTACTGAATGAGACAAAAGTAGCATGGGGTGATGAGCTCCAACGTGAAATGGCTGCAATTCTGGCTAACTAGACTAACTCTCCAAGCCTCAATTCTTTAATAGAAGAACAAAACTAAATGAGAAGGCAGCTAGGTCATGCAGGGGATAGAGCACTCAGTCTGGCGACAAGAAAACTCATCTTCATGAGTTCAAATCTGGCCTCAGACATTTACTTACTAGCTGTATGACACTTAACCCTGTTTGCTGCAGTTTCTTCTTCTGTAAGATAAGCTGGAGAACCTTTGCTAAGAAAGCCCCAAATGGCATCATGAAGAGTCGGACACAACTGAACAATAATGACAACAAGGCTGTAGAGCTTGATGAGATCGGTACAACCATCTGCAACTCAATCTCCAAGGTGAGAACTCTTAACACACACTCTCTCTCCCCCCATGTATGTGTGTAAATAGACGTATATATGTGTAGGTACATATGCAAACATGTATATACACACGCAGACTCATTTATGTATATACATACACATTTATGTATACACATGCGTAGTTGATTAAGCACCACAATAATAATTCCAGATCATTGTGATGAGGTAAAAATATATTATTGCATATTATTGCAAGACAGAGTGGTCAAGAGGCTTTGGGAAAGAGTTTGGACTTAAGAAAGTGCTTAAAGAAGGAGTAGATTTTAAACAGGTAGTTAGAGGGAAGAACATGTGTAAAATTTCAGTTGCAGGAATGAACAAGATGGATTCTAGGACAATGAGGAAAGATCTTGCTGGAACAATAGGTTGACAAAGAGAGAGGAAAGGAAGGTTGGATGGAATCAGATTGTAGAAAGCCTTGAGGGCCAATCTGAGGGATATGTCCTTTGTTGTATAGGTAATAAAAGGGAGCCACTGGAGTTTCTTGAGCAGAGAAGCATGATGAAATCAATGACTTAAGAACATCAGTCTGGTGGTGGTGTGTAGGTTGGATTAGGTGTGTGTAGTGGTGGTGAGAAACTCAAGGATAGACAATTACAGGAATACAAGCATGAGGCAATGGGGATTTAGACTGGAAAAGCAGCAGTGAAGCTAGAAAAGAACAGGGGGTGGGATTCAAGAGAGATTTTAAGGAAGAACTGATGGAATTTGGTGACCAAGATATGGGGGAAGTTTCAGAGATGACTCTGAGATTTTCTGAGCTTGGCTGACTGGGAGAATGGTGGTGTTATTTATGGAAAAAGGGAAGTCAGGAGAGGGAAGCCAGTTTGAGAGAAAAATGATGTGCTCAATTTTGTACAAATTGAACTTGAGGTGATGGATGCAGAAATGTCCATTAGGCAGCTGGAGTTATAAGACTGGACATGGGATGGAAGAGGAGCAGTATGACGAAGTAGAAAGAGGGTGGAGTGAGAAGGAGACCTGGGTTCTAGTTCAAGTTGCCTGTGTATTCTTGAACAAGATATTTTTCCTTCTTGGGCCTCATTTTCTCATCTGTAAAAGAACAAGTTGGGACTAGGCATTCCCTCCCCAACTGCTAGCACCCTTCCCCCCAAATTAGTTTGTATCTATCATGTATACATCTATATATGTATATGCTGTCATCCCAAATTCTTTTTTTTGAAGAGGGGAAAGTAGGTTAATTGGGGTTAAGTGACTTGCCCAACGTCACAAGACTAGTTTTGTGTTAAATGTCTGAGGCTAGATTCAAACTCAGTTCCTCCTGACTCCAGAGCCAGTGCTCTATTCACTGTGCCACCTAACTTCCCCATCCCAAATTCTTGATGGCAAGGATACTATATATTTCCAGTACATAGCACAGCACTCAGCAGGTCTTAATCAATACTTATTGATAGACTGACCAGCTAATTTCCAAACTGAGATCAAAGATAAAGATGTGAGGGTCATCAACATGAAAGAACTAGAACTTGAGAATGAATCAGCTCATTGGGGCAGAGAGGGTGTAAAGCAAAAGCTGAGGATTATGTATTGTTATGCATTGACAGGAACACAGAAAGATCAAAGGAAGAAAAGATGTAAGAAAAAGAGAGAAGTAGCATGGAAAAAAAACATCTAGCGCTGGCACTTGAAAATCAGGGGAGCAAAGACTGAATTAAAGAGTGATGATCAGGATTGTCCAATGCTGGAAAGAAGGGCAAGAACAAAGAGAATGGAGAAAAGGTCACTGTATTTGGCAAGAAGGAGGTCACTGATGACTTTCAGAAGAAAGGTTTTTAGTTCAGTTCTAAGGATCAAATCCAGCTTTGGGTTACAAGTGAGGAAAAGAAGGAAAGCAGGTATAGACCAATTGCAGAACCTTCTCCCTTTAGCCTTTATCAACTTTGATTCTACTTGCCCAAATAGGAAGTTGACTTCTTTATTTTAAATCTATTTTTATTATGATTGCAAGCAACTTTACAAAAAAGAATTTATTTTATGCTAAACTCTATTCACACCACTCCAAACTTTCTTTAGAGTCTTATTAAAATAACATATTATGTATTGTAGTCAGTGTATTCATACTGTTTTGAAAATTTCAATGACTTTAGCCACATTTCTCAGTGATATAGGGAACTGAGTCAAATTTGTAAAAATAAGAGCAATTCCCCAATTGATAAATGACCAAAAGCTAAAAATGGGCATTTTTCAGAAAAAGAAATCAAAGTTATCTATAGTCATGTTTTAAAAAATGGTCTAAATCATTATGTGTCAGAGAAATGCAAATTAAAGCAACTCTGAGGTATCATCTTACATCTATCTATAAGACTAGCAAATATGAAAGAAAAGGAAAATGACAAATAATGGAGGAGATGTGGGAAAATGGCAACACTGATGTACTGTTGGTAGAGTAGTGAACTGATCCAACCATTCTGGAGAACAATTTGGAACTATGCCTGAAGGGTTATAAACCAGGCCATACCCTTTGATCCAGCAATACCATTACTAGGTCTGTATCCCAAAGAGATCAAAGAAAAAGAAAAAAAGACCTATAGCTACAAAAATATTTATAGCAGGTTTCTGTAGTAATAAAGAATTAGAAATTGAGGGTATGCCCATCAATTGGGGAATGAATAAACAGTCTGTGGTATACGATTGTGATGGAATTCTATTGTGACACAAAAAAAAGGGATGAGCCTGATGGTTTCAGAAAATCAACAGAATTAGGGGATCATTGTACACAGTAATATTTCAGTGATGATCAACTGTGAAAAACTTAGCTAATCTGATCAATACAATGATGCAAGAAAATTCTGAAAGACCCATGATGAACAATGAGATCCACCTCTAGAGAGAGAACTGATGAACTCTGAATGCAAACTGAAGTATAATTTTCTCACTTTTTTATTTTTCTTGCTTTTTTGGCAACATGGCTAATATGGAAATATGTTTTGCATGATTTCATATACATAATTGATATCATATTACTTGGCTTCTCAATGGGGAGAGGCCAAATGAAGGGAGAGAGTTTTCCATAATGGAGCTATCAAGTTAATGGATACGGATCATTTTATAGTTGTAAAATGTTACAGACTCTCTAACCATAAAGACAGTGTCAATACCAATGATCAAAGAAATCTGTTTTCCCATACCTTAACCAACATTGGATTTTATCAGCAATTTTAATAGTTTGACAGCTATATAACAGTAGCCTAAAGTTGTTTAATTTGAATTTCTTTAGTTGCCAGCAAGATTGTTCCTTTTTCTACGTAATCTACTGTCAAATCTCCTCCTAGGCAAGCTGTTTATCTCTTTTAACTTCATTATTTATGGAGTCCAACCTAACACTTCATTACTTGTGGCATTTAACTCTTTCGGTATAACTCAGCATCATTTCTCTTTATTCTGTCCTTGGCAATTTGTTCTCTAGAAGCGAAAGATATTACTATAATTTTATCTAAGAATCACCATGTAATTTAATATTTTAATTTACTTCACATTTAGTTTTCAGGAAAAGACAATAAAACAGATTTAAAATATTTGCACAGTAGTAAAAAAAAAAATCAACCAAAGAATTAGCCAACTGTAAAAGAAAAACATCTTTAATTTACACCTATATAACACTATGGGCAAACTCCCAAATGATTTCAACAAAGATGAGTTAGTCAAGATTCCACAACCTATCAGATTTTTAATCTGAAACAAGATTTCTAATTACATTTCATTAACCTGGTTATCCAGAGACCATGAAAGATGTTTCCTCAATTAAAGCTCAGGAAGACAAATTTGATACATCTTCGGAATAAAACGTTTTGGAGAAATCATTTTTTTATACCAGAAGTAAAACCTAGGTAATTTAGCCCTCATGAGAGAATTTAGCCTAACTGAGGAAAAACCAATCAATGTGTTCCATTCATCCAATAGATTGTTCTTGGGTACCTAATTTAAGAGATGCAAAAACAAAACTATTAAGTTTCAAACATAAGCTTTGTATAGATTTCTTTACAGGAGATTCAATCCAAGTATAGAATGACTTCAAACACTTAAATTATGTCTGTGATTGTCAACCAGAAGATGATGACCAGTCAGCTACTATGTGCATTGACATTAATGATGTGAGGGAAGGAGCAAAACAAGCAAAAATGTCTTAACAATGGACGGTGTTTTGTTTGGGAGGATTTGGAATGATAGTGTAAAACTCATGCACATCTACTTGCACACACAGAATGTCCATATATAAATGCATAAATATGTATACTTTAAGAGAAATGGTTAATTCCATTATAAGCTCCTGGAGATCAAGCATCTACCACTTTATGTGCAAAGTACTATGTGGAACTTTTTTTTATGGATAGCAACTCTACCTTATATTTAAACAACCTATAAAAAATGAACTTTTAGACCTTTTAGAGGTCACCAGGATCTAACTTCATTCTAAACCCAATGGAAAGAGGCATTGACCACCCAGGGAAACTATACTTTTAGAAGACACTGTGAACTAACTGCATCCCAAATCCACTGGCAAGGGTCATTAACTATTCAACCCTATCCCTCCCCAAAAACAAACAACTTAACCACACACAGGGAACCAGAAACTTAATTTTGTTTGTTTAAAAGTGAAATATAAAATATTACATTAGACTGCTTTTAAAATTGAGAAAAGAAAATATAAACCCTGTTCAACAAGAAACAGAAATATCGTCCTGTTCCATATTATTGCAAAATAAAAGAGAGAGCCAAGAACATGAGGACTAAGTGACAAGAAAGGAAGAAAGAGAAAGAAGGCAAAAAACTGGGGAAGAAAGGGAATACACAAGGGAAGGAGAAAGAAAGGAGAGAAAGGGACAGACAGGGAGGGAAGAGCATGTAGAGGAAGACAAAGGGAAGAAGTAGTGCTGAGGAGAGACAGAGAGAGAGACAAAGAGACAGAGAACCAGTTAACCAGTTAGTTGTTCTAAAGAAAGTGAGTTATCTCATGGAAACATATTTAAAGATTATCTAGTCCAACCCTTTCATTTTACAGATGAGGAAACTGAGGCAGAAATTTATACAGATAGTAAATGGCAGAGCTGAGATTCAAGCTGGGTCTTCTGACTTAAATTCTACTGTGTTCCATTTCCACCTAGAATTTGAGAATCAGAGGAAGTTATCACTATTCTCTGACATACCATATCAAAAAGAGAGATTATGAGAGCTCAAAAATCTGCAACCAAAAGTCTTTCAAATCAGTAGTTTCATATAGGATCAGAGATTTAGACCAGAGAGAGACCTGAGACACCATTAAGTTAAAAACTTTTTAAGATAAAGGAAATAAGGCCCATGGAAGTCAAGTGACTTACTCAAAGCAACATGGAAAGTAGTAAGTGGACAGAACTGGGACCCAGACCTTGAGACTACCAATATAGTCTACTTTCCATTCTTCCACATGAAAATGGCCTTGTGGGTGAAAAAGTTGTCACAGGGAAGAAAACTATTTTTTTAGCTCCCTATATTGTTTAAGGGTATATACTTTAGACAAGCATTAAGGTAACACTTTCAGATAAGATGAGATCAAATGTAATTATCTTTCTAGAAGTTAAAAAAGAAATGTCATTTTTCTTCTTTTTTCTCTTTTTTTTTTAAGGCAAGGCAATTGGGGTTAAGCGACTTACCCAAGGTCACACAGCTAGTAAGTGTGTCAAATGTCTGAGGTCAAATTTGAACACAGGTCCTCCTGACTCTAGAGCTGGTGCTCTATTCACTGTACCACCTAGCAGCCCCCAAAAATGTCAGTTTTCAAGAAAAAAATTTATACTCCTAAAAACCTCTCAGAATTTGAGGACTATTGTTTTTTTTACATCAGAATAGAAACACATGGGAGACCATATCACAAAAAGGGTTGGATTCACAATATAGTTTTCCAAAGTAAAGAGAATAATTTCCCAAGAAAACGGAGGATCTCTAAATGCCTAGACTGTAATGGACTTTACTTACCAAACTGGATCTTGTTCTGTTGCTAATCTTTTTCCTTCAATTGATAGTACAAAGGTCATAATAACCTGTCTAAAACTAAAGTAATGCCCCTTCTCTGAATTAAAGGCATACTGGAATTCTCCAATGTGGGGGTAGGACTGTAAAGCAGCCTCAAAAGGCTTCCTTGACCCTTTGCATGGGGATGAGGGGGTGGGGAGGTCTGTTCTTTTTCCAAAAACTGCCATTTTGCTGTTTCTTGAGACCAAGATGATAAGCCTGAACCTCACAGAGCCTCAGTGTCCTCATCTGTAAAAGTGAGGGTAAAAATACTCAAATGAGACAGCTATGTATATTACAAATCTTAAGGATATGCATAAACTATTATAGATAAGCTTATATATGTACATGTGTGCATACATACATATTGATGCAATATACACCTACTATATATATATGCGTGTGTGTGTATATGGAAGCTATTATTAATACTATGCCTCAGAGAGCATAGGATCATAGATTTGGAGTGAGAAGGGATGGCAGAGGCCAACTGGGTCAACCCCATCATTTTCCAGATAAAGATACTGAGACCCAAGGAAGGAATGGGACCCAAGTTCACACAGGCAGTTAAGGATCGGAGTCTCTTTTCTTCCCTTCTCCTTTGCCCTCCTCTTTCCTCCATTCTTATTTCAATCCAGGGCTATTTTGATGGCTTTATGTCTTATGGGACTTTCCTTGAACTTTTACCCACACAAAACATGGCATCCCCAATATAGCTCTTTCCCAGCTTCCTCTTATGGAGTATAATGCTCAGACTCATACAACCGTAGTACAGCGCCACAGAACAAAGAAAAAAGAAAGAGAAAATCAGCTGCTTTCTGACAATGTCTAAGGCAGCTTTGCTTTCTGTAGAAATCTGCTTTATGAGCAGAAACAATAAGCCACTTGAAAAAAAATAGTGAAATCATCTGTAAGAAGAATATGCTTTAAAGACTCAAGATCAGAATGCGCATGTGGGGATGTTCTGTGTAACTATACATGCACAGCTTGTATTGAATTGCTTGTCTGGTGGGGATGAGTGACGAGGGAGGAAGGGAAAGAATCTAGAATTCAAAGTCCTATAATTAAATGTTAAAATATATGTGTATAAATAAATTATTATTATTATTATTATTATTAACTACATGCAACTGGGAAATAAGATATACAGGCACTGGGGCAGGGAGATCCATCTTGCCCTACCAGAAAATCAGAGAGGGGATGGGGGAAGATATAAGAGAGAACAGACTGAGGGAGGGGGTATACAGTGGGATTGCTGTTTTGGGGTGGGGTGGGGGGAAAGACAGGGAGAAAATTTGTAACTCAAAATTTCATGGAAATGAATGATGTAAACAAGAAAATAAATAAAATAATTTGAAAAAAAGAAAAAAGAAAGAAAAAATTAATTAAAAAAATAAAAATAAAATAAAATGATTGGAATGAGTACTGCCTCAGAGGACAGTGATAAGGAGGGGATATGTTGGCAATCAAACCTACAGTCATTTCTACATGAATGCAGTCCCAGATACAAAGCTAAAGTCTCATCTTCTGCAAGAAGAAGCCCTTCTGGACCCTCTTTAATGCCTCCCTTCCCCCTATTGATCACTTCCAAGACACTGTCATCTGAATGTTATCTCCTCCATTAGACTTTGAACTCCTTGAGATCAGGGACTGTCTTTTACCTTTCTTTGTGCCCCCAGCACTTAGCAGAGGGCCTGACTCATGGTAGAGGCTTAAGAAATCCTTCATCTTTTCTGTGTATCAGTCTGGTGAAACCTATGGACCCCTTCTCAGAATAATGTTTTTAAATGCATATAATAAAATATAGAATACATACATGTAAATAAAACCATTTATAATAAAATACAGCCATAAAAATATTTTTTAAAACAAATACACAGACTCTAGTTTAAGAACCACTGCCTTTAAGTGACAGGTTCTGTGAAAATGGCAGAACTAAAGGTATATTCTAATTCAAGCAGTGGACACTGATGCCAGTTTCTTCATGGAAGAAATAGAAATGCATTCTACCAAAGTAGCAGTACAAAGCAGGATAAGAGATTAATAATACCTTTAGAACTGTAAAGAAACTTAGAGCTCACTCATTTCATCATTCAGTCAACACTTAGTCCAACATCCCACCTGTGATAGAAATACTGAGATTTCCTAATATCCAGCCACCTCAGCTGGCCTAGGCTCTACCCCTCAAGCTAATTTTCCTCAAACACTACTGAAACTATCCTCCAGACCAACTCAAACACTGATAAAGCCTTGAAGACTACATGAAGAATCAAGCAAAGGAGAAGTCAAGCCCTTCCCTATCAGATTTCAAACACATCTGACCAAGACAGCCCTATGGTAAACATGGAGGCAGGGAAGCTTTACCAACTTTATGCTGTATCCTTCTTGAATAGGATTTCTACACTATTTAAATTTCCTTTTGTTAACTATAAGATCATCTTCAAGCGTCTCATTTTGTTCCAATCTTTAACCTGAAGCAGTAGGCTAAGCCAAATCAGGCCCAGCTTGCTGTATTGTCCAATTCAAAAATCCCTTCTACAGGATCTCTGATAGATGGCCACCCAGCCAATGCATGAATTCCACCCATAGTGCTGGGCTGGTCATTTACCAAGGTAGTTGACTCCTAGTTTGAATAGCAATTTGGTCTCAAACTACCTCTTAAAGTTCTTTTTTAAAGTTGTTTAGAGGGGATTTGGGAGAGCTCAGGTAAGTCTCTGCCTGTTTTCTGCCATCTTGGTTCCACTTCCTTGAAGTTTCTTTTTAACTGCTTTCTAAAACAAAGTCCCTTCACTGTCATTTGAAATGTCCATCCTGGCTTTGTTCATATGGTTTTTCCACGATGGGATGCTTTTCCCTTTCTTTCTACTTATTGGTGTCATACTTATCTTTCAAAGTTCAGTCCCCTTCATGAGACCTCCATCAAATACTCCAGCCCTCAATGGTTTTTTTCCTTCTCCATTTTGGGGTGTGTGTGTGTGTGTGTGTGTGTGTGTGTGTGAGAGAGAGAGACAGAAATTCTAATGTTTATTTATGTTATGGAAGGTACACTTTAATTTCAAAAATTTAGAACACATAAAAGTGGTTAAGGGCTGACATTTTATCAACATCTGATAAGTGCAACAAAAATGTTTATTATGCAGCAGGATTCAATAGTAATAAGGCAGCTAGATCGCACAATGGATAAAGTGCCAGGCCTGAAGTCAGGAAGATTCATCTTTAGTATGAGTGCAAATCTAGCCTCAGACACTCACTAGCTATGTGACCCTGGGCAAGTCACTTAACCTGTTTGCCTCAGTTTCCTCATCTGGAAAATGAGCTGGAGAAGGAAATGGCAAATTATTCCAGTATCGTTGCCCAGAAAACCCCAAATGGGGTCAGGAAGAGTCTGAAATAACTCAACAACAACACAGCAGTGGTACTCATGCCAACAGAGCACCACAGATGTTAGTCTAAAAAATGTCCCCATGCCTCATACAAACATTTACTGTTATTTAAGACTATTGGGACTGGGCTACTTCTAATTAGCAGCAGGCCCATCACATCTTTAATGCTATAGAACATCTTACTGTTTGGTTTTACTTCTTCCCAAGATTATGTGACTTTAGAGTTGGAAGGGTCTTTAGAGATAGTTCATTCTGTCTCCATCATTTTCCAAATGTGAGGCAGCTAAGACAGCCAAGAGGGCTGGAGTTGGAGTCAAAGAGGATTGGAGTTCAGATCCTGCCTCAGACATTTATTAACTAGGTGACCCTGTGCTAGGCACTTAAGAGGATCATAAAAGCTACAACCTCATCGGGTGGTTTCAATAAAAGGAGACAACGTGCACAGCACTCCACAAACCTTCGATTGCTGCAGAAATATTAGCTGTTACTATTATTACTATCATTATTATTACAGATCAGAAAACTGAGGCCAAAAATAATTGCATGGTTTGCCTGTGGTCACACTGGGAACAAGGAATAGAACAGGGATTTAAAACTAAATCTCCCAACTCCAAGTTCAACAGTTTTTCCCAAAACACTAACTCACTGTCTCTACTCATTTTAGCATTTATTCATACGTCACCCTGCATTTAACTACAGTATCTTGGAGGGCAAGGGACTATAGCTTATGACCCATTTTTAAAAAATCTCCCTTAGTGCCGACTATAATTTTTTTTTTGAGTAAATGAAAGAAAATCGCATAGATTCAAGTAATTTTGTCACTTCTTTACTTCCTTCCCTTCCAGAACACCCTAACTCCTTCCTAAATCACCAGAAAAGGATGCTGGACTTGGAATCAAAAGTCCCATGCCCTAATTCTGCCCCTTGAAGGTATGTTTTATCACCTAACCTTTCTGAGCCTCAGTCTCCTCATCTGTAAAATGGACCTAACATTTGTACTACACCGTTTTTGTTATGAAGAAACCACCCCACAAATTGTAAAGTACAATCTAGATGGGAGCTGCTATGGTTATTATTTATCAGTAACCTGCTGGTGCCCTTCCCTTACACCAGCAGATGAACAGGTGCAATAGTAGGAGTAGAGTGGCAGGCTGCCCATGGGAGAAGAGGGTACAAACTCACTACAGTTATTCTTTCTTATTAGACTCCCACATCAATAGATTAATTCCTACAGAGAAAGAGTAGGCGTGGATTTCATAAGGCCGTACAAAAACTGGTCCCTCAAATTGTTTCCCTAGTGTACATAAATCATTACTCTTGTCTTCTATCTTGATTGGGTGCTGTTTAAGTCACATACAATGGCTGTCTTATGCAACATATGTTAATCACAAGGCTGGGGCTGCTTAACTGTTCAATACTATAATGAAAACAATTTGAGGACATACAGGACAGCTGGATGAGTTAATCAATTCATAATTACTGTGCCATTATTAAAAAATAAAAGACCCATAGCTTCATGACCATTTAGCAAATGTTTAAATGTGAAAGTAAAAAAATTTTCCTTTTCATCTTTTCCCATATCTACCAAAGATGATATCGTTGATTGCGGAGAACTGAGAATTCTTCTAGGACAATGGTACTCAACAGAATTGGTTCCATTTGCCATGGGAAGCTTCCAAACCAGAACAGTAACATGCAGCTCCAGCCCTTGGGCTGTAAAAACCTGTTCTTCTGACCAGAACAACGAAAGATCCAAGGTAGAATGTTAAAGCCTATAATTAACATTTTTCCCTTTCATATCCCATTTTTACCTGCTTTAGAAAATTCAAGGTTCTGGCATGAATTTTAAACCATTGTGGTTCCCACTGTCATAGGAGCGTTTCAAATAAAAGAAAGACTTTCAATCAAGTTTCTTTCATATTCTTCAACAAGGAGAGTGGTAGAAACACAGTTATTTCAAAGGAATTTTTTTTTAAAGAAAATTCCACACCTGTGTTTGGAATCAAGTCAATTTAGCAAATATTTACTGAGTGCCTACTAAGTGCCAGTACTATGGTAAGTATCGTGTGAGATACAAAAGAAATGTAAGGTCACATTCTTAGGAGCTTCAGATTTTATGGGGAGCCCAGGACTCATACACATGAAATCATTATGTAATAATATAAGATAGTAAAAAATAAGGCTTATCATGGGAAGATACCTTAATGATGACCCAGTTATAGGACAACAGAATGAATGCCGGAAGGCACTTTATGGACCATCTAGCCCCATCTTCTCATTTTAAAAATGAGGAAACTGAAGTTCCCAAAAGGTTTACTTTTCCATATGTGCAAAGCAGCAAAACCAGAATTTAATCCCAAACCTTCTAACTTCTAAACCTAGTATTGCTTTCCCTAGTCTCCTTCAACCAAGTGTGAAATTAATTCAGGTATGGCACTTTGACCATGGTAAATATCTGTTGCTGAGTTGAACGAACAATTCTCAGGATTTGTGTGGTAGCGTTTTTTCAGTTCCATTTTATGATTTGGGGCGAGGGGCTGGGGTACAACATATTTACTTTTCTATCTATATTTAACTCACAAATTACTTCATATTTTTTTAACATATTAATTGATGATGGGGAAGGCAGGTTATAAGCGTGTTACACGGCTGAGGAAATAATCCAGAGATTAAAAATTTACTGTGAACCATCAAGAATTAACTGTATGTCCAGTGTTTTTGTTCAGGGTCAAAGGTCATTCTGAGACTTAAAGTCATAGAACCTGAACATTTCAGAGTGGAAAGGAACCTCACAGACCATTGAGTCCAATCAATGTGTCTCAGAAAGAAGTTCCCCTATAAGAGACAGATAATTATAATAGTACTATGTGCAGGACTCACTTTATAAATTTCATTTGATCCTCGTAACAACCCTGGGAAATAGCTGCTAGCAGTATCTCTATTTTTACAACTTGAGGCCAAAAAACAAAAGTTAAGTGACTTTCCCAGGGTCACACAGCTAGTAAATGTTTGAAGTCAGATTTTAATTTGGGTCTTCCTGACTCAGAACCAGCACTCTAGTGGTCATCTAGTCTTTACTTAAAGATCACCCATGAGGGGAGAGATCCCTCTACTTCCTGAGGCAACCTATTCTACTTTGAGATAAAACTCTACCAGTGATGAATTGTCAGACCTCAAGAACTATTGCCAAACATTTTTGTGACCATTGAATGTAGGTGTGGTTTAAAGACTCAGTCCCTCAGTCATGCTGTGGTCACCTACACAACTTGAGGAGAACCAAGAACTGGAAACTCTGGTCTTCCCATTCATGGGATAGTCATTGTTCATTATTATCTTTTCATGTCTGTATTTCAGTCTCTTTACCTCTAGGTAGATCATAGACCCCTCAAAAAAGAGCGGCAATGTCTTCTGTTCCTTTTAGAATACTGCACAGGGCTTGCCTGGCTCATAGTAAGTGCTTAAATAGTGCTTATTGACTGACTGACACTGAGTACATTGTAGGCACTCAGTAGACCATAAGACAAGTTAATTTATGAATTCAGGAAAAATCAAATTGAATTCTTTGGTTCTTTCTGACTTGAGCTTTTCAATGCCCAAACTGCAGGACCAGTCCCTATACTTTATCCAAGGCAGGGTTGTATACTGGAAAGAATACTGAACCAGAAATCTCAAGAAACCTGGGTTTGAATCCTCACCTCTGAACCTGATTTGCTATGGGAACAAGGGCAAGTCAGTCAGTGTCCTCATCTGTAAAATGTAGATAATAATACTTGTCGAACCTACCTAAAAAGGTTGGTCTGAACATTAAACAAAATCATGTTGGTAAGGCAATTAAAATCTCTAGCACTATATAAATGTCACTGGCTATTTTAACTCCATCTGGATTCCTTAAAAAGTACTTTGTGTCTGTTTTTTTTTTTAAATTTTTTTAAAGGGTGGATAATTTTCCCCCAAAAAAGTTTCACATGGTTATAAATCTGCTTTTAATTGGTTACTTGGATATCTTCTGCTGTTTTAATGACTAAATTGAATCAATGATCTGGCCAGTCTGATAGGCCAGTTATTAGTTGCTATGCCAGAGAAAAAGATATGACCCAAAATGTGGTCAATTAAGATAAGGTTTTCTAAGGTTGCACAAATTCAAGCAAAGCTGTGAATTTTGTAGTTGGCCATACTGCCTTGAATATGTGTGACTCCCAGTCCAAAGGAATGTAAAGGTATACCTTTAAAAAAAGAGTTTTCTGGAAAGGTAAATGTATATATAATTTCTAGACATAAAGTATTCTTTAAAAATCATTGGTAGAGCTTATTTATGATCAGAGGGCAAGGCTGAGTAATATAGATAAGAAAGGGGCTATGTACAGAATGAGAACTTAATTCCTGGGTGTGGAGGTGGGGGAAGGGCTGAAGGGGGGATAAGTTCTGGTCTGTCTCCTCTCCACATCTGTTTCCACTCCCCTATAATGGTCAAATCCAAGGGTGTAGCTCAGATATACACCAGCCTTGATTCAATCAATTATCCCAAATGCCATGACTCAACCAACCTCAATGTGGTGTCAATGGGTCACACCCCATCAAGGAGAGATCATCAAAGTCCCAAATGTGCCATCATTCATTCAATAAAGATTTGTTAAGCATCCGAGATATGTAGTACATCTCCCTAGGCTCGGAGGTTACAAAGGCAAAAAAAAAATGTCTCTGTGCCCTCAAGAAACTTATCTTCTACTGGGGGGTTCCAACATATATGTGAATAAGCAAATATTATGCAAAGGGAGGTATATGCGGGGTTGTCTTGAAGAGAGAGAGAGAGAGAGAGAGAGAGAGAGAGAGAGAGAAGAGGAAGAAGAAGAGGAAGAAGAAGAAGAAGAAAGAGAAGAAGAAGGAGAAGAAGGAGAAGGAGAAGAAGAAGAAGAAGAAGAAGAAGAAGAAGAAGAATAATTAACAATGACTAAGTTCCTAGAAGGATACTGGTGCCCTTAAAAGAAAAAGGGAATTTAGGAAGAGGGGTGGGTTTAGGGGAAGAGATATGTTTTCAACTCTGTTTTTTTGGAGGGAGCTATGGAAATCGATGAAGTCATAGATCCATGTGAATATTTTGAGTACAAGGAAATTATCTTTAAAGCCAAAAGAAAGGGTTACCTTTGCTAACCCTATCAATCTTGTCCAAACCCTTCTTGGCCATACTCTCTACACAGAATTATCCTTAAGGCCTAATGCATAATATATCCATTTATCTATTTATCTCTTATATGATAATATATATATTCAGCATATATATGATATATATGTATTCTAGGCACATGATAAGTTATAAAAATGTATTTCATTGAATTGAATAAGCTATGGTGCAAAACCTGAATCTTTTGATTACAACTGAATAGAAATTTCCTAACAGTTAAGGCCCATGTCAAAAATCCATTCACAGGCAGAAGCCCAAGCTTCCCCCCTCTCCTGTTCTGCATTCCTCAGGGCAAGGAAATATACTAGGCCCAGAGACCAATGTCCAAACTTTGGAAAACCACTGCTCTAAGTCAGTATTAATTACAAGATCAAGATACTGGATTAAGGTTAATATTTTTTCTAAGAGGAGGCGACATTTTCATTTTTAAAAATTAGAATGTCATAGTTATATAGAAAGGAAAAACTAGAACAAACTTCATTTGGTCCAGTCTCCTCATTTTGTAACTGAGACCAGAGGGTGACTTACCAGAAGACATGTAAGTTAGTTGTTGTTCAGTAATGTCCAACTCTTCATGATCCCATTTGGGTATTCTCTATAAAGATTCTCTAGTTAATTTTACAGATGAGGAAACTGAGGCAAATAAGGTTAAGTGATTGCCCAGGGTCACGCAGCTAATAAGTGTCTGAGACCAGATTTGAACTCAGGTCTTTCTGACTCCAGGTCTGGCACTTTATCCATCGTACCACCCTGTCTTATAGGTAGTAAGTAAGTGACAAGTCAGCCCCTCACTCCAAACCTGGGGTTCTTTCCACTTTTCTACTACTCTATTTTCCCTCCCACTAAAATCCTGTTCTTTGCCCAGTATAAACAGAAGAAAAAAACCACTTACAAATTGGACAAATAGTCACAAATTAAAGGGAAGAGGGAGAAGATGAGCGGAACAGCTACTGATATAAAAAAACTTCAGAACAGCTTTTGAAAGGGTGATTATTCATGTTTTTGCATGAATAATAAATAATAAAATGTAATAATTTAATAAACGCTGTCCTCCAATTCCAAAGCAATGAAAAGTTCTTCAAAGACATCTCAAAGAAAGAGAGAAGCAAAAATCCAACCCCCCTAATCTGGGTGAAAGGAGAAAGCACTCTCTGGGGCTCCCTTTGGGATTTCTTGTACAATACAATGAAAAAGGGGAGGGGGCAGAGGGAATTGAATTAATTCAAAAGCTATTTATGTAGGGTTTTTTAAAAAAATATTTTTCTGGCAGTTTTACAATTTTCACACAGAGGACCAAGGTTGTTGCAAGAGGGCTTTGGGGAAACATCTGTTCTCATGCTATTTTAAACTCTTGTTTAATTTGTTGGGTTATTATTGCAAACTATATACAACACGGTATTGAGGCCTCTTAATGGCCATTTGCAAAGGAGCCCTAAAATCTGTAATAGCTCTTTATTGGTCACTAATTAGGAATCTAAGTTCAGTGTGAGGGAAGGAGAGTGAAAACCAAAACCGTCTCATTTGAGACGAGTTGTCAGAATAGGAAGATTAGGAGAAGGAATGGAAAAGGATGGTTTAACAATCCCACAAGAAGACTGGAGATAATGCATAAATGTCGCACTGAGCAAATGCCAACCTAGACAACAAACTGTTCAACCCTCTTCAATGCCCCCTACCCATGTGCCCTCTCCATAAACAAGTTCCCTCTTCTAGCTCCCAACCCTCATTGTACTTTGCAATACTGCACTGCTCACAATTTCACATTTATGTTATGTTATGTTATATTATACATGTAATTTTTTGTTTTTTGGTGATGCAAGCAGGGTTAAATGACTTGCTCAGGGTCACACAGCTAGTAAGTGTTGAGTGTCTGAGGCCACATTTGAACTCAGGTCCTCCCCATTCCCTATCCACTGCAACACCTAGCTGCCCTATTCACGTAAATCTTAACTCCCTCACTACACCTTTGAAGGCAGGAAATGAGTCTTATTCTGTTTACTCCCCTTCTTTCCCCCCATGCCTTATAGCAGTGGTTCTCAACCTTCCTAATGCCACGACCCTTTAATACAGTTCCTCATGTTGCAGTGACCCCCAACCATAAAATTATTTTTGTTGCTACTTCATAGCTATAATTTTGCTACTGTTATGAATCATAATGTAACTATCTGATATGCAGGATGTATTTTCATTGTTACAAATTGAACATAACCCACAGGTTGAGAACCGCTGCCTTATAGAATCTCAATAACTATTTGAAGAAGTGAATGAATAGCTGAATTAATCTCAACTGGTGGTGACAACAATTTCTGTTTGAACACTAGCAATGATGGGAAGCTTTATCACTTCATAAAGGAGATTATCCAGCACTCTTAAGGGCTCTGGTAGGACATTGTTTGTATTTTTTCCCTAATATTGACCTGAAATCTGTTCCTCTTGTAATTTTCATCCACTGGTCCAGATTCTGTTATCTGGAAGTATTAGGACTTTTGGGGGGGGGTCAGGCTCATGATTTCTTTTGTATAGGGAATTTTTGACAAAGAAATTTCCCTTTATTAATGAAGGTCAATACCAGCTTTGTCACTTACAATCCTCCAAAGTGGTATCTGGAGGTGCACAAAGCAAACCTAATCCCTCTCTCACATCATGGCTTTTCAAATATTTGAAGACAGTCAACTCTTTGTAAGTGACCCAAAGGGGGATGGAAATACAACTGATAGGTACAAATAGACGGCAGCATATTTTCAATATGACATACACTCATGAATTGGCATCAGGAATCTCATCCAGGAAAAGTATGATGAAAAAAGGAGGTCATCTGGTTATAGTGAGAGATGGCACAAGTTGTGTGTGTGGGGGGGAAAGAACCATCTGGAAGAAAATCCAGAACACATTTGGTCAATCTTTTCCATAGAATATATGAACTTGGATAAGTTTACATGGGTTGAGAAAGGACAGATGGGTAAAACAAGCAGCCTTCGTTGTTATAGCAAAAACCCCCATTCATTAACCTGCAAAACAATTGATGTGTAAAGTGCCACTCCTCCCCTAAAATCTTTTCTTTTCCAGAGGGTCAGAGGACCCCGGAGTCAGAGTGGAAGTGACTTTACAGGTTATCTACTTCAATCCCTTTATTTTGCAGGTGAGAAAACTGAATTTCAGAGGGTTCAGTGAGTTGCCCAACATCACACAGGCAGTTAAATGAAAGAGACACAATTTCGACCCAGGTCCTTTGACTCCAAATACAGTTATGGTCACACTGTACCATATTACCTCCACTATCCTGGATTCCTTCAATCTGTTTACTAGTTTACTTAAATACACAATCCAGTCCACGTTTCTCCATTCCAACCCCAAGCTATTAATTCATTGATTTATTTGCTCAACAAATACAGGGTATACCAAAAGTCAGTGTAACTCTAAGTTTTGGGTCGTTTTGTTGTTGTTGTTGTTTTGGATTTTTTTTTTTGCTTTTTGGAGGGGGAAGGCAGAGCAATTGGGGTTAATTGACTTGCCCAAGGTCACATGGCTAATAATTGTTAAGTGTCTGAGGACAAATTTGAACTGAGCTCCTCCTGACTCCAGGGCCTGTGCTCTATTCACTCTGCCACCTAGTTGCCCCCAACTCTAGGTTTTTACACTAAGTCTTTTGGGAAACCCTATTTTTTTAATGAAAAATTCATACATATACATGTATATGTACATATATATATATTTAGCTCTATCAATGATATAATGGGAATAATAATGTGACATGGTTTGTGTCTTTATGGAACCTATTGTCTAACAATGGTCTGTCAAATGTCCTGTCCTGTTCTACCAATTTGGCAATCTAACAGAAGGGAAATTAGGGGAGTTAGATGGTTGAGAGGTACTGGATAAAATAGTGAAAAATGAAAAGGATGTTCAACACCTAATTAACAAACTAGGTGTATATCAATTGATGGACTGGGATTGTATATCTATCTCTATGTTATATATCTATCCTATGATTCTGTGACTAGGATGTCTCTAATAACTCAAAGAGAAGTTTAAATTATTACAACTATAAGAGAAATTGCTATTTAATAAATAATAAATAAATGAAGAGATGCTATAAAAACTAAAAGATAATGATCTACATCGGAGGCGTCACACTGGGGGCCGGAGGCAGCAGGCAGATCCCAAGTAGAGAGTACTGCTGCTGGATCAGATTAAAATGAAATTGGGAAATGTTTAGGAAAAGAAATTTTAAAAAATACAATATAGATAATGCCAATCTGTGGTTTTCTCAGTCAACATGTGACCTGCAAGGATTCCTTTCTATTTGAATTTTAAATCACTGATCTACATGAAGTCTAAAAAAGGATTTCCAAAGGATAAGAATTTAACCGTGTGGATCTAGCACTGTCCAGAGGAAAGAGACCCTTACTAGAGAGATACACATTTAGTTCATCTGGTTCAACCACATCTTGGAGAAAGTACAGTACAATCAACCAACAAGTATTTATAAACCAACTACTCTGTGTCAGTTTCCTTTGACTCACTGTGCCATGTTTACTCCAATATCCTGGGTTCCTTCAACCTGTTTAGATATGCATCAGAAGGTTGTTGGAGTTCATTTGACACTGAGATTTTGAGTATGACTCTTCAACCAGTAGTTACTATTTAACTTAAATATAGTATCCACATTTCTCCATTCTAGTCTCAAGCTAAGTGCTAGGCACTTAGAATACTAAAACCATGAATCAAACAGTCCTTACTTTCAAGGAGGTTATATTCCAATGGGAAAGAAAACAAATACATGAGTATATACTGAATAAATACAAAATAAATAGATACAAGGTAATTTGGCAGGAGGGAAATTAGAAGTTGGGGGAATTTTGAGGGCTACATTTTGAAGACTGAGCTTGATTAGATTAGGAAGGAAGGAAGGAAGGAAGGAAGGAAGGAAGAATGAAGCATTTTGACACAGAGGTATGAAGGGAGTAAATTCCAGGAACGGAGGACCAACAGTGCAAAGGCTCATGGGACATGGAGTGTCACATGTCATGTATGGAAAAAAGATTCCAGCATGTGGGAAGAGGTATAATGGCCAATGAGGCTGGAAAGATAGATTGGGGCCAGTTTGTGAAGGGCTTTGAAAGAGAAACAGAAGAATTTATATTTGATCCTGGAGGACCAAGACTACTTGGATCCTTTTGATCTGATTTCTAACTCACCAAGAATGCTTCTGATTATAATTTTAGTTTCTCAGGTACCCTGAATTATGCACATGCCTAATCTCATCATCAGGATGACATCCCATGAGTAAATTCTAAATAAATTTCTATTCTAAAAATTAGAATTCTTAATAAATGCAATTCTCTTCTAGTTTATAAATTAGCATTTTGTAAGTTATTACTGTGAATCAATTCCTCAGTGCCTGACACTCCACTCCCACCCCGAGTTAATTGATAACAATCAAGGTTCTAAATCTGAAAAGCTGAAAACCAGACCTTGGACTCCTCCATGGTCACGTCACCAAAATATAAGCATTCTGGAAGGCTCTGCTCTAACAACCAGACAAATGGCACCTGGTTCCCTGCAGCCTCCCTCCTCATGTTATCTGTATTGCAATGCCACTAGTTCTTCCAGATACTGAAAAATCACATCAGATGGAAGACTGCAGAAAGCTCCGTATGAATAGGCAGGAAACAGCCTTAATGGCAGCTGAGTTTGGACAAAAAGATGGAAGGTTGTGCTAAGTGGAAAAGAATAAAAACAACATTGAAAAAAAGATAGGTTCTGAACTCATCAGCCACCACCCAGATACGGAATCTAGAGTCCCCATTGACTCATCTTTCTAGGATTGCTCCAGCAGAAGGACCAGAAGCATCAGCTGGAAGGATACTAAGCAATTAATACTACAATTCCAAAGCAAAATTGTTGTAGGAAACCATCATGTTTCCAATTAGTTCCTAATACATTAGGAAAACATGGAATAAAATGACCCTGTAACATACCTGGCTATGCTCTCAGTTTTTGAAAGCAGATTGACATGTTTATTTTGATAAAGTCTACCTCATTACAGACATACATATCATTCATGCTTTCCACCTTTCTCATACATGTACACATCAATATTCATACCAGCTTTCTCATCCACCCTCATGCTTAAAATATACCTTTTAGAATCTCTCTAGCTTCCTTCAAAGCTCAGCCCAAGGACCAGCTCTTAATAAAGAACTATCCTGATCATCATTCAAGTTACTAGTACCTTCCTCACCCCTGAAATGACTTTTTATATTATATATTTACTTATATGAATTTGGAGATCCTCCTTCCTTCACTTTCCACTGTCAATTTAAGTTCCTTGTGAGCAGGAATTATTTCAATAAGTCAACAAGTATCATAAGTATTTACTATGTACCAGACACAATGCTAAGCACTAGGGCTACAAAGAATGGCCAAAAAAACCACCTGCCCTCAAGAGGCTCACAATCTGACAGGGAAAGCCAAAGGGAAAATAATTGGGCACATACACAATATATACAATGCATATGGAGTGTAATCTCAGAGGGGAGGACACTGAGGGAGGGGATTGGGAAAGACTTCCTTTGCAGCCCCAACACAGCACTGTGGAACACAGCAGATGTTTAATAAATGTTGAATGAATGTATAACATAATGTACATATTTGCATGTAGATTTTAAAAAGAGGTAATTATCAACTGGCAGCACAATTACCTGTCAGTTCAGCAAGATGGGACTTTGGGATTCTTTGTCTTAGATTTATAGGCTTTAGTCTGACTAAAGTGTTAAAACAGAATGACTCGCAGGTAATATGCTTAGTCATGAAGGAAGATGGTGACCTTTTCCTGTCTGTAATCTACAACCTGTTAGTCTGTTCACAAAAAAAAAAAAAAAGAGATTGCTTTTGAGGGAACTGCCTGGTTTGTATTTAACAGAAGCATATGGAGTTACTCTAATTGTTTGAAGAAATACCTGAGGGAAAAAATGAAGCAAATGTTTGAATTATTTGGTAGAAGAACTTTTTAATTATAGTTTTTACTGATAACAGAACCATATAGAAGAAAGAAAAAGAAAAGAAGAAATGAGAAAGAAAAAAGGGAGGAAAAAAGAAGGAAATACTACTACTAGTTCCATGTATTCAGTTAGGAAAGAAGGAAGGAAGGAAGGAAGGAAGGAAGGAAGGAAGGAAGGAAGGGAGGGAGGGAAGGTAAGGAGGGATGGAAGAAAGAAGGAAGGAGGGAAGGAAGAAAGAAAGAAGGAAGGAAGAAAGGAAGAAGGGAATGAAGGAAGAAAGAAAGAAGGAAGGAAGGAATTTTTAAAATTCTTTAAAAAAATCTTCCTTAAAAATTAAAAAAAGCAAGAAAGGGAAAGAAGGGCAACTAGGTAGTAAAGTGGATAGAGGATGGGCTCTAGAGCCAGGAAGATTAGAGTTCAAATCTGGCCTCAGACACTTACTAGCTGTGTGTTCTTGGGCAAGTCACTTAACTCCAATTGACTCAAAAAGAGAAAGAAAAAGAAAGGGAAAGAGAGAGAGAACATAGTACCAATAGCTATACCTCTTCAATTCCCTTTTTTCCATCATAAAACCTTGGACAGGGTAAAAATGATGGCTTAATTTTTGTCCATAAGAGGGTCCGTTTTAAAACCTGGACAAACTAAAGCTGAAGACACAGCTGTGCTGTCTTCAAGGTCATGGAAAAAGTAAAAGGCAGAAGTGAAGAGTGAAAACAGAGGTAGTTCTGCCCCACACAATGGTCACCAGACCACAAATCCAAATTGAATATTACTTAGGCAAACTAATACTAGGAAATAGCAAACTATTCAGATGATGGGAGAAAAATATTCTTGGACATCAAGTTTCTAATTTCTGTTATTCATGAGAGAGAAAATGAGTGTAGAAAAAAGGAATATCTTTCACCCCTCTATGTTTTTCAATTTATCAATAAATATTTATTGGGAACCTACAATCTACCAGGGACAGCACTAAGCTTTGGGCTACAAAAAGAAGCAAAAGACTGTCCTTGCCTCAAGGAGCTTACAATCAAATGTGGTTTTTCCAATTAGGCTTTTAAACCTAGTCCTAGGAAAAGTTAAATTAATCTTCCCCTTTTTTTCTCCTTCTCACAACTACGATTTTGTCTCTAAATCCAGAAGTCTTCAGAGAAATGGAAAATAAATGGTATTAAAGTCTAAAGATCCGGGTTTGAATCCTGGCTTATACTTGCTGTGACCTTGAGCAAGTCACATAACATTCAAGACCTTCAGCTTCCTCATTTGTAAAATTCCTGGTGTAAATTAGATGATGCCCAAGGTCTTCTTCAGAAATTAATCCCACGATACAAAAATGACAACCTAAAGTCTTGGGCCAAATTTAAGGTGTAAAATACTTATTTGCTTTCCAACCGGGGAACTCTAGAAGATGGAAAACCATCAAAGGAAAAGTTACAGTGGAAAGACAGGAGATAGGGTCCATATTTTTAAGGGGCAGGAGAGAAAATTTCATTCTATTTCCATCTGTCAAGTGCTTCGGATCTGAAAGTCATTCTGTTTGGTACTGAGAATATAAAAAAGAAATGATATAGTCCCTCCGTTTAGGTAGTTTATAATCTAGCAATCGATCAAGAAATAGGCATTTATAAAGGATCTAGTATGTATCCAGTGTAACAGTGGATAGAGAGCAGGCCTTGAGCCAGAAAGACCCAAAACCCAATTTATACTCTGCTTCCAGGAGAGACAGCCTGAGAAGGTGGCTAGAAAGCTAAACTTCAGAGGGAGGAAGACTTGGATCTGAATCCTTCCTCTGATACTAGCTGTGTGACCCTGGGCAAGTCCCTTTACCTTTCTGAGCCTCATTTTCCTCATCTCTAAAATGGGAGTTATAATACAATCTATTTTATAAGGATCCTAATTGTGAGGCTCAGATCAGAGAATGTATTTAAGCCACACTGCAAATCTTAAACTGTGAGCTGTAATAGCCAAGTGCCTGCCCAGGCACAATACAGCATAGAGATTGTGGGTGCTGGGGCAAAGTTCTGGGTGTTTTCCTATTTCTCCACCTTCCTGGCATCTCTCACTCAGGTAAAATACTGTGAGGAACTTCTGTTGGCAAGTATATGTCAGTCTGAGCTCTGTCTACTAAGACTAAGAACTGGCTTCAGTGAATCTCATTTACATCAAACAATTCTCCCAGAAATCCTGCTGTATTACTTCAAAAGATGTGATCCAAACTGCCGTGAACCACACATCCCCAACTGGAAAGAACTGTTGAGCCCTAAACCAAATCAAACCCCAATATTCATTATTTTACTGAACTATACACCAAACAAAAAAAATGAAATACATAGTGAATCAGTTCATACTAGAAATATCCTGATCTATTTCCTAAAATGATTGAGCCGAAACATTTTTGTACACTGCTTACATTTGCCAAACTGACTATAAATCAAATCACTATCATATGATTTGGGTTCCTGCTGCTTCCAAAGTTACATTTCTATTTGTATTGATTCTGGTAGCATTAGCCGATGAGGTCATTTCTTCCTGTCACAAGAAGGGTACTGTGAAGTTTAGGAAAGGACCTCCCCTCTGAGAATTTTCTGGCTCATCTATGAGACTGACCCATTGGACATGGAAGCCTGAGTTCAGTTCAGTTACTTGCTTATTAAGTGCATATGCGCCAGGCGCTGTGTTAGGTGCTAGGGATACAAAGTGAGAAAGCCAAAAGAAACAGTTACTGCTCCCAAGGCATTTATTTATCAGAGAAAACAATCTGTGCACAAAATATAGATGAAGTAATTTGGGGGAGGGGGCAAGACACAGAGGGGAACAATTAACTGTGGAAATCACATAGAGGGAAATGAAGGCGGAGTCCTGAAGGAATCTAGGGATTCCAAGAGACAGCATGGAGGTGGGAGAGCATTACAAGAAAGGGGAGTTGAGTCTGTAAAGGCATCAACTCATCAAAGTGGGGACTGGAGCCTCTCCTAAGGGAAATAGTAATGTAGTGCCTGACAGAGAGTGGAAGTAAACCGAGCCTGAAGTGCACTGGAACTGCCGGAGCCTGGTGAAATAGGGTGCCATGCTGGCTTCTAAGCAGAGAAGGAGTATGATTAGAACTAGACTCTAGGAACCTCTGTTTGGGAGGCTTTGTGGAAGTTGGATTGGAGGTGGACAGAGCCAGGAAACAGGGAGACCAATGGAGAGGTTCTGGCAATAGCCCAAAAGCATGGATCTGTCCCTGTCTCTCTGCTGTGTAAGTGGAGAGGAATCAAATGCAACAGGACCTAAGAGTTACAGCAACTAACTTAATATGGAGGATGAGGAAGAAGGAAGAGTACAGAATAACTCTGAGGCTTCATATCAGGGTGACTAGAAGATGGTCATCCCTTTGATCAGTTAAGTGGTATGATGGATGGAGTACTGGGAGTGCCATCAGGAAGTCATGGTCCAGTTTTTTCAGTCCTGTCTGACTCTTCATAATCCCATTTGGGATTTTCTTGGCAGAGATAGGGGAATGGTTTGCCATTTCCTTCTCTAGCTCATTTTACAGATGAGGAAACTGAGGCAAAGAGGGTGCAGTGACTTGCCCAGGGTCACTGAGCTAGTAAGTGTTTGAGGCCAGATTTGAACTCAGGAAGATAAGTCTTCCTGGTTCCAGGCCTGATGTGCTGGGCACTGTACCATCTAGCTGCTCCTAGTCCAGAAGAACTGAGTTCAAATCCTGCTTCAGAAACCGACTATCTGTGTGACTCTGGGGAAGTAATGTCACCTGTTTGCTTCAGTTTCTTCAACTGTGAAATGGGAATAATCTTAACACCTACCTCCTGGGGTTGTTGTGCATATTAAATGAAATGACAGTTTGTGTTATTTAGCACAGCAGTGGGCACAGAATTACATAGTGGGTGCTTAATAAATCCATGTTCATATGCACCTTTCCAGCCCCAGCATATGCGTCCCTCCTCTCTCTTTGTTTCTCTTCTACCTCTGCTCACATTTTCCCCGTGATTCCTCAGTATTCCTAAGCACAGTGGCTGTACAGCCAGGACAGTTTAGTCTTGGCCTCAGAGGCTCAATCTGGGCCTCTTTTTTTCATTCCAGGACAGGAATTCCTCTCCCTTTCCTTTCCCCCCCACCCCCATTTCTACCTGGGAAGGGTTAGGATCAGGGAGATGCATAAAAACTGAGATCACTAAGGAACTATTCAGTAAATTGCTCCATCTCACACTCCCCTTTTCTTGGTACATACAATTCTTAAAAATTCATTTAATATTAAAATGACTTTGTATGATTCATAAAGAATCGTTTCAGGCTTGTTGATTAAAAGGAGCCTCTTTTCCTGGGGCTTGGGCTATAAAAACAGACCACTGTAACAAAGGTACAATCTTTTGGAATCTTCATGGGAATGGATGAAAATCACCACTAAAAAAATGACTTAAAATGCTTTGTGTAAAAATAAAATACAAAATTCTAATTTTAATATCATCAGATTTCAGGATGTCATAATGCGATGGGGATTATAGACTAAAATTGGATAATATTTGAGACACTGTTCTCAGACAACTTTTTTCAGTGATGTTCCATAAACTGGTCACAACAGGCCAATCTATTTCTGGCTAATTTGTTAATGATCTCAATACTTAGCATTTGTATTCATTCTAATTGGAAGGAAGATCAGCATCCAGCAAGCATCTTTCCATAATTCTAAATGTAATGAATTTCTGGGCCAAGGTCACATCACTCAAGAAATGTTTGCTGAGGGGGTGTTAAAGTCACACCCAAGAGCTAGAGGAAGCCTCTAAGCACCTACATACAGCAGGGACTAGTAAAATGGTCATTTGACTTTGAACAACACTTTTTAGCAGATGTAAAATGTTTTCTCCCTCAGAATTAATTTATTCTAAATTAAGAAATCATTTGGGCATTTAAAAAGCAGGAAAGATCATTTTTCTTTTCCAGTCTATAAGTGAACAGGAAGAGGAAGGTGAAGATTGAGTTAGCTGCAAAACACAATATTTTAAGTTTCACAGATTGCTGAACTGCTGAAATAGTCTATTTTAAAAACACTGGTTACATCTGAAAACACACATCTTACATTCGTAACTTGAACAGTTATTATTAAAGAATCCATATGTTTGCTTTGTTAAAATTATTGTTGAAAAATACCCAAAATATTTATTTCTTAATCATGTTTAAGTAAAAGCAATTAAAGCATTCTTTGCTACAGTAAAAAAGTGATAGTTCCTTCTAATACAGGGTGTCCCAGAAGTCTTAGTGCTGTGTTAAACTATTAGAGCTAAGCGCACTAAGGCTATTATGAAATGGCACTGAGACTTTTGGGACACCCTGTAAATCAAGGCATAACTGAGAATAGTTTGCGTTTCAGTGACAATACACACACTTCAATTAGTTCTCTTAAATAAACCTTTTGTCTTTTGATGTACTTGAAAAATTAATGTAAAAAAATTAGTTTTAAAAAGAATAATAAGTACCTTCCCTAAAAATAACCTAAATCTGCCTCTGTAAATTGTGAAAATGTTCAGAAAAAAAATACTACGAAGGGCTTCAAAATCAGAAAATCTCTATAAATCCCTGTTTCTGATATCCCTCAGTTCACATCCCCAATCTCCTTAACTGTTAACAGGAGTTCTATAATATATTGCGGTTAGCCGTGGTCGCCAAGATTGATGTTACTGCTGCTACTATTTTTGTAGTGAAAAAAGTTTGATTTCTATCTTAAAGGTTTTTGCAAAAAACCAAGGCCTTTCCCATTCACTCATAGGATTAAAGTGGACCAGTCAAGAACAGGCCAAGATTAAAAGGGATGGTACTTAGTCCAAATTTGTGCTTAGTTAAGGTCATTTTCTACTGCCCTTATTACTTCATTAGTGTAACTGAATATACTTTTAATAATGTCGAACATATTAAAAATTTAACTTTTTTGTAGGTTATGAAAGAGGGCCTTATTTAATAGTGGTTCATATCAACCCTTCCTCTCAATGCTAATACTCACCCAATGAAATAAGACTAGACCTAAGGATTCAGTCTATCCAATTTACTATAGCTTGTTAGGACGGCTCCTGAAAGATCAAAGCCCAAATTGTACTTCCAAATTCAGATGAACTAAAAAGGGGAATCTTTCTTTCCCAGTTTCTAATTGTGTATAAACAACAGCTGAAAAAAATAATGGATAAAGATATGGATAAAAATACAATAAGGATGCAGATTTCAAGTGTTGAGTACAGGCCTCAATATGTAAAACACTTGAGAATATTATAATTTTTTGTTTCATGAAAGATTTCTCTGTTACTAATGGTATGTATTGTTTATAACTTAAAAGTAATAGAACTATAATAATACATAAATATATAAGTATCTCTAATTCATCTCTAAATATTTAACAAATTAGCTGGCTGTGAAGAGAGTTTGCAAACAGACTTCTCAGAGGACTGGGAACAATGTATGTGTTCACAGTTCACATAGCTTATTGGCAAAGGGAGCCAGCCAGCATCATGATGTATTTCTGATTTATACCCCTAAATCAAGATGTTTTTTTCACCCATATAAATTTAAAATGTCCTGGGGACTTTGAAAGTTAACACTGTAATTTTTCTACAAGTAATTTATCACTCTTTTAAAATAAATAATACTGAAATATATAAGGCAGCAGAGACCTAATTTCTAAAGAACAGGAAACTAGCTCTTTTCAAAGAAAATGCTACATTTATCAAGTAAAACCAAAATTCCAAAAATTGTTTTCCAAGTAGCTGAATTGTGAAGATAAAATGAAAGAGGTGACGCTGGTCCATGTTTCAGTTATAATAAAGTTATGGATTGGTTAGGGGGTTCTTCGGGCTTTTAAAAAATCCAAACCCGCTCTCCCCATCCCAACATGGTTAGGCTAGAATCTGACTTAAGCAATTTTAGAGAAATGGGGTTTTTTTTCTTTTCTCAAAGGGGGTCATTTTGTCTCTGAAACTATAGAGTATAATTTCTACTTTGAGCAGCTTCCTGTTTTATTGATGCCAATGGTAGTTTCAATAATGCTGGTTTTACTGTGCTTGTGGTTAAAAACTAGAAAACAAAGGGCTGAAGAGGAATATTTGATAAAAATCTGGTATCAGAGCAACAGAAGTAGGGTTTTTCCTATATCATGTAGCAAAGAAAAAAAAAGCTATGCTAGTCCCCAGCTGAGTCTTAAAATGTAATATACCCATCTAGTTTTAAAATGATCATCAGCATGCTGAATATCGTATGTCATATGGCTTAAATAAAGGGGGAGGAAAATCATTTGTGTAAAGTATATGTTATGACAAAAGAAAAATATGTAGTAACGTTTTTGCATTTTCCGTTTTGACTGGCATGTTCTTGATTGAATTTAATGAACACTTATTAATCACCTACTATGGACTAAGCTTTGGGAAAAGAAAGATGACAGGATATTTTTCGCTCAAAGAGTTTATAATCTAGTGAAAGGGGACTGAGTGACCATAAATATAGGAATAACCACAATTTAAGCAAGAACATGACTGTAATTGGAATCACAGAATTCCTGACTCTCATGCTGGATGGGACATCAGAGGCCATCTAGCCCTACCTGTATCTGGGTAACAGTCCCCTCTACAACATATAGGAAAAGTATCCAGCCTTTCTTTGCCTGAAGACCTCCAAGGGAGGAGGACATAGCCCATTCTACTCAAAATATCAGGAACTTTTGTTCTTACTTCAAGCCTCAAACTCTAACTCTCCAAAACTTTTCTTAATTACTCTTTATGCTCCAAACCTATGATCTAGTAATTACAAATATTTTATTTCTCATGTAAAATTGTCTATTACTGCATCACACTTAAAGTCAAGGCTATTCACAAAAATGGCAAACTAAAGACATTTTATTGTATGAATAAGAAAAATCCAGAAATGTGTCTAGTACTATTTCCTTGAAAATGGATAATCATTGTATAATGAAAAAAAAAAGTCTATCACGGCTTTTTTTTTCTTTTTGTATGACGACCAATGATGTTTGTCCATCATTTTGTTACAGTATTTACTTTCATAAGTAATTTCCCCCCCTGAAATTTCTATCTGACAACCATGTTGTAAAGAGAACAAGAAGGGGGAGTTCGCTCTAAGTCGCCACATAGCTGTGTTTCCAGATCAGAGAATGATCGGTTTACTATGCACCTGAGGAGGGCTACAGGGCACGTGAAGTGGATCCACTGTGGTTAGGCACTAGTTTGTACAGGGTCCCTTTTATGAATAAGCAATTCATTGATCTCTCCATAGAGAAACTTTCTTTTCACAAGTTGTAAAACCAAAAAATATACATCTCTGAAATGAAAAGTAGCATGGTTGATAAAAATAATATACTTTAATTAAAATATGTCCAAAGTCCATTACCCCGTCCAAGTGTTTTCAATAATTAAAGCAAACTTCCAAAAGAAATACACCTATGCATTTTGGCCCTAAGCTTTTAAAGAAAAGTTACTTTAAAAGCCCTTAATGTTTTCGGGTCCCAAGTCCAAATAGTATTACAGTTCACTATTACCAGACTATTACTATTGATCTTGACTCTGATTTTATGGGCTAGTGGTCTCAGCAGTTACCATTCCAGTCCTGCAGCCGACTCAGCTTTCAGTAACTACTGCAAATGCCAAATGCTCAGCAAACTTTCTCACCAAGGCATTTCAAGAAAATGTCGCTGATGCGAGCTGACTCACCCAAGTTGTAGAAGTTAGTAACGCTGAAGGTACCGACGGAGCCCTCCTACCCCTTCGGATCAAAGTGGAGCAGCTGCTCCTCCTCTTTACCTGACCCCATATAAAAGCCGTGGCTCGGTGACTCCCAGTTTCCGGCTCTCTTTCCCTGGCCCCTCCCCAAAAGTCAAGGCACAAAGTACCACATTTCACTTCTTCACTCACACCCGCCTTCCACCCCCAGCACCAAAGGACCTGTCATCTCTGTTTACCTGACCGACCTTGTTTCCCCCACAAGAGTCCAGAGGAGCATAGCCTGTTGCTGTCCCGCGCCCTGCCCACATGGCATCGAGGGACTCAGCTTGGCAGCACTGGGCACACTTGGGAGCTTCTAGTACCAGCGTGTTCATCCTGCTGCTCGGAAGCAGGCTGGCATCCCTGGGTCCCTCCTGCCCCGTGCATGCTCCCAGCATTTCGGAAGGGCTGGGGGTTGTCATCACCTGTTCCCTTCCCTGCGCTACAACTCCAGGGCAGACCTGATGAACGGAAGGACAGTCAGACAGCAGAGACAGATGCTCTGTTCCCAAGTCTAGGTCGGCAAGGCCGGGGGAAGCCACTTGCATGGCGGCCGTCCTTCACATAGGACAGTCTCTCAGAAAATCCCCCCACACTCCTCCTGTCTCAGGGGACACCGACCCCTTCCCCCAAACCTCCTTATCCCAGGGCACTCAGATTCAGCTCCCTCTGACCCCAGGCCACTTAAGCCCTTTCCAAGGACACTTAGCCCCCAGTCCTCCTTAACCGTGGGGCCAAGCCTCGGTGTCCTCTCTCTTCCGTGACATATGACCCCAGAACCCCTTATCCCGGGACAGGGGACACGCACCCTCCGCGACGTCCTCTCGGCCCAGAGTCTCCCTTAACCTGGCCACATGAACTGCGAGTTCCTTTTAGTGACGCGGGCACACACAAACCCCTGTGCCCTTAATCTCGGGTCACTGGGCACGCCTGTGAATCCTTATCCCAGGACATCTAGGTCCGTGACCCTCGTCGTACGGGACACGGTGGCCAAGGAGGGAGCCCTGATCCCAGGACATCCAGTCGCACTTAGGGTTCCTGGTCGCAAGACACACAGTCGCGCTAGGTCTCCTGGCCCCAGGACACCCGGCAGTGAGTGCCCCTACCCCCGGGACACTCAGTAACGTGAGTGCTCCAGGCTACAGGACACTCCGAGGCGTGAGGGCTCTTGGCCCCAGGCACCCAGCCCCAGGTTGTTTAGGACAGCCCTCTCTCCCCAGTCCCCAGCGGCCCGCGGCCCGGTCCAGCGGGGGCGCTCTGACCTGCAGCCGGTGGCGTCCCTGACTCCCGGTGTCCGCCCCAACTGAGCCGAGCCAGACCGGGCAGCTCCCGTGGCTGTGACGGCGTCTGCGGCTCCGGAGTGTCAGCGCGCTCTTCCTGCGGGATCGCCAAGTGGGGCCGGGGCCCGGGCCGGGGGCGGAGGCTGGGGGCAGGGTCCTGGACTGGGAGGGGGCAAGGAGGGAGCAGAGGGGAGGGGAGGGGGCGGAGGAGGAGGAAGAGGAGCAAAAGGAGGAGGAGGAAGGGGGCGGGGGAGGGAGCGGGGGCGGTGCGCGGGAACCTGCGCTCCCCGCGCGCTCGCAGTTCCCTTGCTCCTGGAAGGAGCCGCTTCCGACACTGCAGTAGCCCGGGGCCAGCCCCGGCAGCACTCGGGGCTGCTCGGCCCTCCAGCGGTCCCCGTCTCCGCCCTGGGGCCAGGGCAGCCCGGAGTCCGGCTGCGGGCAGCGCAGCCTCCTAGGAGTGACCTCCTTCCTTACTTCCCTCTCACTGGGAAGTAAGTTTGGGGTCCGGGTGGCAGAGGCGGAGCAAGAGCTTGGCTTACCTCCGCAACCCCGAAGGGCAAACTGGAGAGACTCTGGGGGTCCAGGGAGTGAAGAGCAGGGCAGGGCGGAGTTGGAGAGGCCGAGGTAGGGACTTTGCATCTGGAAGAGAAAACCGGTTTCGAAGGACTCCGGCTACTTAAACTGAGTAATCTCTGTTACCCATAGCGAGAGTGGACGCTCCTTGGGGACAGACTGTCAGTTAGACTGGAAGCAACTTGAGCACCGGTGGATTAGAAGCTGTTTGAGGGCGGGCGGACCTTGACCAGAGCTGTGGTTCCCAAACATTTTGCTTCCAGCACAGTAATTTTCTTTGTATTGAGGCCCTTTGTGGGGAAAGTTGGGACACTTAAGAATGCGCAGGAGCAGTCTTGCAAATGCAAAGGATTGCTAGGGTTTGTTGCATACAATTTAAGGAAGTCTAGAACTTGCGAATGCAATTGTAAATTCCAAAAGATTCCCTACTCCCTTAGCGGAATTCCTTCCGGGCACACTCTTTATCTAACGTCTGGGCTAGCTGCTACGCCACCACTTAGCCTCTTCCGAACTGGTTTAGTTTAGACTGGAAGTTCCTTGAAGACAGCAAAGCCGTCTTAGGCCAGAAACTCCTAGGGGACAAACTTAAACCTGAGACGGATTTAAAATTCGCCCGGTCGCTCCTCAAGCACAGAGAGAATAGAAACTGAGGACAGACTGAGACCAGAAGCTCCTCATTGACAGATGCCTCAGTGAGGGCAGACCTAGACTGGAAACTCGGAGAATCCGCACACACTAAAACTGCAAGCTCTTGGCCAGCAGCCTCAGTCTGCAGAGATCTTCTAGGCCAGAAAGGGCCCTACAGCATTCGCCCTGGATAAAGCGCCTGGAATGCTACGGAGGGGGTTTGGAAGCCCAGCCATAGTCACTTGAGCCTTGTAAGACCTTGATGAGTCATTTGCCCTTATTACCTCAGTTTCCCTCAGCATTACAGCTTCCTAATTGTAAAGTGAATAGGTCATTTCTAAGGTTTCTTTCCAGCTCTAAAGCCTTCCACAATGGATTTCAAAGGTGGGCTAGCCCTTTAGTGAAATAAGGGGAAAAGCCACTAGGCATAGGCAATCTTTCTCTGGGTAGGGAGGGCCCCAGCTCCACCTCTGAGGTCCCAAATGACATTCTTCCTTTGCTGCAGTAATCCAATTCACTTGCATGTCATGACATCACCTCCCTGATGTCATGGTCGCAGAGCCATAACATTTACTAGTCAAAGGATCATCTACTTTGTCACTGAGAGAGATTTATCAGACTTCCAGGTCCTCCAGCCCCCATACAATCCCACCCAATACAAGCACTACTGGTAAACATATACAGAAACAACAAACATAATATAAGATCCACTGACACATATGCTCACAGCTTCCTAGTGGCACTATATTGTGGAAAGAGACAAAAGGGGTCTGGATTCAGATCCTACCTCATACTTACTATGATCTTAACAGGAAGGTTAAGTCACTTAACATCCTGAAGCCCCAGTGTCCTCATTTGTAAAATGGGGTGGGGTAGACTAGATGGTTTCTGAGGTCTTTTCCAGTTCTGAATCAGTCATTCAGATTTCCATTCATTCCCACTAAATCTTGTTTCATCTGAGTTGTAGATGATCTTATGTAAAAATGTCCTCTCTGTGTATCACATATTTTGAAAGGCAGCGTGGAGAGATAAAAGAACACCAGTTTTGTGTCAAATCCTGGGCTCAGACCTGGCTCTGGCATGTACCAGACATATGATCCCGTCTAGTGGTCTCCCTGCTATCAGTGTCACCTCATTGTCCTGGGGCCTCTCTCCACCCTCTTCAATACCTCTTCTGCCCTTCAACTGGAAGTGTATTTAGAGCTGCTGAGACCAGGCAGTTTGTGGTGCTCTTCTCCGTTACAAAAATCTCCTGGTTTATGACCCTGTGGCAACAATTTTTTTCCCCCATCATTTGAAAAAGCACATTCCAAGTATATTAAGAATAACCAGTTCTGGGGGCAGAGTCAAGATGTAGGCATAGAAACAGTAGAACTCTGGGAGCTTCCCCCATAACCACCTCAAATATCTATAAAATATGACTCCAAACAAATTTTAGAGCTCCAGAACCCACAACCCACAGAGAAACAAAGCTCCTGCTGAAGGCAGCCTGGCAGGCAGATGGGAAAGGTTAATTTGCACATGCTGGGAGCAGAGACCAGCCCTGAATGAACCTGAGGCTGTAGCCCCAGGGCAACCAGGACAACCCTCAGCTGGAGCATTCAGGAGAGCAGATCACCAGCAGCTGTAGTGGTTTCCAGAATTATCAACCCTTAAGAGCCAAGGACAAGGAGAAAGGTCAGTAGAACTTGGCTAAATTTGGGGGAGAGGAGCAGGTCCAATACCTGCCCTCAGAGAGAGAAGCGATCTGAAGTGGCAGCCCTGCAGCCCCCTCCAGGTGGCTGCTTCAGAGCTCCCAACCTGCAGACTGCATGGGGTGCCAAGTGATCATTCAGAGGTAAAGTGCTCTTGCCTTGACCTGCCTTGATTGGGATCATGGTCTTGGGTGGTGGTCCTGAGGTGTGTAACCAATGAGCCAAAGCTGGTGGGGGCTGCAGAGACAGCGGCCTCCTAATAGCTCCAGCAGCTGCAAAACCCCCAGCCATTTGGGACAAAGCGCTACCCTCTGAAAGCAGAGTTCTACAGAGCCTAAAAGTCAAGTAATTGGCTGGAAACATGAGCAGGCAAAGGAAGCAAAGTAAGCACAGCAATCCAACTTTAGATTCCTTTGTGGGGGCCGAAAGGATCAAAGCATGGAATAGGAGGAAGACCACAGAGTTAGAACTCCTGCATCAAAAGCTTCCAAGAAAAATGTAAACTTGTAATAGACCATAGAGGACCTTAAGAAGGATTTTAAAAACCAAATAAGAGAAGTGGAGGAAAAATTGGGAAGAGAAATGAGAATGATGCAAGAAAATCATGAAAAGAGACTCAACAACCTGACTGAAGAAAATAACACCTTAAAAAATAGA
>CM053599.1:43352912-43414615 GCA_028646575.1 Pseudocheirus occidentalis | reverse complement strand
AAAAAAAAAATAGAAGGCAATGTGAAATATGTCATTGAAAAAAACCACTGACCTGGAAAATAAATCCAGAAGAGACAATCTAAAAATTATTGGATTTACCTGAAAACCATGATCAAAAAAAGAACCTAGAAATCATCCTTCAAGAAATTCTCAAGGAAAATTGCCCTGATATTTTAGAACCAGAGGACAAAATAGAACTTGAAAGAATTCACTGATCACTTCTTGAAAAAGATCCCAAAAAGAAAACTTCCAGGAATGTTATAGCCAGGTTGTGGAATTCCCAGATCAAGGAGCAAATACTACAAGCTGCCAAGATGAAACAATTTGAATACTGTGGAAATGCAATCAGGATAACCCAGGATCTGGCAGCTTCTTCATTAAGGGATCAAAGGGCCTGGAACATGATATTCTGGAGATCAAGGAAGCTAGGATTAAAAACAAGTATCACTTACCCAGCAAAACTGAGTATAATGTTTCAGGGGAAAATATGGTCATTCAATGAGGTGAAGGACTTTCAAGCATTCTTGAGGAAAAAACCAGAACTGAACAGAAAATTTGATATTCAAATATAAGAAGCATGATAAGGTAAACATGGAAAAGAAATCATAAGGAATGTATAAAAGTTAAACTATTTACATGCCAACATGGAAAAATGATCATTGTAACTTATGAAACTTTTCTCAGTATGAGGATAGGTGAAGGGAATATAAATGTATATGTATGTATACATACACATATATCTATATAGGAGGGTATATATGTATATGAATACATATGTGAGTGTGTGTATATATGTGTACAGGTACACATAGACAGGGCACAGGATCAATTGAATAGGAAGGGATGATATTTTAAAAGGTGAAATTGGGAGGTGGGAGAGGAATAGAATGAGAGGAGACAGTGAGAGATAGAACAGAGTTAATCATCTCATATGGAAGAGCCAAGGGATAACTGTTACAATGGAGGGGAAGAACAGGAATGCAAAAGGGAATGAATCAACCTCACTCTCATTGAATTTGGCTTAGGGAAAGAATGACATGCACTCTAAATTGAGTATCTTGCCCTATAGGAGAGAAGGGGGGAAGGGGATGAGAGCGGGGATGATGGAGGGGAGGGTTGTTAGAAGCACACACTTCCATAAAGGGACAGGGACAAAGTAGAGAATAGAACAAGGGGGGGAAGGGGCAGGATAGGAAAGAAGGAAATATAGTCAGTCTTTCACAATATGTCCATTGTAGAGATGTTCTGTGTAACTACACATGTATGGCCTATATTGAATTACTTGTCTTTCCAGCGGGGGCAGGTGATGAGGGAGGAAGGGAAAGAATCTATAATTTAAAGTTCTAAAATCAAATGTTAAAATATATATAAAATTATTATTATTATTATTATTATTATTATTATTATTATTATTATTATTTACATGCCACTGGGAAATAAGATAGACAGGCACTGGAGTAGGGAGATCCATATTGCCTTGCCAGAATGTCAGAGGGGTGATGGGGGAGGATATAGGAGAGAGCAGATTGGGGGAAGGGGTATACAGTGGGATGGCTGTTTTGGGATGGTGGGTAGGGGAAAGATGGGGAGAAAATTTGTAACAAAATCTTGTGGAAATGAATGATGTGAACTAAAAATAAACAAAAGTTAATCTAAAGAAAAAAAAGAATGAGCAGTTCTCCAGTTCTACCACAAAGGACCTAATGGAAAAGCCTTCTGATGACCAAAATGTGGAAACTCCTTTTTGTTCATGCTAATGAAGAACACACCTCTCTCCTAGACAGAAGGGCACCTTATTTCAGTTTCTTGGGCTATCTCTTTTCTCCCCTGAATCAAAATCTCAAATGGGAAAAATGCTACTAGCCATCTGACCCCAGATGTATCAGATTCTACTTAAGAGTGCTCATAAATGAAACCACTCAGAAGTGTAAAGTAGACAGACTCTAACATCTTCCAGCTCAAAAATATTCTTCTAGTACGTGTGGACTACTTACTGTCTTCCTCTTATAATAATGAAGCAGAATGGTACAGGTTCATTGGATCATAGACTGAGAGTTAGAAGGGACTTTAGAAGCCATCCAGTCCAGTGGCCTCAGCTTATTCATACACACACTGAGGTTCAGTTAAGTTACTAGTCCAAAGTTATCCAACCAGTGAGTAGCAGAACCAGGATTCCAGCTCTGGTCCTGATGACTTGAGATGATCTGTTGGGTTTTATGGTGGTTTTCTTTCCTGCTTCTTCCACTAATGAGCTAACACCTCCTTCCCCACACTGGTATTCCCATTGGTTCTTTGAGTTGGATACAGGATGTCCTAATAGTCTTGAGCTAACCCTAGATTACACCAAGACTTTTGGAACATTTGGTATTTTAGGCTGTAGTTCTTTTGAATCCAAATCAAACACAAACACAAACATAAACACATTTCAAATAAATGTATGTGGTTCAAATATATGTGTGTGTATACATACATATGTATCTATATATCTATTGATCTAAATGTGTGTGTATACATATACATACACATATACAGACACATACATATCTACACAGTGACTTGCCCAGGGTCACACAGCTAGCTTTATAGTGTCTGAAGCTAGATTTAAACTCAGAAAGATGAGTCTTCCTGATTGCAAGGCCAGTGCTCTATCCACTGTGCCATCTAGCTACATATGTATATGTGTACATATGTGTGTGTGCATACATGCAGACCTATAGAGAGTTCATATATGTATATAGTTCATATATGTATATAATTCATATATAAGCCTTCCTTCTCACTAAGAAAATTTCATCCCTTCTGTTTATAATTGTGCAATAAAAATACATGCCATGTGGGGAGGAAATGGAGGGCTAGTAATGTGGGTTGACTGTAATTGAACTGATTTCCATAGTATTCTGAACATACTCAAATTGGCTCCCCTGGGAAAAGACTCCAGACATTTTAATATACCAATGATTTTTTTAATGCTGTATTTGAAAAAAAATCAGTAGAATCTTTCTTCAAATAAGGTGACTCAGTCAAGAGTTCAGAAAAAGAGTATATTAACAATTTAACACTTATCCTAGTATTTCATTACTTTACCCTAGAAGCATTAAGAGAAAGAATGTTCTCATCAGGCCATTCACTTATGGCAGCTGTACAGACTTATACAGCTGTGCTTACTTACTCCTCTTTATACTTTTATAGTTTTATTGATGCAGTTTTCTTTTATACCACATTCATTTCCCAATATTCTCCCCCTATTTCCACCCCCATTTGAATCTTCCTTTATAACTAAGACAGTTAAGGAAAAGTAACCAATACATATAGCAACTTACCTGTCAGCTCATGAAGCTTTCTATACCTGTTGTCTCTTGATAGGAGAAAGGCTTATTTCAATATCTCTTCTCAGGGACTATGTTCCTTCTTTTGAACTGAAATGTCATTTATCAACCTATAACCATTGTAAATTTGAAGCTGCTTTTTGTAGATAGCAAAGATCATCCCATGAACAAGTATGGGGGTGGGTCTTTGCTCTGGCCCTTTCTGCTGGGTCATGTGTACTCTGGTTCCTTACTAAAAGATGCAAGACCAGCAGCTTTTAGTGGGGCCCTTGGTTCCTGTGACAGAGAATCTGTGTGAAAGAGGGCTAATGATAGAACCAGGAGGAACAACTCACTTGGTGGGCTAAGGGAGCAAGGATAGATTGCTTCTGGTTCCTTGCATTTTTCTGGTTCCTATTGGTTTCTTCTTCCCAGAAGCCATCAGAAGTCCATTCAAAATCAAAGCCAAGACCATCATAACCTTGGAAACTTTAGGTAATCTGTCTACCTAGAAGGGAAATTTCCCAGTCACCACATTTCCATGGCAATGAGTCTGTGGGAATGGCAAAACCAGGTTAGATATAGTAGCAAAGAACCAAGAAATGGTAGATGCCCATTAAATAGAGAATGTTGAAACAAGCTGTGGTACATGAATGTGATATAATATTATATTATTATATAGCACTGGGGGAGGGGGTGGAGCCAAGATGGCGGCGTAGAAGCAACAAGGTTCCGCAGCTCCCATATAGCCACCTCAAATAATATTACAGCACCATAAAAAAAAGGATTAGAAGACTTATATGAACTGATACAAAGTGAAGTAAGCAGAACCAGGAAAACAATGTAAAATGAAAGAACAACAAAAATGGAAATGGGACACTAATTATAAAGATCAAGCTTGACTCCAAGAAAAGATGTGAATGTTGCATGTAATAATGGTTGAGACTGATGTAATGATTAGTTTTAGTCAACTATTTTTCTTTCTTTTCTTGTTATAAATTCATCAAATCCTTCTAGACATTCACAGGCAAACTGTGCTTCTAGTCTCTACTTCTTTACCATATTCTTACTCTTCCTTGTCTTTCAATTTGGCTTCTGATTCCACTGTTCTAGAGAAATGACTGTCTCAAAGGCTACTAAAGCTGTATTCAGTGGCCCTTTCTCTGTTCTCATCTTGACCTTTCTGCAGCTTCTGACACAGTTCACAATCCTCTTTTTGGATCCCTTGGCCTCCCTCAGCTTTTATGATACTGCTTTCTCTTGCTTCTCCTATGTCTGACTGCTCCTTCCCAGCCTCCACTGCTGGATCATCATGCACTCTAAGTGTGAGTATCCCCCCAAGGCTCTTTCCTGGATCTTCTATGTCTTGTACATTCTTTGCTTTAGTGACTTCATCAGATCCCATTGATTCAATAACCATTCATTGACAGATGACTCCCCAAACTAGTCTAACATGACCTTTCTTCTGAATTTTTAATTCACCAACTATATGCTATACATCTCTACCTGGTTTGGCTGCTAATGTATATCTTCACTTGGCTCATCCCTAGCAGATTGTCTGGCTGCTGGGCATGGCTGTTCTTTGTCTGGGTCAGACAGGACACTTTCCTGTTGGACTGTTGCTGGTCTGTGCCAAGGAGGCTGCTATGCCTTTGGGAAGCTGCTGCTGGATGGAACCAGGCAGGCCACTCTATTGCAGGGCAGCTTGCTGCCAGGTGGACATCTGTGTTGGATGGGTTGATCTACTGGACTCCTTGGATTCAACTTCAATAGACAGTTACAGTGTTTCACCACTTTCAGATATAGGCACAGCCGGGTGGTACTGTGCTTTCTTTAGCTAGAATGTTACAGTGCTCTTTTAGGTTAGTTACTGTGTTCTTTCAGCTAGGTCAATGACCCTCAGTTGAGGATTGGAAGAAGCCTATCCTTTTTGACTCACTCAGAACCAAGGTGTGTTAACTCCAGGTAGGAGAGATAGCCTTTCTCATTTAACAGTCATTCCTGATTCAAAGCTAATTCCCTTAGTAGGTTACTCCCCTTGGTTTATGGTTGTTGTTTGTTGACTCATGTCCAACTCTTCATGACCACATGCTGTCCATGGGATTTTCTTGGCAAAGACTGGAGTGGTATATCATTGCCTTCTCCATTGGATTAAGGCAAACAGAAGTTAAGTGACTTACCTGGGTTGCACAGTTATTAAGTGCCTGAGGTCAAAGTTGAACTCAGATCTTCCTGACTCCTGGCACAGCGCTCTCTCCACTGAACCATCTAGCTGCCTCTTGACTTATGGTGGTCAGTTGCAATTCAGTTGGATTTCTTAGAGCACTTTGGGAGTTTTATGCAGATGAGAGGCTAGAGACAAATTTATAAATGCAATCCATGTCCTAAAGCTGGTTTTTGTTTTGGTTTGGTTTTTTACTCCTTACAACCTTCAGCTTTTACTGAAGTTTTAACAGGACTTATTAAGTGTGTCTAATGGTTACCAATAAATAGTAGGGCATTTCTAGAACATTTCATTTGGTGAGTTTCATTACACACAAATTGTCATAGTAGAACAAAAATGTAAAAATAGTTCAAAAAGATGTTGACAAATTAGAGTAAAATCAAGATTTTATTTGACTAATAAAATAACTTGCATTCTTCGTTATTCTCCTGGCCCTTGGATTCTTCTCATCCAACAAGTTGGACTCAAAAGTTTCTTCTCCAGGGACTAGTGACCTCAGCTCAAGGTCCCCTAGGGTTCATAATCCCAAAGCTATACTTTATTTGACATTATCAGTGTGTTTACCTTAAATACTCAAGCTAGGAGACAAAATTAGTTTGAATCAAGCAAAATGAGATGTCATTATAAGTGTAGTAGCTACAAAGCATTTCCTTGAAAATCCTTTAGGCCCCTTTCTCACAATTACATACAATGTTAGTGGAAGACTGGGCATGTACAATGGCAGCAACTCACAATTCAACTCATTCCCTCCTACCTTTTTATTGCATTTTGCTTTACTGTGCTTCACATATATGACATTTTATTTTATTTTTAATTTTTATTCTTAACAAATCGAAGGTTTGTGGCAAACCTGCATTGAGTAAGTCTATTGACACCGTTTTTCCAATAGCAAGAGCTTTCATCTCATTGTGTCACATTCTGGTAATTCTCACAGTATTTCAAACTTTTTTATTATTATTATGTCTGACAGGGTGATTTGCGAGCAGTGATCTTTGATGTTACAATTATAATTGTTTTAGGGAGCCACAAGCCAGGCCCACATTAGACAATGAACTTGATCTATAAATGTATATTTTGACTACTCCACCAGATGGCCTTCTCCAGCCTCTCTCCCACTCCTCAGACTTCCCCATTCCCTGAGACACAAAAATATTGAAATTAGGCCAATTAACCTTAGAAAGGCCTTTAAAGATTCAAGTGAAAGGAAGCATCAATTGATGGGAAAAACTTCATTGTTGTCTTATGTTAAGGAATTGCCATAACCACCCCACCCTTCAGCAGCCACCACCTACATTAGTCTGATTAACACTGAATTAAGACCCTATACCAGCAAAAAGATTATGACTTGCTAAAAGCTCAGATGATGGTTAGCATTTTTTAGCAATAAAATATTTTAAAATTAAGATATATATTTAGACATAATACTATTGCACACTTAATAGATTATATTATAAATATAGTTTTTATATGCACTAAGAGACCAAAATATTTCTGACACTTTATTGTGATATTCATTTTATTATAGTGATCTGGAATCAAACCTGGTAATATCTCTAAAGTATGCCTGTATTAAAAACTATGACACTTCAATTGCTCACTCATCTGTGAACTCAGATGTGAGGCCTCCTCACCCTGGTACAATTTACTATCCCAGTGGCCTGCTTACTCTGGTATACCCATCTTATATATATATGTATGTATATAGATATATAAGATATCTATATCTATATCTATATCTAGGTATATAAGATATAGATATAGATACATAAGATATATAGATATATCTATATCTATATATACATATCTATATCTATCTATCTATCCATCTGTCCATCTATCTGTCTATCTATCTATCTATCTATCTGTCTGTCTGTCTGTCTGTCTATCTATCTATCTATAAGGCCTGCTACCCTTCTGCCATTGGTTGGTTACTCTTGGATCCTCCATTTTGTGAATAGGTCTCTGTCTTCCAAACCATTGCTCTACAGTGCTATTTTTCAGTTCCTTCCTTCCTTCCTTCCTTCCTTCCTTCCTTCCTCCCTCCCTCCCTCCCAGAGTGTGCCAATGTTGCTGGTCCTCCTGGTCTCAGCTTCTTGTTTAGGCAGATCCTTGTACTTGTTTCTCTCTACAATACCCACAGCCAGGACTCATTCACTTCTCCCTGAGTGACCTCACAGTAGTCATTCTCCTTAAAGCTATCTTCTGTCCAGGAACTCTGAATTGGTAAGGAATGTTTAGCTTTTCCATAGGCTGACACTTGGGAATTTCAACAATTTTGGTCATACATCTGTTAAAAGGGTCACAAACCACTATTTCTTCTTTGTACTTCATTTAATTAATACCTTAACACCTTGGAGTCTCTGGTACCTGCCTTTTGTCTTCTGTGATTTTATCAACTGCACTGGAGGCAGAAGGAAGGAAATCAATTGATCACAGATGTCCTTCATCCCACCCCACGTTTCCTTGATGTTTTGGAAGTAATCTGTAAATTGATATAAAAAATAAAATGATATAATTTAATATTTCCTTAACATTATTTCTTTGACATTGAAGGAAATGGTACCTTTCATGGTTTTCTCTTGCTCATTGACTCATTTTTTATTATACATTTTACAATTTTGAAATGTGTTATCTAATATAATATTAAAAGAAGTGATTACAAAAATTTCTTCTAGTAATGTGCTGTTTACCTTTCTCCTTTGCTTTCCCACAAAGGGAAAATAATCGAGGTTGCTAGAGAAGAAAGCATTCTTCCCTTTCAGTGATGACCTACTTCCTAGGATCTATACAGTTCTCTGGACTTGTGGTATCTGTCTGGGTGGGCCGTGAATTATACAAGTTTGACAGACAGTCCACTATTTTACCCTATATCTACACAGTCCATATGACTCACAATAGAAGTAAAATGCAAGGTCTGGATTTTTTTCTTTTATATCATAACGCTGTTATTTGCTGCTCCTGGGTTTTAGCTCCTTCTTGGTTCCATAACTTGGAAACTCCTTACTGCTCTGCTGTTCTCTTCAACTTCACTCTCTAGGATACCTAATTCCCCGCTTTTCTTGAGAGACCAAGTCCCTCAGGTACATATTTGTCTATAGTATATGACTCCATGGCTGCAGAGGCTTAACACCAGGGAACCGAGTCCATTCATATTTGACAGGCATTTTTCTCTTGGATATTTCAAATCTTGTTCTCCTTTTCTTCTCCTTCTTCTATCTCTTTCAAAAACCAAGCATGAAGGGCAGCTAGGTGGCACTGTAAATAAAGCGCCAGCCCTGGAGTAAGGAAGACCTGAGTTCAAATTTGACCTCAGATGCTTGACACATTTACTAGCAGTGACTTTGGGCAAGTCACTTAACCCCAATTGCTCTCCAAAAAGCAAAAACAAAAAAACAAAAAAACCAAACCTGAAGGTGTGGCTAGGGAAGGGGAGATGAGTTGGCTATAAATAATGCAAAAGTCATTAACAATGTAGTTTCTGGGAGACCCTGGATTAGAAAAGGAATTATTACCTTATCTAGGAGCTAACCACTTCCAGGGAAAGTCACATCTTCTATAGGGAAACATCAACAATGCCAGAACAAAGTCCTCTTCAGTGAGGAAATGGGAACCCAAGATAATGTCTGAGCACACACACTACATCAATATCTATTTCTGTCACTCTGTAACCCTCAGACTTTGGCATGAAACTACTTTAAATTTCTACCAATGGTTTTAATTTTTTAAAATTTCCTGAGCACCTACTATGTGCAAGAAATGGCAATAGCAACTGCAGAGGATTCAAAGATAACAACTGCATGCCCGCTGCCTACAAGGAATTTGTAATCAGTAAAGTGAAGTGGTTAGCAGTGGCTTTGCAATTTATATCCTTCGATTCCTGGAACCCTGAGAATTAAGCTTCTTGACGAGGGTCATCCAAAAAGTGGATATGTACTTGCCATATTGTTCTGATAATATCATTCCCTTTGTCAAAAGTTTCAAGGGCTTTCTTTTGCCTTTAAGATACAATCCAAACACTTTAGCCTGGATTTTAAGGTTTTTTATAATTTTGGAGTGGCATAACTTCCCAATCTTATTTCACCTTTGTGTATTCAATGTTCCAACCAAAAAGAAGTACAATCCAACTGATTTGTAGGACTGGATAGAGATAGGGGAAAGAAATGGACAAATCAAGGGTAACTATGAAGCTGGGATCTTGGATGACTAGAAGGATGGTGGTATCTTCAACAAAAACAGGAATTTTTAAAAGGGAGGTAAATAAAGAAAAAAGTGATGAGTTCCATTTTGTACATAGTGAAGAAACAGAAGCCAAAATGGTTTAGTAAGCCCATTACTGGTACATTTCCTACATGATCCTCCCTTCCCTATTTTGATCTGTTGACTGATCCAACTTAACTCTTCCCCTTTCATGCCTTACCATATCCAGACCTGGATTCTTCCCAGACTCTGCTTTCTTCAGTCCCATTTGTGTGTTGTTGAATGTAGCTGAGGAAAATCATAAAACCATGCCAACTGGGCCCACTACAAATTCATATTACATAATCACAACTGGACTCTCACTGGAACAAGGCAAATATTCTATTGCTTCCTATTTTTTTCTCTATCTCACTCTCCACAGCAGCTATCCCAAACCTTGTCTCTTCCTTCTGTGTCACTCTTCTCCCACCTCTCTGTAGTGGGAACCACACTGGCACACTAGGACGGCTGCTAGTACAGATTCTTAGATCTGCTTTACTAGGAAAGCTAGCTGTTTAAAGGGTCAGCAGTCTTTTTAATTACATCCGCTAGTTCAGGAGAAAAGTCAGCACCCTGAACTTCAGAGAAAATACAAAGAAAATAGAGAAAATACAAGCAGAGAAATAAAGACCAACAGACAGGGCTTCTGTCTGAGAAATAGATGGATCCAACTGTCTGACCCATGCAATACATACAGAGTTACTAGAGAGAGAAGTGCCAGTGCGTTTTTCAGGAAGGGGGTGTGTGTGTGTGCTCCTTAAGGTTACCCAGAGTGTCGTCTGGTTAAATCACAAGGACACTCTTCCAATGAATGAGGCCCTAAGCAAAACGCTAGCCTCAGAGAATACACAACCTTTTTAGAGCCAGAGGACGTCACAACTCTCATGACCCAGTGCCTAATGAGAAATTAGCAAAAGGGGTAAAAAAAAAACCTTCCCCTAAGCGAGCTTCCTTGAATGGGTTCCACTTGATGCCTGTTAATGTCCTGGGAAGATCTTGAATCCCATTAACATTATACTCTGTCAACTGAGGACCTCACTCCAATCTCCATAATAGAGGTTATATGCTGAGAACTCTGCCTTCTCAATTCATTTCAAATCATTCAAAGATCTTTGTCAACAGCCTCCTCTTTCACTGATATAGGACAAAGAAGTGAGCTTCTTTCTAAGCCTAACCCCTCTGTATGTGCCCTTGATCTCATCATCCCTTCCTTCCAGCAAACTATCCTTTCTGTTCTTTTATCTTAAATCGATCCCTATCTACTAACTTCTTCCTGCTGTTTAAAAGCATGCCTACATCTTCCCTGTCCTTGAAAACCCTTGATTGGATCCTACTAGGTGATGCAGTAGATAGAATACAGGGCCTGGACCTAGGCCTGTGTTTAAATCCAGTTTAAAACCTGTGTTTAAATCCTGCCTTTGACACTAACAGTGTGACTTTGGGGAAGTCACTTAACCTAGGTTTGACTCACTTTCCTCAGTTCTAAAAAGAATAGCACCTACCTCCTGGGATTGTTGTGAGCATTAATGAGATAATATTTGTAAAGCTCTTGGCACAGTGATGGGCAAAGAGCTATTGTTCCTTGTCCCTCGTTTTAGAAGAGGACCAATCATGGGGTGATTTCTTGGTTTATGTGTGAACTGGATTTAAGTGAGGCAGAGCTGCACAAAGTTGACCTCACTCTCTCTTCTTGAGTCATGGAAGTCTCTGGGCTTAATAAATGCTTATTTCTTTCCTTCTTACTGTCCCTGCTGACAGCTAGGTGGTGTCATAGCGCACAGAGTGCTGGTCCTAGAGTCAGGAAGGCTCATCTTCCTGAGTTCAAATCTGGTTTCAGGCGCTTCCTAGCTGTGAGACTCTGGGCAAGTCACATAACCTTCTTTACCTCAGTTTCCTCATCTGTAAAATGAGCTGGAGAAGGAAATGACAAACTGCTTTGGTATCTTTGCCAAGAAAACCCCAAATGTGGTCATAAAGAGCTGGACACAAGTGAAATGACTGAACAACAGAAACAACAACCCTGGCAGTTATTGTCCTATATCCCTCCTCTTTCCTAGCTAAACTCTTTGAGAAAGCTGCCTATACTTGCTTACCTTTCATTGAATTCTAAACCCTCTATTAATCTCTTTCTGTCATTGGCATCAATCTAATATAACAATCTTTCTCTTTTTTTTTTTTGCATTTTGGAGGGGGAAGGCAGGGCATTTGGGGTTAAGTGACTTGCCCAAGGTCACATGGCTAGTAAGTGTTAAGTGTCTGATGCTGGATTTGAACTCAGATCCTCCTGACTCCAGAGCAGGTGGTGCTCTATTCACTATGCCACCCTGCTGCCACATAACAATCAATTTTTTTTAATGCTTACTATCTGCCGGGCACCATGCTATGTTCTGGGAATACAGATCAAGGATAAAAACAGAGTCTCAAGGGACTTCTGTTCTAATGAGGGAGACAACAGGAAAGAAAAGTCGTGTATGTACAAGAAATATATATATAATGTGTATATATGTGTGTGTATATCTGTATATCTCTACATATGTATGTATGTATATACATATGTGTAACTGGAGAGTGAAGGCATTATAGAGGGGGTAGGGAGTAGGAAAGGGTTACTGTAGAAAATGGGATTTAAACTTTTTTGGAACAACTTAGAGAAGCCAGTAGGTAGACTTGAAGAGGGAGAGCATTCCAGGCATCATCATCATCATCATCATCATTATCATCATCACCACCATTATTATCATCACCACCATCATCATCATCATCATTATCATCATCAGCAGCAGCATTTATTTATTATTATCCCACTAGATCCCCATAGCAACCTTGGGAAGTGGGTTCTATGATCATATCCAATTAAAGGAGAAGGAAATCAAGTCTGAAAGAAGTTAAGTGAATTGTTCAGGATTACACAGACAGAAGTGTCTGAAGCAATTCAGGTCTTTCTGATTTCTAGTCCAATACTCTCTCTACTATGCCCTATGGGAGAGTCTATGCAAGAGAATAAGGATCTCTGGGAGCAACTGGTAGCTTAGTTTGCATGTAATGTGGAGAACTCAGCAGGCTTCATTTTCTTCTTTGGAACATGTATTTCAAAATTTAATTTTGTAGATGAATACAGGCAAGTTTTTTTTAAACAACTTGGCATTTTCTTTCTCATTAAAATGAAATGAGATTAAACCAACATTTATTAAGAGCCTACTATGTACAAGGAAATTCATTAGGTGGTACTGAGGCAAAGATAATGACAACAAAAAAATCCTTGCCCTCAAGAAGTTTACTTTCTACTTGGGTGATGCAACATGTGTTATAAATAACTAATTACAAATACAAATGCTTTTTAAAAATTATTTTAATTTATTTTTTTAGATATTTCCTAGTGACATATAATATTTTTAAACATTAAAAAAAATTTTTGAGTTACAAATTCTCCCCATCTACCCCATCTCTTCCCTGTCCTTGGATAGTAATTATACATGTAAGGCAAACAATGGATAGTAATTATACATGTAAAGTGATACAAAACATATTTCCATAATAGCCATGTGAAAAAAGAAAATGCATACAAAATAGGACAATAAAAATAAAGTTGATATGTTTTAATTAGCATTCAGAGATCATTAGTTCTCTCTCTGAAGGTAGATAGCATTTTTTTTTCATCATGAGTCCTTTGGAATTTTCTTGAATCATTGTCTAAATCAGGGTAGCCAAGTCTTTCACAGTTTATCATTCTTACGATATTATAGTTACTGTGTACAATGTTCTCCTGGTTCTGTTCACTTCACTTTGTATCAGTTTGTGTGAGTCTTTCCAGGCTTTTCTGAATTATCCTGCTTGTCATTTCTTATAACACAATAATATTCCATCACAATCTTATACCACAACTCATTCAGTCATTCCCCAACTGATGGTAATCCCTCAATTTTCGATTCTTTGCCACCACAAAAAGAGTTGCTATAAATATATTTTGTATAAATAAGTCCTTTCCCCTTTTCTTTGATGTCTTTAGGATATAGACCAAATAGTGCTATTGCTAAGTCAAAGGGTATGCACGGTTTTATAGCCCTTTGGGTATAGTTCCAAGATGTTCTCTAGAATGGTTGGACTAATTCACAGTTACACCAACAATGCATTAGTGTCCCAATTTTTCCACATCCTGGACAGCACTTGTCATGTTAACCATCTGATAGGTGTGAGGTGGCATTTCAGATATATTTAAATTTGCATTTGTCTAATCAGTAGTGATTTAGAGTATCTTTTCATATTGATTGGTAACTTTGTTACTATTTTTTCTTTCTCTATAAAATAATTCTTTGGTAGTTTGATTGATATGGCAACGAATAAGTAAATTAACTTGGTGAGAATTGTCATTTTGGTTATATTGGCTCAGCATATCCACAAACAGTAAATATTTCTCCAATTGTTTAGATCTGTCTTTATTTGTGTGAAAAGTGTTTTGTAATTGTGTTCATGCAATCCCTTGGACTGTCTTGGCAGGTAGACTCCCAAATATTTTATATTATCTGCAGTTACTTTGAATAAAATTTCTCATTCTATCTCTTCCTATTGACTTTTGTTGGTAGTATATGGAAATGCTGATGGTTTATATGGATTTATTTGAAATCTTGCAATTTTGCTGAAGTTGTTAATTATTTCCACTATTTTAAGCTGATATTCTACAGTTCTCTAAGTGCACCATCATATCATCTGCAAAATGATAATTTTGTTTCCTCATTGCCTGTTCTAAATGCTTCAAAGTTTTTTTTTTCTTTTCTCATTGCTATAGCTAGCATTTCTAATACAATATTGACTAAGTGGTAAAAATGGACACCCATCCTTCACTTCTGATCTTATTATGGCAGCTTAAAGTTTATACCCATAACAGATATTTGCTCTTGGTCTTCCATAGAGTCTACTTAGAATTTTAAGAAAGGTTCCATTTATTCTTATTTTTTCTAGTATTTTAATAGGAATGCCTATTGTATTTTATCAAAGTTTTTCTCTGCATCTATTGATGTAATCATAATTTCTGTTGGTTTTATTACTGATACGGTCAATTATACCTAATATTGAACCAGTCTTGCATTCCTGTTATAAATCCCACATGCCCCAAGTATATGACCGTTGTGGTATATTGCTGTAATTTCTTTGCTAGCATTTAATTTATTATAATTTTTTTGCATTGATATTCATTAAGGAAATTGGTTTATAGTGTTCTTTCTCTGTGTTTGCTCTCTTTGGTTTAGGTATCAAAATCATATTTGTGTCATAAAAGGAATTTGACAGGGATCCTTCTTTACCTATTTTTTTTTCAAATAGTTCATGTAGTATTGGGATTAATTATTCCTTAAGTGTTTGGTAGAATTCACTTGTAAACCGATCTGGTCCTGGGGATTTTTTCTTAGGGAGTTCATTGATTGCTTATTTAGATTCTTTCTTTGATATACATTTATTTTACTATTCTATTTCCTCTTCTTTAATCTTGGTATTTTATATTTTTATAAATATCCATTTTACTTAAGTTGTCAGTTTTACTGACATATAATGGGCTAAATAACTCCTAATAACTTTAATTTCATCTACATTGGTAGTGTATTCACCCTTTTCACTTATGATGCTAGTAATTTTGTTTTCTTCTTTCTTTCAAATTAACAATTGATTCATATTTTCTATAAAAATTTATTAAATTATTAATAATTTAAATATTTATTAGTTATTTTTTTTAACTTTTGATTTTACTAATCTCTCATTTGATTTTCAGGATTTCAATTTTGGCATTTAATTGAGGGTTTTAATCTGTTCTTTTTCTAGTTTTTTTTTAGTTGCATGCTCAAGTTATAGATTTCTTATTTCTCTATTTCACTGATATATGCATTTAGAGATAGAAAATTTCTTCTAAATGCTTCTTTGGCTTCATCCCACAAATTTTGGAATTTTGTCTCATTGTTGTCATTCTCTTTAATGAAATTATTGTTTCTATGATTTGTTTTTTGACCCACCAATTCTTTAGGATTAGATTGTTTAGTTTTCAATTAGCTTTTAATCTATGCTTCTACAGCCCTTTATTAAACATAATTTTATTGCATTATGATCTGGAGAAAAACTGCATTTAATATTTCTGTATTTGGTCATGAGTTTTTAAACCCTGATACATGCTCAGTTTTGTGAAGGTGCCATGTACCAATGAGAAAAAGGTAAATTCCTTTCTATTTCCATTCAGTTTCTCTAGAGGTTTCATAAATGTAGCTTTTCTAAGATTCTATTCATTTTCTTGACTTTTTTCTTATTACGGTTGGATTTATCTAGATCAGAGAGGGGAAAGTTGAGGTCCTTTAATAATACAGTTTTACGGTCTATTTTCTCCTGTAGTTCATTTAACTTTTCCTTTAAAAATTTGCTAATAAAATGCTATGTCATTTGGTGGATATATGTTTAGTATTGATATTAGTTCATTGTTTATGACTCCTTTTTTAGTAAAATATAATTTCCCTGCCTATCTCTTTAAATTAGTTCTATTTTTGTTTTATCTGAGAACATGACTGCTTTTGTTTTATCTAAGATCATGCTTACTACCCTTATCTTTTTATATCAGATGAAGCATAATAGATTGTGCTCCAGCCCCTTATTTTAGCTCTGTGCATATCTCTTTCTGTTTCAAGTGTTTTATTATAAACAACATATTGTTGTATTCTAGTTTTTAATCTGTTCCACTCTCCTGTTTTATGTGAATTATTATTGTGCATTAATACCATTTACATTCACAGTTATGAATACTGTGTATTTTCCCATATCCCCACTTTCTTCTTCTTATCCTGTCACTCCTCTAAAGTCTATTTTGCTTCTGACTATTGTCTGCATTTATTTACTTTCCCTTTCATCATCCCCTCCCATTTCCTTATTCCCTTCCCCTCCTAACTCCTCTGTTGTTAAAATAGATTTCTATCACCAATTGAGTATACAGATACATTTTTACCTTTTTGAATCAATTTGGGTGTCAATGAAGTTCAATTGTTGCCTGTCCTTCTGCCCCATTTTCTCCTCCACTGTAAAAGCTCTTCCTTGAATGCCCCTTTTATGTGAGATCATTTCCTCCATTCTTCCTCTTCCTCCTCCCAGGGCATCCTACTTCTCATCTATCAATTTTTCTATGTTCTTCCAACATAATCAATTCAATATCACATCCTCCTTCTGTGTAGTCCTTCTAACTTTATCACTAACTAGTGATAAAGTTTTTAGAAAATATGTATCATTTTCCCATATAGAAAGGTAAACAATTTATCAAGTCCCTTGTGATTTCTCTTTCATGTTTACCTTTTTGTGCTTCTTTGAGTCTTGTATTTAAAGTAAAATTTTCTATTTAGCTCTGGTCTTTTCATCAGGAAAGTTTGAAAGTCTTCTCTTTTCTTAAAAATCTATTTTTTTCTTTGAAAAATTACAATCAGTTTTACTGAGTAGTTTATTCTTGGTTGTTCTCCTAGTTCTTTTGCCTTCTGGAATGTTATATTCTAAGCATTCCATTCCTTTAATATGGTAGCAGAGAGATCCTTTGTGATCCTGAATGTGGCTCCATTATATTTGAATTGTTATTTTTGGGATATCTTTCAGGAAATGATAAGTGGATTCTTCCTATTTCCATTTTACCCTCTGCTTCTGAATTATTAGGAAAGTTTTCATTGATTATTTCTTGAAATATAATATCTAGGCTATTTCTTTGATCATAGTTTTCAAGTATTCAATTAATTCTTGAATTGTGTCTCCTCAATCTATTTCCCAGGTCAGTCATTTCTCCAATGAGATATTTCACGTTTTCTTCCATTTTTTTCATTTTTGACTTTGTTTTGTTGTTTCTTAATGTCTCATGGAGTCATTAGCTTCCACTTATCCCATACTAATTTTTAAGCAATTATTTTCATTAGTGAATTTCTGTGCCTTTTTTTTTTTTAACATTCAGCTAATTCTTTTTGAAGGTGTAATTTTCTTCGGTATTTTGTGTGTCTCTATCAAGTTGTTAATTATCTTTTCATGTTTTTCTTCCTTTGTTTTAATTTCTTTGGCTAATTTTTCTGCTACCACTTTTATTTTATTTTGAAATATATATATATATATATATATATTTTTTTAAGCTCTTTCAGTAATTCTTGTTGAGCTTATGTCCAATCCACATTTGTTTTCCTTTGAGGCTTTGCTTATGGTTGTTTTTTACTTCATTGACTTCTGAGATGATGTCTTAATCATACCTGTCACCATAGTAGACTTTTTTATGGCTAGGTTCTTTTTTGTTGATGTTGTTTGCTTATTTTTCCACTCTATTTTTTTTACTTGGAATTTTATGTTAATGTTGAACTCTGTTCCAAGAATAAGATAAGGAGAGGCTCTGTCTCAAGCTTTAGGCTTTTTCACATTGCTATTTTCAGAGCTAGTTCTGGGGTTTATGATGTTTTTGGTGCTTCCAAGGTAGTATGATCTGGGGAGAGGTGTGGTCATTGCTCTCTTGGTCTGTACTCTGGTCCTTATCCAGGAATGGCCAATGATCCTCTGGGACTGCAACTGATATTGCTCCTCAGGGACTCTGATTCCTTGGCTTAGAAGTGATACTGCCCCTCAGGGCTTCCACTCCCTCTTGAATGAAATTGCTTCTCTCCACCCTTGAACTGTGAGCCAGAAGTAAGCATGGGCAATGGAGTTGCCAAACAGCATCTGGTTCTGCATCCAGTGCTAGCACATATAAGAGTTCCAGCTGATTGCCAGGTCCCCTTACTGTCTCTAGCTCAAGAGCTTACAAAGCTGCTGCTGCTTCTGTTGCCATCTACCACCGGTATTTTGTCCATGTGGGTTTGGGGCCAGTCTCCTCCCTCAGGTCATGAATCTCTCTTTCCAGCTTCCTATGATATCTTGGGCCAAAGGGATGTCTCACTCTGACCTTTTGCTGGCTCTGCCACTCCAGAATTTGACTTGAGGCAATATTTTAAAGTTATCTGGAGGGAAATGTTGGGAGAAAGCTCAGCTTTCTCTTCTCTACCATCTTGACTCTGCCCCCAGTACAAATAATTTAAAGAGAGAGTACTAGAGTCTTGGTGAGAGAGGGCTCAGGAAGAGCACATGAATTATATTTTGAAGGATATTAGGGATTCTAAGAAGCAGACATAAGGATGGAATACATTCAAGACCTGAGGATCAAATAATCAATCCAAAGGTATTGAAGTGCGAGTCAGAATGACTTGCTCTATAGAAAATTCAATTCTCTTTAGAATGATTTCTCCTAAGAAATATTAGACCATTCCATCCTATTTATACCATCTCTGAACTTTTTGTCATCTTTCATAAAAGCGACAATGTTATATATTAGCCTATGCTCAGCCTTTCTCTCTTTATCTATTAGGAACTCTTAAGATAGTGCTTCCTCAGATGGAATCAGATATTTCTACTTGGAAAATCAGATCTTCCTTATTGGATTTAGAACAGCAGTCCCAAGAATATAATGGAGTATTTCTGTGCTGTAAGAAACAATGACTATGTGGATTCTAAAGAAGCATGAAAAAACTTAAATGGATTAATGCAAAGTGAATTCAGGAGAGCAAGGAAAGCAATTTGCACAATGACTGTAACAATATAAAGAGAAAACAAAACAAAACAACTACATTGAAAGCTGTGTAACATGTTGACTAAGCTTGACTCTGAAGGAGAGATGAGAAAATGTACCTTCCTCTTTTCTTTACAGTGGTGCAGGATTAGGAATGTGGAAAATTGTTTATACTGCCAGACTCAGTTGCTATGTTGCTTAGTTTTGCTAAATTATTTTTGTTTCCTCTTTTTTAAAAATTCTTTATCAGGGATGGCACTCTGGGTAGAAGAAGGGGGAGGAATATATTTGAAAATGAAAGTGATACAAAAAAAAGATCAATGAACTTTTGTTGGAAAACAGTCCCAGCTTCTCTAACCATTTACCTTTTGATGAATGAAATCATCATTAAGGACAATAAAGAATTTACTCACTCTTCTGCTGTGATTAGAGACTAACAAATACTCAGTTAGTAGATTTCTCCCACTCTTTTGTGACATCCTTCCTGAACTCATTATCCATTTCCTCCATCTGGCAAGGTGATCTCTAGTATATTTCCATCAAACTCTCCCTTTATTGGTCCTCACTCAAGTAATCTCAACCAAATTCCACCACTCTCTTGTACATGGATTTCTTCACAGGAGTATATGCTAGTCTACTATTCTTTTTTTGTTCTAATTTTGTCCTTTTTTTTTTTTTTTAGAAATATGAAACCACCATGCCTCTGTGGAAAAGTTTCATTTTCTGGTCATGTCATTATCCTACCCAAAATACTTAAATGATTTCCACTTCCTCTTTATTACTTTCCAAACTTCTAATTTCTCCTTTTCTAATCTATCCTATACACTCTTGTTAAATTTAACTCTTCCTATAGCATATTTCAGATTGTATAAGTCCTTCACTCAAAAACCTACAATGACTCATTTACTTACCACATAAAGTCTGAACTCCTTTATTTGTTCTTTAAGGTTTTTGATTGGCCTTTGGTGTACCTTTTTTAGTCTTTTTCTCCCATCACAAAACTTATAATACAGTTATCCCTTCTACATCTTAGGGGTTGGTACAAAGTGCCCCCTTGATCTGGAAAATCCATGTAAAAATTTTTTGCCCTCCCTTTATACCATAGAAGTCTGATTTTTTTTCTTTTTCTCTTATTGGGTGCTTACTATACATATATTTTATGCATTTCTGAGTTTCTAAACCTTTCCTGTGCCATCTGTGGGTCTTCTCATACAATCTATTGCTTCCACAAGACTCCCCCCAAATTCCCATTAAATTTCTTATGCTGACCTGAGACATATCAAAATTGCAATGGGGAGTCATGATGTAGAAGGGATAACTGTATAGTGAAATTATACTATCTGCTGTCCCTTAAACACACTCCTTTCTCTTCTACTTCCCATCTTTATGCCTTTGTGCTGTTCTTTCTCTTTGCACAGCTTTACCGCCTATGTCTATATTCCTAGTTTCTAACCACTCTTAAATTCACTGTTCAAATTTCATTTCTTCCCTGATATTCTCTGCCAGAAGTAACTCTCTCTCTCTTTGAACGACCATAGTGTTTTGTATCTCTTAACACACTTTTCCATTATACTTTGCAATTATGGCTATTTGTATCTACAGGAAAAACCATGTGGATGAAGAATGCCTATTGTATAGATTCTCAAGCAGGGCAGACAGCCCATTGAGTGATTGCTTGGTCTATGTCACATAGACACTGAAGATAGGTTAGATTAAAAAGTGGAAGAAAGAAGGAGGGATTTCACTTAAGAAGTTATACAGTGATTTTATTGAAATAATCCTCTTTTAACACCAATATTCTTCCAGTGATGCTCCATATTGCAGAAAATCATGGAACACCACAATCAAACATTTATTAAGCATATACTAAATGCTAGATACTGTCTCTAAATTACAATTTCTAAAGACTTCAAATCATAGCCCAGAAGGCAATGTGAGAGGTATGGTATGAGCATAGATTGCAGTATATTATAAAGGATGGCAAATGGATGAGGTGGCATGAAAGATATAATGCAGATGACGTATGAACAGAGTGGGAGATATGAGAATGAGGGATGGACACCCTTTAATATTACACCGCCACTCTTGTAATGCCTATAACATATTGGGTGGAACTCCTATCAAAGACTCATGGGAAAAAATGGTAATAATCACATAGGATGAAAAGCGATGGATAGATTGAGATTTGCAACATTGGAGGCAATGAAGATTCCCATTGATGAGTTGCTAGATCTGTTGAAATAGTGAATTAAGTGTCTGTACCTTATGCCATATTTTAGTTTGTTAGTGAGTAGGAGTAGAGATTATATCTTTTAGAGACTCCTAAGCACCTAGCAGAGACTGTATTCAGATATTTATCTTATTAAGTCTTGCAATGCTAATTGAATGAAAAAGCATTTTAATGAATCATATGCACACTTGAAGCCTATTGGATCATGTGGCCCAAACCAAGTTTCCATTGCTTACCTACAAACAGCTTCTAGAGTGCTAAGCTTGGAAACCCACAGCTCAATATAAAGTGACAATCTGATGTCACAAACTCTGTCCTTCCCAGATGTGTGTTGTGCTCCCAATCCTTTACACCCACAGAGGTGTTTGATATTTATTCCCAGGCTCACCTGCTGACTTGAGCCACACTCAAGTAGCCACAGGCCCTAACTTGTGACTCAAAGTTATTACATCCATGTTTCCCTGACCACAATTGTGTTTGAGAACATCTGGCTCAATGTGGTAACCTTGCTCTTTCTACATCAAACAATTATAGGTGAATATGCACTCTCTCCATCTAAGCTGGTTTTATAGGTTAGGAAAATTGAGCCTGGAGGAATCTGGGGAACTAGGGTTTTCACTAAGATGATTGGAGATGTGCTATTTCTTTTTATCTCAGTTTTGCTTCTACTCTCATTCTCCTCTTCCCTCTCTCCATAACTTTTATCTAAGAATCTTCCAGCTCTTGAATGTTCACTTTTTTGGGGGTAGCTGTAGGTCAAGTTTTTTTAAATCATTTTTGTGTCATGGACCCCTTCTGCAGCCTGGTGAAGCCTGGCGATCCCTTCTCAGAACAATGTTTTGTTTTTTAATTTCTTAATTGAAAGGAAAGTTAATGAAAGGAAATTGAAAGGGTTAGTGAAAATAAAGATATAATGTTTTTCCTCATCCATTTGCCCTCTGAAATCTGTCCACAGGCTCCACCTGGATGATAGGTTAAGAACTCCTGTTATCAGTGGAGAATATGGCCAAAATTGGAAGCAGATTTGTTCCATGGTCACCATGACATGCTCCTTCTCAATCCTTAGTTTACCAGAACTTGCTACCTGTGGGTGAAGTTGCCCCAGAGTCTTCTATCATGCTAGGACCTAGAGCTCTTTCTTACAATTTTCAAAGTGGCTCTTGGGGTCAATTTTTTATTATTGTTCTATAATCACAAAGCATTTCCTCTTTATTTCTACAGCATTTTGAACATTAGGACTGTTGGTAAGTTGGATATGAATTGTACTGGGGGGAGCTAGGAGATAGAGAGTTGGGTCTGAAATCAGGAAGACCTGAGTTTGAATTCTGTCTCAGACACTTACTGGCTGTGTGACCCTGGATAAGTCACTTAACCTGTGTTTACCTCAGTTTCCCCATCTGTAAAATGAGGGTAATAATAGCACCTTCCTTCCAGGGCTGTTGTGAAGATTAAATGAGATAGGAATTGTAATGTGCTTAGTACAGTGCCCGGCACAGAATTGTCAGCTATTATTATTATTGATATATTTATGCAAAGGATTATATGGCAAGTAGCAGCAGAGGATAGGAAAAGGGAGTGTCATAAGCATTCTTTACCGCTACCATGTCTTGGGAATATCGCCTTTTTACCACCATAGCATGGGTTTCTTGGAAGAAATCTTCACATTTGAACCTCCTTTGATAACCCCATTCATTCTATCCTCTCTACATTGGAATTTCTTTTGGGGAAGTTCCCAAACACCTTCCTGAGGTACTGACTCTGATAACAGTATGACATTCTACAAAGGGTTACAAAATCATCTTTTTTTAATAGTATAGAGTATGAAAAAAGTGAATCAATTTGGAATGCCTAAGTATTCACTAAAGGGCACTAAGATGAATGTACCGAATTCACAAATATAAAAATCTGCTTATTTCCTTCCTTCCTTCTTTCTCTTCCTTCCCTCTCTTCTTCCCTCCCTCCCTCCCTCCTTCCTTTTTTCCTTCCTCCCTGCTTTCCTCCCTCCTTTCCTCCCTCCCTCTCTCTTTCCTCCCTTCCTTCCTTCCTTCCTCCCTTTCTCCCTCCCTCCCTTTCTCCATTCCTTCCTTCCTTCCTTCCTTCCTTCCTTCCTTCCTTCCTTCCTTCCTTCCTTCCTTCCTTCCTTCCTTCCTTCCTTCCTCCCTTCCTTTGCATCACATTCATCTCCAAACACAGTCTTTCCCACCTTACAGAGTAAATTCATACCTTAAAAAATCCTCATAGTATAAATTTTTATTGGTAGGGGAAAAAATTACCCTTAATTTAAATGAGACGAATTTTTGTGCTTCCTGAGCCTTAAAATGAGCACCCATTGATACATAATAGATTGATAGATAAGATACTTATTAACTCCATGAATGTAATTGAACTCCTAATGGACAAAAATTATTAGATCAACTGCATTAGCTTTGGAAAAAGGAGTGGCAGTCAACTCTAAGTCTCCACTCACTATACCAGTGACAATCCAAACTCCCAGATCCCTCCCTGGCCGCCACTCCCTGTGACTTGTTTCCCAAGATTAGAATATAAGGCTCCTTGAGGGTAGAGACTGTCTTAGTTTTTATATTTGTATCCCCAGAATTTAGCTAGTTCTTAATTGATAACTTTTTGTTATTTGCTAAAAATAAAGTCCTAACAAGAAATACAAAAAAAATAAATAAAAATAGCACAAATATTATCACTCACCAAACAAACTAACTTTCTGTGGAAAGGCGAGAAGATGAGGTGAGGGAAACTGGGAGAAGATCCATTTGAACACTTTCTCCTTTTAGGGAGCTAGGTGTGGTGATTATCCCTACTAGAAACTACTGAAACAGTCGGACTTGAGAAGACAACCTAATGTGGTAGCTACAGATTATCTTTCATCGTACTCAACTGCCCACGAGAAAAATGAAACCTGGTAGGTTGCAGTTGAAATCCAAAATGAAACTCTGTAATTCCCATAACCCAAATGGGTGTATCTCTGGAAATGTTTCCTCCAACTCTAGTACAGACATCTAATGAGTCTTTCCTTATAACAAAAGTTAAAGAAGAAAAAGAGAAAAAGTTTGGCAAAGTGAACCAACACATCGACCCCATCTAATCATTTATGAAATATTTTGTAGTCACAGGAAGGCTGACGTGCATTTACTTACCTGTTTTCCAAGACCAAGGTTGGCCATTATAATTGGTGTTCTCTTTCATCTTTCCATTTCCACTCTTATAGTCATTGTGGAGAAATTATTTTATTTTCAAAACTCTTAGATTACTTACTCCAGTTACTTGGAATAGTTGTGATTTTTCATCATCTCAAAGTATTTCAAGCCACCTTCACAAAAACATCCATAATTTTAAATGAATATAATTTTAAAATAGCATTTGATTTTTAAAATGAACAAATATATTGAAATCATATTGTTCAATTAGAGGAGAGGCCATTACAAAAGAGCACCCAAGCAACAAGAGGTGGTCCTAATTCCAACAAAAGCTTGAAATCACTGCTATGGGAATCAGATCCTTTAAATAAATAATCAATATTTTCAATAATGATCATAATGGAGTATGTAACACATGATATAAATTATGTAGAAAGTCTCAATAGTCCTGCAAATAACTCTATTGTAAGCCCTCCTTTTTTGAATTAAAAAAATCAAAATTGTTTGATTTTGAATTATAGATATGTGAGATGGAATCGATTCCTCACAGGAAAGACCTGAACTAGGGTAGTTGGGAGAACTTGTCTGGGTCAGCCAAGCAGACATTCTGTTCATTTCAGAAAAGCTTCTAGTTCAACCCTTTCAACCACTTCATTCCAAAAAACCCCAGGCATTATACAGATAACTAAAATGCACACGCAAACAACTACAGCACAAGTTATATATTTCTTTGTGGTTAGAGACTAACCATTAACTACTGCTAAGATATATATACATAGAATTAGAATTTTATAGGCTCATGTGCTTTAGAGTTGGAAGGGACCTTTGGGTCCTGGATTTACAGTCAGAAGAGACCTTGAAGAACAAGATGATCATGTTGTTCAAACTCTTCACTTTACAAATGGGGAAAACTGACTAAGTCATAATGCCACTTTGGGGGGAAAGAGGGAAGTATGTTGGTGCCATCCCTACACCACCCCTACCTGAGAGTCAGTTGTTAAATCTTCTAGGTGAGCATTTAACATCTCAGAAATGAGCAAAAGCCACAAATCAGAGCTTGATTTATTGTTTTGTTGATTGCCTAGACTTAAGAAAGTGATGGAGACAACATTTATAATGCAGATTAAGCTTGTTTATTGCACAAACATCCTGGTTACATTTTTTTTCTTTTTGGAGGGGAGAAGGCAGGGTAATTGGGGTTAAGTGACTTGCCCAAAGTCCCATGGTTAATAAGTGTTAAGTGTCTGAGGCTAGATTTGAACCCAGGTCCTCCTGACTCAAGGGTCAGTGCTGTATTCACTGTGCCACCTAGGCACCCCACCTTGGTTACATTTTTTAACATTTATTTTGTAAACATTTTGAATCCTAATTTTTTTCTCTCCCTCCAGCCCCACCCGTTAATAAGGCAAGCAATGTGATACCCATTATCCATGTGAAGTCATACAAAGCATATTTCTATATTAGCCATGTTGCAAAAACAAACAAACAAACAAAACAAAACAAGAAAGATAAAGCAAAAAAGAATAAACTTCAATCTGCACTCCAAGTTCATCCATTCTCCCTCTGGAAGTAGTTAGTGTTTTCCATTATGAGTCAGTTGGACTTGTCACGGATCCTTGTGTTGATCAGAATAGCTAAATCTTCACAGTTGATCATTGTCGCAATACAGATTAAATTTAAGAGTATGTTATGTGTTTTTTTCAGAGAAGGTAATCTATGGTATTTGATATAAAGCAGGTGATATAATATGCAAGTTTTTAGATGAAGTTAACGATGATCAAATGAGTAAAATCACATAGCATCTATTTTTCCAATTCTATTTCCTTTTCGAGCCACACAATGACACCCACTGTGCTACATGTGGGGGACAGCTTTGCTACACATCGATTCAAAATTGGCAATATCATATAGATTAAGTCATCCTTATAATCAGATTCAAGATTTATTTCTACTTGCAAAATAGAATGAAATAAATAGAAACAACCTATAAAACATCAAAAAATTTGTAAAATTAATTTACTTAACTCAACAAGTCAATAGGCATTTATTTATTAAATGTACTGGGCACCATGAGAGAAACTGGGAAAGAAAGGAAAAAAACCCAAGAGTAACAACAATAACCAAGAAAGAAACAAACAAAATCTAGCTCATCCCTGCTCTCAAGTATCTCATAGTCTAGTGGGGGAGACAACTTGCAAATGGCTATGAACAAACAAAATATGTATACATTGGAGATGACAAACAGAAGGAAGGCACTGATATAGGGAACCAGCCACTTCCAGGCTACCTGTAGCCCTCTAGGTCCTCAAGGGTGACCTTTGACTGAATCCAAACTTCACAGAACAAATCCCCTTAATAAACGGATTTGTCCTGTAAAACTTGGACTCAGTCAAAAGGCTGCACCCAAGGACCTAGAAGGTCACATGTGGCCTTGAGGCTGTAGGTTCCTCACCCCTGCTCAGGAAAGACCTCCTACAGAAGTCAGGATTTTAGTTGAGCCTTGAAGGAAGCAGGGAAGCTGAGGGGTAGAGATGAGGAAGAACATGCCAGGCATGTGGTTCAGCCAGTAAATATTCGAGGAAGTAGGGAGTTAGAGTGTTCATTCATTTCTGCTAATTACTCACTAATGATCCTTTTAAAAATGAGTCTGGAGCTGTGATTCCATTGTATAGGGAACTCCTGGTGATGAAAACTCCCTCTAGGAATACAAATCTTCAATTGCTCTGCAATTTACAGAGCTTGCTGTGGGTGAGGGGCTCTGAAAGGTTGGTGAATTACAGCGAGTCACACAATCAATGTAAACTGGGAAAATGGGGAGGACCTTGAATTCAGGTTTTTTGGCTGAGAGACTGGTTCTCTATTTAGGACACCATATTTCTTCTCTAAAGATTATTTTAGAATTCTTTCATTTTCCTTAATTATTTTACATTTCCTTTTACATTTGTTTCTTTTTTAAAAATAGATTTTATACATTATTATGAGAGCAAGTCTCAAGTCTGGGAGGAACTGGGTTTAAGTCCTATTTCTGACACATCCTGGTCATTGTTGTTCATCCTTCATCCTTCATTCTCAAAGAGGGCCAATGACATCAGGAGGGTGCTGTCTTGACTTGCAGGTGAATTAGATTTAAGTGAGGCAGAGATGTACAAAATCATCAGCCTCACTCTCTCCTCCAAGGTCACTGGGGTCCAGGGCCAAGGTCAGGTTGATTGTTGACTTCCTCCTTCTCCTCTTCTCTTCCCCCTCTACATTCTGGTTGCACTACCCTGGACAATTCAATCTCTCTGTACTCTAGACAATTCTAAGACTATGAGTTGTAGAAAAGCTCTGAATCTATATTGGTGAGCGGAATTTCCTCACCGGGAAATTCCCAAGACCAGTGAAATCAAAGATCTAGTCCTTATTCTTACGTTGTTATAGGAGATACCATATAAATTAATGTTTATGAAAACTCTGTTGTGAATATTTTACTAAAAAAAAAACCCAAAAGCTCTCTCCTGAAAACAGGATGAGCTAACCTCATAAGAAAGGCAAGATCGTATCATGGGCTCCAAGAAGCCCAGCTCTGAGATCCTAACTAGTGGAAATATATGTAGTTTAAGGCCATTTTATAAACCCCATGAGCCATACATTTTTCTGAAATATTAATAGGAAGGGAACCATTCTCAAGCTCTCTAAAGGTACTGGGGCCAATGTCTCAATATTTCAATAGTTTCACCATAATTCTTAAAGCACAAACAAAAACACTTTAAGAAAAACAACACTCCATAGGTTAATCATAAATGAAAAAAAAAACAAAGAAACAGGATAAAACCAAAGAATGAATCCTGATGCTGCATAAATTTATAGTCATGTCGAACAGAAAACCTCAGATGAACTTAAAGCAAACTTAGTTACTTGACAAAGGCAAATTCTTAAGTGTGGTTTGTCCTAACATAATCTGAGCATTTAAGGAAAGACCAGGAATCAAGAGAGATTATTTACTAAGACAAATAAGGGTCTCCTGTTAAATAGCAGAGCTATATTTATTTACTCGAAATGTTAGTTAAAATGGATTTATACAAAATAGATTCTTGTCACTTCCAAAAAAAGCGAGGGGAAGAGAGAGAGGAAATTATGCTCAGTGGGAGAATTGCAACACTGAGTCCTTAAGCACTTTTTTAACTTCAATTTTTTTTATGTACTTCTCTTACATAAGAGCCCCTTAATTTCTCCATAGGGAGAAATACCACAGGGTTACATTATGTCTTTTAATTTTTCCTCCAGATAATGTTTACAAACCACCATGTAGGAGTGACTCAAATGAAAAGTTATTAGCCAGCTTGGTGTCCATTAGCCATTGAGGACAATTGGTAATTTTCACAATCAATGAGAGTTTATTTTAGGAGAAAAAAACTTACTGAAATTTGCAGGAAATAACCTTTTTGTTCCAAAACATCTGTCATTGAACACCATTATATCTACAACAATTAAAATTATCTTTGGTGACTTTTAGTGTCTGGCATTGCTCCATTATTGTTCAGTTAAATATTTTTCAAGTTTGCTAGGACTTTTGCCCACTGTGTGCTTTCAACCCTTTATTGTCAATATGTATCTCAGAATTCACCTTTGTGACATTACATTTTCTATTGTCAGAAAGAGTGCAATTGTAATCGTAATTGCATCTTTTTTTCCTATTCTCCCATGTTATGGAAATGCTCATTGTATTTCTTAAGTTCAGAATAAAATAAATTAAAATAATATAAAGTAAAATGAATTGCTTATGGAATCTAGTCATGGTATTCAGACATGGAAGGATCATATCCACAAGTTAATTGCAGAATATATTTTAAAGGCTAGATTTTACTTCATTATATCCGGCACTCTATGTTTCTTCCTCTTTCCCACAGGCTCCTACAAAAAAAAAAAAATTCCCATCCCCCCATATCAGCTAATACTTAATCGACCAAAGGGCCAAAGTGAAAAAAGCAGGGAACACATCATTAAGTTTAACATTCTTTTCACTGCCATCCTACGCTATCATCTCAATGAACTGAAATTCTTTTTATGTTGAAACATTTCATAATGCATTGAATTTTGATTTAAACCCATCAAGCCCCAACATCATTATTTAAAAGAATATGATGGCAGTATTGTTTTAAAAAACTTCAAATGATGAAGTCATTTTGAGTATTATAAATACTACAAAGGACTTGTGAAGGAAGAGACTATTTACATCCAGAGAAAGAACTGTACGTATAGAAGTATGGATAGTATGTTTTCACACACACACACACACACACACACACATACATACACACATGCACACACACTTTTATTGTATCTAATAGTAGCCTTTTTGAAGGTGGGATGGGGAAGGAGGAAAAAAAAGGAATCTCATAGAACAAAAGAAGACTTAGAAGGAAGCACAGAAAAGTAGGGTAGCTTTGAAATTGCTCTGTAGTATTTATTAGATACTTTTTCAAAAGAAAATAAACAGTGTGAAATGGACATTTACGTTTTATGTTGAATCCTCTTTTCACACTGTGTCGTGTACATGGGAGTGTTCTCTTTTTTTGGTCTTTTTTTTGCATTTAAGTTCAAAGTGAGCAAGTATAATTTAAAAAATAATATAGTGTTATATCCTGTTTACAGTGAGTTGAGCATGTGCCAAATGACTACCATTTCTTTAAATGTACCAGACCTGATTTCAAACATAATCTTATCCCCATTTAAACTCTGAGTAGGAATTCATTTGTTTGTTTAATTTGAAAAGGAAGTAAATGTTTGTCTTTTTTTGGAATGATCACAAGGCACTGAAGTCCTGTAGTTTAGTGATACTAAATTGTTATAATAAAAAGAGCTACCCAACTTGACAATGTTTTCAAGTCCTAAAAACAATTACATTGTTATGGATGCTACTGGCAAGATGCGTTTCTTCACCAAGAATTTATTAGTCCTAAAAAAAGATCCTGGGAAAACGTTTACAAACCATTGCTCATCATTTAAATCTAAGATACTGATACTGAATACAACCTCTGAAGAATTTTTTACTTATAACTTGCCAGCCAATAATGATTATCCTAAAAATGAAATCATGAACTTCTTTGATGAAACATGCCAACATAAGCCTCATTTCTGAAGAAACTCAAGTTAAGCAGTTTGAAAATGTGTGACCTCTTTTGAGATTTCATAGGTCATATATTTAGAGCTGGAAGGGACCTTACCATCTATTGAGCCAACCTCCTCATTTTGAGGATGAGGGAAGTTGAGGCACAGGGTTAAGTAATTTGTCCAGGGTTCCACTGTAATTCATAATTGGAAACTAGGTCTCCTTCACTTCAGCTCTACATTAGTCATGTTTCCTCCACTTGCCAGTTAGCCCAAGTGGTACCATTTTGGACGTCTTTAATGTTCTCTAATGAATTCATAGCATATCACAATGATGCAGTAAAGCAGATGCCATTATCCCTTTTTACACATGAAGAAAGTGAGACTCATAGTGATTAAGTAACTTGCCATTTTGAGTATTATAAATGTTGGTGTGAGGATTGGGACCCATGGCTTTCTTGACTTGAAGACGAGTGTCTCTATCATCTCATGCTCCCTTTATAACCTTTCAGTTTTTTCCACCCTCCTCTGTACCCTCCTGACTCTTTATTTCTGAAATTTTCTTCCATTTTGGATGCAGGTTTAAGAGTAGATAATCAAACCATAGCTCATTTTCTAGGATACCTAGTGGTCAATAAGGCCTCCTACTAATCAACAACTTTTGTATGTGGGCCACAAAACTATAAATGCAGAACATAGTTTAAGAGAAGTCCCATCAATGAGTGTACTGTGTATTAAATATGAAAAAGTATTCTCTTTTTTTCTTCATTGAGTTAAAGTGCTGCTTTCCTGAAATAACCCAGGACTTGAGGCTCTTCCTCTCATCTGTGGAACATACAGTATATTTTGGACCCAAATGTGGAACATTTCATCCAATGTGGAATGCTGGGAAAGGAACTGCACCTGTATCCTGAGGCGTGGCCAAAAAAATATGGTGATGGAATACATAGTCCCCTTAAATTGGAAAAGGGAATTGAGGTCTACCACTTTCTCATTTGGTAGTTCACATAAAAGATAGTTTTCTTCAGGAACCAAGCATTTGGGAATTGTTCAGATGGCAACCTTTCTTACCTAGGAAGCTCATTTCCTAATACACCAGACAAAGGTTTGTTGTGGATAGAGAGGTTTTGCAGCAGGGTAGAACATTCTCAGGGATACTATTATCCTTAAACTATCACTATTCCAGTTTTTATTGATGATTGATTGAATTGAATGGGACCTATCAAGAAGCATTTATTTGGTGGTGCCTACTGCGTAACAGGCACTGTGCTAGGTGTAGGAAATAATAACAAAAAATTAAACATCCCTGCCCTACTATGGGAAAATAAGCACATTGATGTCATAGTTGGTGGAATGGATGCAATCGTTCTGGAAAGCACTTTGGAATCAGGCACAAAAATTACTGAACAGTATGACTCAGCTATACCACTGCTAGTTCTATACCCAAAAGAGACCAAAGGAAGAGGAAAAGGTCCTCATACCTTAATACAAATATTTGTATTTGTACAAAAAAATATAAAAATATTTTCAGAAGCTCTTTTTGTGGTGGCAAAAAACCCACGAAAAACCTGGAAACTAAAGGGAAGCCTATCAATTGAGGAATGACTGAATATGTTGTCTTATATAGATGTGATTGCTGAGTGCTATTGTACTATAAAGGAGGAGACAGATAGTTCTGAAGAGCCATGCAAAGACTTGTATGAACTGATGCTGAGTGAAGTGAGCAGAGCCAGAACAATTTATATTGTAACACCAATATTATAAAAATGAACAGTATTGAGAACTTTTCTAAACTGATGAAAAATGAAATGAGCAGAATCAGGAGAATATACAATAACAGCACTGTAAAGACAATCAGCTTTGAAAGCCATAAGAACTGGGATCAGTCCAACGACCACATCTTTCCACCTCCCGACAGAGAGTTGATAATAGAGTGAGAGTACAAAATGAGATACCTATATTTCTGTATGAATCAAAGAAGCAATTTGTCTTGCTTGACTTTGTCACCAGGAATTTGGATGTCTTCTCTTTTTTATAATGGTATGGGAAGCAGGAGAGGGAAAAATAGATTTCTGTTAATTACAATAAAGAGGTGGGAGGGGCTCTACAGATTTGGAATGTTGAATATTACTTCAAATGAAGTCACTATATTGTTGCTTTTGCTTAATTGTTTTGCTTTGTTATAAGAGACCTCTAAAAGAGTGAGAAAAATCAATGTTTATGAGGTAAAAATGAAATGCATCAATAAAACATAAAAAAATACAGTTCCTTCCTCAAAGCTATTACATTCTATGAGGGAAGACATATACACATATAAGAATGTAGAAAATGCATATAGAATAAATTCAAGATACTTTAGAGGAAAGTGAGTCAAGGGGAATGGATCAGGCAAGGCCTCATATAGGTGGTAGCAATCCATCCAAGCTTTGAAGGAAAGTAAAGATTCTAAGAGACTATAGGAAAAAGGATCACATTTTAGGCATGGGGTGCAGCTTGTGCACAGCACAAGGATGGAGCTAAAATGTCATGCATGAAGAAAGGCAAGAAGGCCCATTTGGCTGGATCAAAGAATGCTCAAAGGAGAGTACAGAGTAATGTTGTAAAACTCTTTGGATGAGTTTTAGTCTTTAGACAGCCTCCTCAACTACTCTTCTTGTACTGCAAGAACATTATGGATTTGGGAATTGGTCTTGCCCAGATTGACGCCCTTAGCGGGATGGATTTGGCTCTAGCAGACATCCTCATAAAGATAACATCTATTTGAAGTATAGCTATTCTTTCAAAGATCAAGCATACCAAAAGACAATATGAGGCAATAGGTATCAGATATTGCAAAGTCAAAAATTGCAAGCAAATTGGGCAAGACAATTTGCATTCACAAAAGAATGAACTATTGCTCGATGTGGAAGAGATTTTTCTTAAAAAGATGATCAACTTAGGGAACAGATGACTAAGAACATTTGCTAAATTATGGTGACTAGGGGTGTGAAGGGAATCCTGATGGAAACTGTACAGGCATTGGAAATGAGTAGGAAAAGTGAAATCTATAAACAAGAGAAAGTTATGATACCATTATTTTTGCTATTTTTTTTAAAAACTAAGATAAATAATCAATAGTTAATAAGTATTTGTTAAGTACCTATTTTGTGCCAGGCCCTGTGCTAAGAATTGAGATTAAATAATAGCAAATGATAGGAAGAAAATAATGATGCCTTTCTAATTTAGTTCTCCAGAATATTTCCATATTTTTAAATCTGTAACATTCCTTACTTTTGAAAAAAAATGTTTTAAGAGTCTCCAGGATATGTTTTATACAGGGTAAATAAAAGCCTGAAACCAAAGCACCCTATTGTTTGCAAGTCAAATGTATGGAAGAATTTGAGTATGGGAAGCCATCTCAGAAGCAGAACATATGGGAAAGAGCATTGATATTGCTGTCAGAGGAAATGGGTTTAAATGTTGGCTCTGACACTGACTGTCCCTCAGTTTCTTCATCTGTAAAATGTTGGGCAGTCTAATTGTCCTCTAAATTCCCTTCTACTTCTCAGTCTACGCCCCTAATATCTTCCCCAGCTAAAGTCTTACTTGAAGCATCAGGGCAACCTCCCTGGGTTCTTAAAAACCAAGTCAGCTTAACATAAACTTCAGCAGGTCCTACTGAGGTAGAAAGATCAGCCAGAGACTCATGAAGACCATCCATTAAGGCATGGAGAGACTTCCAGCTTGTGCTAGTGGATAGTTCTCATCCTGACATGTGGTTTATTGAGAGCAGGTGCGGTGAGTGAACAGAATGTTAGGAAGACCTAGGTTCTTATCCCACCTCTGACATTCACTAGATATATGTCAGCTCCTTTATCTCTCTGGGTCTCAGTTTTCTCATCTATAAATTAGGATTAATGATAATACATGTGGTAGCCATCCTACAGGGTCATCAGGAGGCTGAAATTATTTAGTAAAACACTTTGCAAGCCTTCTATATAAATGTCAGAAGCCATCTAAAGATTTAAATAGGAAATGAGATCTCTTGCTTTAATTTTTGATACCGCTAAGGATTTATACACACACACACACACACACACACACACACACACACACACATACACACACATAGGATTTAAAATTGGAAAGGAGCTTAGAAGGACCCAGAGATGTTATATGACTTTCCTAAAGTCACTTACGTAATTAAATGAGAGATTAAAGGATCACAGATTTAGAGTTGGAAGCAACCTCAAGAGTCCTCAAACTCAATCAGTCCATTTTTAGATGATGAAATTGTGGCTAGAGAAGTGAAATGATTTGCCCAGAGCTAATAAGTGTCTAGGGGTGAGATTTTAATGCCAATCTTCCTGATTTCAACTCTAGGGCTCTATCCATTTCCTTATACCAGTGGTTCTCAACCTTCCTAATGCTGTAACTCTTTAATCCTTGTTTGTGGGTGTATCTCTGCACGTGGGTGGACCCGCCTGGAGACAGGATGTCTAGGTTCCTAAGATCAATGGAAATATGTGTTTTCTGATGGTCTTAGGCAACCCCTGTGAAAGGGTCATTCAACTCCCAAAAGGGTCGTGACTCACAGGTTGAGAACCCTTGCCCTATACTGCATCTCATTCTCTCAAACTCAGGACTTCTGATGCTAAAGTCACTATGGTCACTAAAGTCACTAAAGTCTGGTTACTAAAGTCACCATACAATTATGTCTCTCCATGCATCATAGGGGTCTCATTCATATAAGGTTCAGTTAAATGATTTTTTCAAACCTATTGGTAGTCAGTTCTTAAGGAATAAGTCTAGGGAATCTGCTCTACTTCCAATATGATTTAAAAAATCACAGTTACAGAATCATAGAGTCAGAAGGGACAGACTGAGCCACTTTTGGACAGCTCTAATCATTTGGAAAACTTTCCTTAAATCATACTTAAATTCACCTCATGGTCACTTTTATCATCATTCCTGGTTTTTCCCCTTGGAGCAAAATTGAGCATATCTTGTCCCTCTTCCATCTGTGAGCCTTCACCACTGTCATGCTTCTCTAATACCCCTCTTTCCCAGGCTAACAACCCTCATTCCTTCATACTGATTCTTATATGGCATAATCTTTGAGTACCTTCACCATCCTGGTTGTCTCTTCCTGAGTGTTCTTTCTTCCCACTTCCCTCCCCTCTCCTCCCCTCCCCTCTCCTCCCCTTCCCTCCCTTTCCCTCCCCTTCCCTCCCGTCCCCTCCCCTCCCCTCCCCTTCCCTCTCCTTCTCTCTCTTTCTCTCTTCTCTCTCTCTCCATTCCTTCCTTCCCCCTCCCTCTCTTTCTCGTTAATGTATTATCTTCTGTATTTACCCTTCTTAAAGACTAAAAATCATAACAGTAGTTACTTTAGTGACCAATTAACTGTCCCTTCATCTTTTAGAGTTTGAAATTCATCTTGAATTTACTTTATCTTACTTAGCCATTCATTAAACACACACACACACACACACACACACACACACACACACACTGATCCCTTGAAGATATGAGCAAAACTTTTAAAATTGCTATCCAAGTTCCCCATCCAAAGAGTTTTACAACATTACTCTGTACAGTAATTTCAAAAATAATTTCTCAATTCTGGTTTGGAAAGTAAGGATATTAACTATCTTTTGTTTCTTAGTAATTTTCCATATGTAAGTTGTCCTATCTTGGAACCCCTCCTCAACTTTAGACCCAGCTACTCAGTGAGTATGACTTTTCCCATGTGACCCTTTAAATAAATCCTACAAATTTTCCCATAATTAATTAATCTTAAATCTCAAACTGAAACATGTCGACAGACTCTTATTTAGAGCAAAGAGTTTAGTAGCTGGCTATCATCCAAGCTCCTTCTGAAATTAAACAACCCCTGACACTGTTCTTACAATCTTTGCTTTCCTCCATTGGCTTCAGAGAACTAGAACACAGAGAGGGAAAGCCTTGAACATATCTAGACCTTAAACAAGAATGAGTTTAACATTATGGAGTCAGTGTTGCAGAGTATATAGACGACTGACGTTGGAGTAAGAAACATCTGACTGCAGGACCCACCTCTTAATACATACTGTCTTCTCACTCAGTTCCTCAGTGCCATGTACAACATTTTAAGTAGTCTTAAGCTATAGATAATTTGCCTGTCTGAATTGCTGGAGTTTACCATGCTGTGAATTCCCTACATTGGTCCGCCCTTCTCCCCAACTCAAAATTATAATACAAATAATTGAAAGAAATAGTTCTCTAAAACTCACATTTCTAGGTACAAGTATACATTTTCCAAGGGAGTTACTGAAAAGGAAGACAAGGACTAAGGGTTGCATTTCCAGCAATTGTAAAGATATGGTAGAAAATGGTTATTAGCACCTCCGTTGTCTGTTTACCAGAATGGTAGTCACCTGCCCATGTCTTGAGTTTTGTTTTTCTGTTTGAGTCTCAGATTCTCAGTAACCAGCTTCCATTAGCTCTCCTGCAGAGATAGAGGAGGCATGAGCCACTTTCCCTAGTGCTCCTGCCTTGTTGTCCCCACCTTAGATATACTATGCACATAAACAGGCTGGTGGCAGATTTCTTGACACTCGTACTTGGCCACTAAATGGTTTGTGAGCATCTGATGATGTGACGTGGTATACATTGCCTCTCTTTCTTAGGTAGGGTCCAGTTTGCTAATTAGTAACAGCAAAATTCGTGAATGTATGTGTTCATTTGGTATCTACATGAAGCCTTACCTGACTCACCCCCACATGCTAGTGCCCCAAAACTACTTTGTATACATATATGTACATATATACATGTATATAATCTATACATACATATTTATATACATTATATAAGAGGCATCATGAAGACCTGAGCTGAAGTCCTACTTCTGAGACATATGGACAACATGAACCTGGGCAAGTCATTTAACTTCTTTGTGTACCAATCTGTATTGGTAGAGGGACTTTCCTCACCTGGGAGTTTCTTATTCCAATGACATTACAGGTCTAGTCTCTATCCCTATAAATGTCAGTAGATCTCAAAGTATTCTTCATAATACAGAAACCTGAGACCATGGCCTGACTAATGAATGGAACTGATACTTCAGATAGAAAAGAGAGGAATACAGGGTTATTGATTTCCAAGTAATCTTATATATACTTCAATTAATACATCCAGTCTTTGAAGCTGTAAGGTGCTTGCTTTGTAGTCATTTCTAGTGCCTTAAGGGGGAAGAGCACAGGGGAAATTCAGGGAATATAAAAAACAAAAATGCCCCACAAAAATTTTATTTTAAAAATTTTATTTAAAAAAGAAAGTTAATGTTGTAAAATTACAAAGATCAAGCTTGGCCCGGAAGAGATTTGAGAAAATACCCCGCTCAACATCCCCTGCTCCTTTGCAAGAGGTCAAGGACCCCACACATGTGGAACTTAGTATATAATGTCAGCTTTGAAAAATACACTCATTGATTTTTGCTAATTTCTTTCTTTCTGTCCTAATATTCTTTTAAAAATTCTTTGTAATAAAGGTTAACTCTCTGAGAATGGGGAAATAGAGGATACAGGAGGAAATCTATATAAAAAGTATATCTATAAACATATTGTACATATAAGAAATTTATTAAATATTTTATCAATCTTGTTTTTCCTTCTCCTCCATTCCCCACAAATCCTTTCCTTCCCCCTTCCAGAGAAATGTGCCTTATAAGAGATTATAAAAAAATTAATTAGTGTTAGCCAACAAATCAATCAAACCCAATGTCATATGTAACTTCCACACACACAATTCTCTTCTCTATAAAGAAGGAAAAGCATCCTCATGTTTCTGTTGGGAGCCACACTCACTCTTTATAATTTTGTATAATCCAGTTTCAATGATTTTGCTGTTGTCATAATTTCCACTTGCATCAGTTTGTAGAAGTCTTCTCATGCTTCTTTGTATTCATCATATTTATCATTTCTAACAGTGCAGTAACATTCCACTATCCTCTTACCACAATTTGCTCAGCTATTCCCAAATTAATGGCATCTATTTTGCTTCCAGTTCTTTTCTATTACAAAAAGTGCTTCTATAAACATTTTCAGATATACAGTTAATATTTGCATATAATTCTTTAGGGTTTGTCAGGCAGTTTATAAAGATTGTCTCATTTTATCCTAACAATAACCCTGGGAGGAAGGTGTTATTATTGTCATCATTTTACAGATGAAGAAATTAAGGCAACCAGACTTTTTTTTTCTGTTTATCCAATTTAGCATGTAAGGTTAGAAGTGTGATCTTTGAGTTAAAGGAAATACACACACACACACACACACATAAGTCACTTTCTTAGAAATATTCCAAATTCTCCCCCCCCCATTGGTGGATAAATATACAGCTCTGCTAGAAATGTATTAAAAAGTCTTTGAGATTTTAAAAAATTAGGCCTGTGATTTCACCAGTGTAGGGATTTCCACTGTCATGCAGATAGCCAGAAATATTAAGTAACTTAGCTAGGGCCCCACAGCTTGCATGTGTCAAAGTAGGATTTGAATTGAGTTCTTCTGTATTACAAGGCCAGATCTCTCTCATTCTCTTATATTTCTTAAATTTCTTTTTGCCATGATTCTTACCTTTCAAGAAATTTTTCAAGCTATGATTTTCTTAGCAGATGTGCTAGAGTCATCAACTCTGCTAAAAGCCCATTTTTATCTATAGGATTATTCTAATCCTATTAATTAATATATTAATCTTATTTAATCCTATATTAATTCACATGATAAATTATTCTTGGGTACAAATGCTTTCTCTTTCCATTTGTTAGGTCATCTTTTATATTTTACTTTCTTTTATTTCATATCTACTGGGATAAGTCCTGACTGGGATTCCTTGGCATTCAACTTCTCTCTTTCTGGATGCTAATAATGATCTGGGGGTTCCCTGATCTAGGGGTTCTGGATTTTGTCATTTGTATTTTGGGATTTGCTATATCTTTTTTCTCCTCCTGGGAGTAATCTGTAGCCTCTATCAAACTGCACTCTGATCTCTGGTTCAAATGTTTCTGAGAAATTTGTTTTATACTTTCTTAAAATATGATATCCAACAAAGTTTTAAAAACAAATGTTAAAAAAATTGTTTTTTACATGCAACTGGGAATAAGATATACAGGCACTGGGGTATGGAGTTCCATCTTGCCCTACTGGAAAGTCAGAGGGGTGATGGGGGAGGATATAAGAGAGAATAGATTGGGGAATGAGTATTCAGTAGGCTTGCTCTTTTGGGGTGGGGGTAGGGGAAAGACAGGGAGAAAAGTTGTAGCTCAAAATCATGTGGAAATAAATGAAAATTAAAAATAAATAAATAAATTTAAAAAAAAAGAAAAGATGAAATCCATGGAATTTTTGTTCCATTGTAGTTTTTTACCTGAGATTCCAATGATTCAAAAGTATCTCTTTGGTCACTATTTTACAGCTTTTGGGGTTTTGTTTTTTAAACATTTTTATTTGAAGTTTTGAGTTCCTTGGGGTGGCTAGGTGGCACAGTGAATAGAGCACAGGCCCTGGAGTTAGGAGGACCCGAGTTCCAATCCGGCATCAGACACTTAACACTTACTAGCCGTGTAACCTTGGGCAAGTCACTTAACTCCAATTGCCCTGCTCTCCCCCCTCCAAAAAGCAACAACAAAAAATTTTTGACTTCCAATTTCTATCCTTCCCTCCCTTCCCTCCCCATCCCTGAGATGATAATCAATCAGATATAAGTTTTATATACATGGAATTATGTAAAACATTTCCACATTAGTCACTCTGTACAAGAAGACTTGAGAAAAAGAAAAAAGAAAGTGAAAAATAACATGTTTCAGTCTTTATTTAATCAATATCAGTTCTTTCTCTGGAAGCAGGTAGTATACTTCATCATTAGACCTTTGGGTTTGTCTTGGATCTCTGAATGAAGTGGAAGCATCAAATGAATTTTAAAAAATTATTCCAATTGTTTATTGGTAGATGGGAGAACCATTGGAGAAGTGATAGCAGATACATAAGGGTAGATACAATCATAGCCTTGGAGGAGATAAGAAGGAAAGGGATCAAAGACACAGGTAGAGAAATTAACCTTAAAATATAATCATTTTTTTCTATTGTGACCAAAAGGAAGGAGGAGAAAGTAGATGATGATGTCAAGAAGGTTTAAGGAGTAGAAGAGGGACCTGTCACTAGATGGCTGCCATCTTCTCAGAAGCTGGGTCATTTGCAGCCAGTGTGTAGGGATAAGGAATGGAACTGGGGAGACTGGAGTATAGGGAAATAAAATAATGGAATTTATTTGGAATTTGGAATTATAAATGGAATTTATAATGGGAAAAATGGAATAACTTTCTCAATAGAGGCTATCTTGTACTAACCCATCTACAGTAGAGGCTGTCTAGGGGTGGGAAACCTGCAGCCTCCAGGCCACATGTGGCCCTCTAGGCCCTTTGACTGAATCCAAACTTCACAGAACAAATCCCCTTCATAAAAGAATTTGTTCTGCAAAACTTGGACTAGGTCAAAAGACCGCATCCAAGGACCTAGAAGGTCACATGAGGTTCCCCATCCCTGGAACCCATCTACAAACAGGTTTTGTTTCAAAAACTTGCAAATCTGTGTGGAATTCAGAATGCTCATAAGAGTCATGTTACATGTGATGATTAGTTTTCCTCCAGAACACAGAGAAACCTATTTAAATCACAAGTATGTCTAAAATGCTGTCCTTCTGCTATGGAAAATACTAGAAAATGAAACTGATGCAAAAGTCATAATTTCTGGGCTCCTGACCTTCTCTGGCCTTGGGTCATCTTTTTTTCTGTCTATTTAACTCTTCACTAGTGTCTCTTCCAGATGATGGGGTGGGAAAACAGAAGGACTGAAATTCAAACCAGGCCTTTTCCTGAGCTATATTCAGGGAGAAAACCAGCAGCAAAAAAACAAACAAACCCCCAAAACTGAAAAATACAGAGCCACTTGCCTAGAATAGTGTAACCCCCTTGAAAATGGGAACTGGGTCACTCTCCTCTTTATGTTACTAGGGCCTGACAGAGTGCCTGGGACAATAAGCTGTCCCCTATCAATTGATTCCCCTACTGAGTTTTCAATACCTTCATAGATCAATGATCTCACTGGTACTGGCATACATTTTGTTGTCTCAGATGGTCTGCTTTTTGTCCATAACCTTTCATATTCATGGATGATTTGCCCAAACTCTGGAAGGCCTTCTGTGCATCTTTTATTATTCTGGGGATACTGATAACACACAGAAGCCAGCTATCTGTTATCTTTCTGGCTATAGGAGTAATTCACCTTCTTTCCTGTTCATCCCTTTTCTTGATGCTATTTAAGTCACTTCCTGCATGAACGTCCTTGTCGGTTGCAACCTATTTATAATAGCCTACCCTGGCAAACCATGAAACAATTCCCATATTTTCAAACATTTTCAACCTTTTTTCCATCTACTCCCTCCCTCCCCCACCCCTGCTAGACAAATACCTTGATAAAATCTTATCTCTCAGGGCTATATGGATGTAGGGTATGTGGACCTATGCATGATCTAAAGGTCCCAGAAATACTTAGGACTGAGAAAGCCTTTCTTCATTTGTGGAAATTCTCTTTGGATTACACTTTCTAGAAACCTATGTTTGAAGGTTTGGCCATATCATTCAGTATGGACTCCAGTTAGGTCAATGTAATCCAGTTTAAAAGCTACCAGAGTTTCAAGAAGGAGGCTACCATAAGATAATGGTAGCTACAACTAGACATTGCCAGACACAGGTCAGCACACCCAGGGCAGCAGGACTGAGATAACTCAACATGTCCTAGACTGTTGTTGCTGTCCTGAGAGAAAGGAGAAGTGATCTCTATTGTTTTTTTTTTAGTTTTGGGGCCAGTGAAGTGGATCTCCAAGATTGACACCACAGTGTGTATCCTTAGTACCTTTGCTATGAGTAAACTGATATGTCCCTCTTTTGCTGAGTTGGGGAAATTTAAGGGCTAATTGGAAGACATCTAGTGTTCCTGGATACATGTTGTAAGTAATACTCACTTGGGGATAAGTACTAAAAAAGTTAAGCACCTTGTTCAAATCCATTGTAGTCCATTGTCATTCTGTTTTAATTTACTGTATTTCCTTTGAATTCAATTTGTCTGTTTGGGTCTGGTATAAATAAATACCTTGGTGGGGGGCTCAGAATATTGAATCTGAATAGATACCTACAACAACAGTACCATGAACTTGGGTGTTATTGACAAGTGGATTACATCAAGAGGTTCTTGAGCTTCCTACGACTATATGCATTTTACTCATAAAACATAATCATTAGCATTCAACTCCATATTTCTAGGAGCCAGCCCTATGAAGAGAGAAAAGAAGAGAGGTGGCGGTAATTTTGATTCATTAGTAGACAAAAAGAATCAGGAGACATGCCAATTATAAGTTCACTGTTTCTTCTGTATCGTTTGTATCTTTCCATAAAACCCAATACGGTATTTTCCAGAGGAAACTGTGGTAACTTATGGTCCCATGTAGGGGGCTGAATAAAAGTTCCCTGGTGAGTGACAGACTTTCTGGTTTTCTGTTGCTCTGTGGACTAGTGATGTACACAGACTTTAAGATGCAGTGTCTCTCTAGTAGAGCGCTAATCATGCCTTGCTTTGGTGTAATGAAATTTTCTGAAATTCCTTAATTTAATCATCACCTCCCATCATTGCATCTCGCTCTATGACTTAGGGTTTCTGTATCTATTTTTCATCCTCACCATGACCTTCCACATCTCTGCTTTTCAATAATTTCCCCAAGCAGTCACCCTTGATCTGGCTTTACTTTCCTCCCTTCCCAGTCTGGACCCTTTGGTTAACCAATTCAACTCTACGTTGTCTTTTACTTTTACTTTCTCACTCCTTTGTCCTGTATTTGTTCATCCCTTACCAACTTCCACCAGAGATGACTACTACCATTTGCTTTGTCTAGTTCTAGTAATGTGCTCCTGAACAGAATTGGATCAAATGAAACAATATTTATAAAGAGCTTACTTAGCACAGTGCCAAGCACATGGGAGATGCTATGTAACTGTGGTGATGATGGTGATGATGATGATGATGATGATGGTGATGATGATGATGGTGATGATGGTGATGGTGATGGTGATGATGGTGATGATGATGGTGATGGTGATGATGATGGTGATGGTGATGATGGTGGTGATAATGATGATGATGATGGTGATGGTGATGATGGTGATGGTGATGGTGATGGTGATGATGGTGATGATGATGATGATGGTGATGATGATGGTGATGGCGATGATGGTGATGATGATGATGATGATGATGGTGGTGATGATGATGATGGTGATGATGATGATGATGGTGATGATGGTGATGATGATGATGGTGATGATGATGATGATGATGGTGATGATGGTGATGATGATGATGATGGTGATGATGATGGTGATGATGATGGTGATGATGATGATGATGATGGTGATGATGATGGTGAGGGTGATGATGATGGTGATGGTGATGATGGTGATGGTGATGATGAAAACGATGCAAGCACTGTGTGAAGGCTTCAGATGCCAGGGCCCTCCATACATTAAATGACCTTATATCTATTTTCTCTGTGCCAGGTAACATGCGCTCTAGACTTACTCTCCCAACCCCTACTGGCACTAGCCCCAGAGCAAGGCTGGCTCTTCCCTCAAGGTAATAATGTGGTAGTCTTCTAGTACTATATTCCAGAAGCCCCCACTGATGTTCTTTTCTTCACAATTATCATTTAATATCAATGAGTTAGCTATACTTAAATAACATTTAGAAATAGATACTTAATAAAGTCATGTAGTAAGAAGATAATATTCCCCCCCAAAATTGGGGGTACACTCTTTCTTAAGTACATATAGAATCTAGAGCAGTGGTTTCTAACATTTTTTGTTTTGTGAATCCTTTTCAACAAAAAAAGTACTGTGAATCCCCCAGGATAACTGAATAATACTACTTATAATAATATTTTAGGTTTATTAATAATATTTATATTAATAACAAACCAATAACTGACTTAATAATAAATGTAAAATACAAATATCTATTTTACCTATAATTATGGGAACTCCAAATACAAAATAATAAACTCTAAAATTAATTATGAATATTTTGTGGGACAATCAGTAAGAGCAAAAAGAAGTAATCCAGCAAGATCTCATATGTTTACTATGATCTGTAAAATGTTATAGTTTTCTTTATTTTAAATATAAATAGTATTGTAGCTAAATAGATTAACTTGGAAGAGATTTAATATAACATGATAATCATAAATTTAATTTTGATATTGGGCTTTTTAATTCAAAAGTAAGTTTGCAATGAAAGCTCAACATCATATGATCAAATTTGGTTCAGCATTTTGTTTATTCCAGTATTTTGACTTAAAGAAAGAATAAAATGAAAATGCTTGCTCACACAAATATGTGGTAGAAAATAGTTTGAGATTTTTATAAGCGCTTTTGCTTTTAACAAGTTAATCAGTTAATGAAAATGAAGAGTTAATTGTGATACAAAATATTCACTTTTCTACTGTCCAATGGCAGGCACTACATTAAATGAAAATGCATTTAAAATTTATTTGCATATATGGCTTCACTTTAAACAATTTTTGCATATGAGCTAACCTTCTTTGTAAGGAAAGAGTCTCCCCAGATTGGACTTTTTTTCTGTTCTACAACTGGCACACCAGAAACATGCCCAGAGAAATTCTTCAAAATGACTGACCAGTATTATTAAATAGTTCACTTGAAAACCTACCATTGAAAACAATGATAAGTTTAAATTGAGACACAGCCATAATACTGAAGTGGGAAGCAACACAAGATTTGTTTCTATAGATGTTTATGATGGTCCATGATGATTTCAAGATGGCCCTTGTGATGTGCACACCCAAAGATCATAGTTTTCAAAAAGCCTGACATTTGTGCTGTAAGAATGCAAACATTTATAACATCTTGATCACATGATTACACAGTTGATGAGGAATGATTACAGGGTAACAGAGGGGAATGAGGTAGCTATTCTGGTGCAGTGTGCAGAATGCAAATGAGGGTATGCACATATGTCTAACCATTTGTTGGGAGTTAGTTTAAGTGTAAATGTCATACCTTTGTGGCAGTTTGGAAACAATTTGATGACAGATTGAGAAACCGAAAGAACATATTGCTTTTTATCATAAGCAATCAGGATTTTTTGTAATTGCTGCACAAACACTAAAATTGTCACACACATGATCATGATGATTTTCAATTGCTGTGGAAACAAATCTATGGTGTTTCAAAAATGTACATGCTTGCTGTCTCAGAGGAAAAATACATTTGTAACATAACCAGGCAACCATTTTCTGTTTAAGGTACCATTATAGAATTTCTGACATGATTGTCTCCGACCATCACTGTGGACACGCAAGAAAGTTCTTGAACCATTAAAAGGGAACCATTGATCTAGAGCAGTGGTTCTCAACATTCCTAATGCTGCAACACTTTAATACAGTTCTTCATGTTGTGGTGACCCCCAACCATAAAATTATTTTTGTTTCTACTTCATACCTGTAATTTTGCTACTGTTATGAATTGTAAATATCTGATATGCAGGATGTATTTAAACCACAGGTTCAGAACCACTGGTCTAGAGGAAAGTGTGCTTAAACTTAGAGCACAACTTGCTAAGAGGTTAATTCATAGTTCCTGGAAGACCACTCACTGGAGTCCTTAATATGTTCCGCTTAAGGCATAGTATAGCTTTCTTTTGGGATTCTTATTGGGTCTTGAAGTATCAGTGTGCTTAGTTTCTCCCTAGTGCCCAATGCTGACACTTTTGCCAGTCATTTTTATCCTAGGGATTCTGCTAGGACACTGATGAGAAGTCTAAATCCTCTGACACTCTGAAATTTACAAGGTCATCCTGTAGTCAATTGTGGAATGTAGGGAGACAGAGATTCTGCTCCTTCCTGCAAGAAGGATTCCCATTTAGGGACTTGGCTGAAATTTCTCTCCTCTCTACTGAAATTCCTAGGCAGGACTGGGCATAGACTAGTTTAATGCCTTCTGTTGATGGTTGATTTGATAGAGGTATCTTTACTGATAAAGGTATCTGGGTTAAAGTTAAGTGGATTGATTGACTTAATCCACCCCCACCCTTATACCTATCTATAATATGTATATATTGTCTCCTGTAATAGAAGGTAAGCTTCTTGAGATCAGGGGTTACTTCACTTTTATCTTTGTATTTCTACCTCACCACCACCACCAGTCACAGCATTCCTAACTTCCACCTAAACATGACCCAAGCACCACCTCCTACATAATGCCTTTCCTGATCATTGTAACTGTTGGTGCTCTTACTCTCTGATAACCTTGTATTTATTGCCCTATATTTCTTTTGCATTTATTCTGCATATGTTTATTTTATATGTAGTTATATATGTACATGTTATATCCCCTAATAGAAAGTAAGATTCTTGAAATCAGAAAAAAAAATTTTTGTCTTCATATTCCCAGTACCTGGCACAAAGTAAATGTTTATTAAGTGCTTGTGAAACAGCTGACTAATTCTTAGAAATTTAATAACTGTTTGTTGATTGATTGATTGGTTGAAAGAGTATAGGAATCAACAAGGGGGAGATTCTATTATGAATCTGATTAAAAAACATGGAGGAATTGATTGTTATGATGGAAATACTAAAAACTTTTGAGTAAGTGACCACTTCAAATTACAGTTTATGGTAGAAACAGTGTGACATGCATTCTAGATTTAAGAAGAGCAGATTCCACAGCATTTAGAGAAAGGTTTGGAAGGACGGAATAAAGAAAGATTTACCATGGGAAACAGCACATGATCTGAGTCTCTGAAAATTGAATTAAAATGAAATGATCATAAAGAGAATCAGTTTTTTTAATGAGGAGAAAGAAGAGTTAATTAAAGAGACAGATGTGAATTCTGTCGCAATCTGTATATACATACATATATATGTACATGTGTTTATGAATGTGTGTATATACATATGTATGTGTGTATGCATGCATGCATGCATGTATGTATTTGTGTGTGTGTGTCCCTGATAATTTGAGGATAGAATAAGGAAAGATTTACCATGGGAAACAGCACATGATCTGAGTCTCTGAAAATTCACCAAGAACAATGTTTGTATTTCTTTTTCTGATTTTCTTTTCCCCAATATTGCTAAAGGGGAAAAGGCCACTTTTTCTTATCTTAAGCTTTCCAGGACAGCCTGAAAATTGAATTGAAATGGAATGATTGAAACATCATGAAGAGAATCAGTTGTTTTTTTTTTTTAATGAGGAGAAAGAAGAGTCGTTTAAAGAGACAGATGTGGATGCATAGAGAACTGTTTACTCAGTTTGGATCATCAGGCATGCTAAAGCTCAGAATGAGCTGGGGCTATCCTGAAAAGCTTAAAGTAACAAAAAGTGGCCATTTCCTCTTGAGCTATATTGGGGAAAAGAGAATCAGAAAAAGAAATACAAACATTATTCTTGGTGAACAGGATAACTGATAATGGAGAGAAAACAGTTGTTCTTTTATATTTTTTTTTTTGCCTAAGACAATGATATTTAGACAGGAAAGGACAGAATATTTGTAATAATTAATACCTAAGACAAGTGGTGATAGAAAGAGATAACCCAGCTTGCCCTGACTGTTTCAAATCATCTGCTCACCTACCCAGACATCTGGCCTTGCTGTCACAATCTGGTTATAGGCATTGCTAACTATTCTTATGGTCAAATGACTTAGTACCAGGGCCATTTTCTCTGCCTATCCTTTTCTTTGGGTTTGCACCTAAGTTTGCTAATAAATAAAGGTGACAATAATGATCCAAAAAGTTCATGACAGGCTAAAATATTAGGCCAAGTTGAATAAGATGAAATTAACAGGGAAAATAAAAAACCCTATACCTTGCAAGTGCAAGATGAACAAGGTAGTCTATGTAGCAGGTGGTCTGAAACAGATCTGGGTTTTTTTTTTATTAGATTAGTAACCTACTTGACTACTACTAGTAGACTAGTAACCTACTTGACTACTACTAGTAGACTAGTAACTTACTTGATGTCATCTCCACCCATTGGTAACCAGTGGGTATGTTCCCTTCTTCCCCCCCTCCCCATTTTTCTATTTCCAAGGTTTAGCCCAGTGCCTGGCACATAGAAGGTACTTAATAAATGCTTCTTGCCTGACTGAGTGACTGTTTACCCCTGACTCATTAGTCACATTGTGGAGGAGGATATTGCAAAGACTGATGTGAGATGGGAGATATTATTAAAGATATTTAATAGGAAATATATTAAAAATATTAAGATACTAGACATATATTAAAGATAAGGTCAGTAAATAGCTAGAAAAGTAGGCAGTGATTATTAAAAAATCATAGCTTTATCCAAAACAAGTCATGATAGACTAAATGGTTTCCTTTTATTGATAAACTTATTAGACTGATGAATCAGAGAAATGTAGGTATTTGAGTAAGATAATGATAGCTCTGATTCTTATAGTATTTTAAGATTTGCAAAGCAATGTAGATACATAATTTCATTTGATCTTCACAACGACTTCATGGAGTAGATACTGTACTTGTATTTTTTTTTTGGAGGGGGACGGCAGGGCAATTGGGGTTAGGTGACTTGCCCAAGGTCACACAGCTAGTAAGTGTTAAGTGTCTGAGGCTGGATTTGAACTCAGGTCCTCCTGACTCCAGGGCCGGTGCTCTATTCACTGCACCACCTAGTCACGCCCTTAGTAGGTCCTCTTCTTATCTCAGTTTTTTTTTCCTTTAACATGTGCACTTTTATTTGAACTGGTCTTGAGTCAGTGTACAGGTAAAGTTCCTCCTCTCCCACAAGTACTGGCACCAATCTCAAAACTCGCAGGGAAACTATGAAAGTCCTCATTCACATTTATGTTGGGGGCAGGGAGGGAATTTAGGGGGCAGTTCAACATGGCTGACAATTAAAAAAAAGAAACAAGTGTTAAGGCAGAAGATACAAAAAGTTTTTTCTTAAAGGATAACATAATTTACATTTAAAGCAATACTAGTACCTTCTCCCCTGCCCCCTCCCCATCTGGGTCTTTGTTACATTGCTCCTTTGCTCTAGCAGAGGACAGCCTTCACAGAGGCTTGAGTAACTCTGTAACAATGAATTATACAATATTTGGAATGACTATTAAAAAAAACATGTATAATCAGAGTTTGAAAGTCGCACTGTAGAACTTTGTGGATGGTTTGTCTCCAACATACTTAGACTGCTCACCAACTTCACCGTTCCAGTCGTATCTCAGTTTTACAGCTGAAAAAACTGAGTCTCAGGTCAAATGACTTGACCAGAGATCACAGCTGGTGTCTGAGGCAGCACTGAAACCTAGGCCCTCCCGAGTCCAAGGCCAGGTGTTCTATCCATTATGCCATGCTTGAGAATGTCTGGCATGTTATTCTTGTGGAAAAAGATGAAGAGATGTGGGTGTGATAAAAATGAGGTTATATGGACTCCAAAATGCAGGTAAGTACAAACCCAAAATGCGCAGACATTAATAGTTGCATGTCCTCTTGGAAGGAAGTCTTCAATGGACTGCCTGTCTCAGGAATCTGGGTTTGATCCTGTGTTTTGCTTTTTTTTTGCTTTTTTTTTTTTGGAGGGCAGTTGGGGTTAAGTGACTTGCCCAAGGTCACACGGCTAGTTTTTTGTGTTAAGTATCTGAGGCCAGATTTGAACACAGGTACTCCTGAGTCCAGGGCCAGTGCTCTATTCACTGCGCCACCTAGCAGCCCGATCCTCTGTTTTTCTAATATATTCATCAATGACTTAGCTAAAGGTACAGATATCATAATGATCAGATTTGCAGATCACACAAAACTAGGTGGAATGCCTATTAGATGATAGTCGAGGTTCAAAAAGTTCTCAATGGGCTAAAACATTGGACTAAACTGACTAAAATAAAATTTAATAGTGAAAATGAAAAGCCTTACACATTGAAAGTATAAGATGCAGGGAGGTATTCTAGGTAGCAGATTATCTGAAAGTGATTTGGGATTTTTAGTAGAATAGTAATTCAATATGAGTCAGCAGTCTGATAGGATAGCCCAGAAGGCTAATAAGATCTTAGAGGGAATCTAGAGAGGCAAAAAGTCAACTACACGGGAAGAGATAGTTCCATTGTAACTCTGCCCTTATCAGGGCTGAAGGAATTGGAGATGTTTGGCCTGTAAAAGAAAAATAAATTCAATAAAAAGGTAAGCATGATAGCTGTCTCAAAGTATCTGAATGGATGTCATATGGAGTAGGGAACATGCTTATTATACTTGTCTCAGAACAAATATGGGAAGAAGTTATAAAAAAAAAATCTCTCTTGGTGGAAAGCTCCTGAGACCCTAGAGAATTTCCTTACACATTGCTTTTATCTCTAGTGCAAGGCTTTCATTCGTTTTTATCTCCTTTTGGCCCACTTTTGCCATCCTTTGAACTGCTTTTACTTAGAGGCTATTAACTGTTTCTATTAAAGAAATTAGTTATCCTAAGTGTTTGAATAGAAGGCTTTAAATTATCCATTGGACCGTATAGGGAACCACAAGTGGGATACTGTGTCCATATCAGTTGTTACTTAGAATGGGAATAGGAATATGTGCTAGACCTTGATTTCATTGATGTACAGAGTCCCTTTTTGAACACATTGTCATATATAGCCTTAGAGAGTTGTCTACACCACTAAGAGGTTGTGAGTTAACTGGTGTAGCAAAGCTAGTATGTGTCAGAAGTGGGACTTCAATCCAGATCTTTGCTCTGAGGCTAGGTTATTGCCTGACTGATTGACTGACCTCTGGCCCCAGGACCATTAGTCACATGAAGGAGGAGGGGGATGTTGCAAAGACTGATGTGGGATCCATTATGTCAAACTGCTCCTTATAAGTCATTATTATTATTATTATTATTACACAAATTTAATGTGTTAGCAATTGAATCCAATATTTATTGGAATTATTGAATCTGTTAAGAACATGTTCTATTATGACTCTGTGCTAAACATTATGGATATGAACAGAAAACCAAAAATAGTCCTTTACTTCAAGGATTTTAAATTCTCCTGGGAAGAGGTTCTATAGAATATAAGCAAATATATAGAGATAGATATACATACATGCATGTAAATATGCAATACACATGTATATCTCTATACATGCACACATGTATGTATAAATACATGTGTATATATGTGCACACATATATTTTTGATAATTTGAGAATGGAATAAGGAAAGATTTACCATGGGAAACAGCACATGATCTGAGTTTTGAAGATTCTACAAAGAGAAATTAATAGTGATTGAGAGGGATTACAGTCCAAGTATGAGGGATAGCCTGAGCAAAGGTGTGGAGGCAGGAAACAGAAGCTAAATGTGAGGAATCTTAAATGGATCAGTTTATCTAGATTGGGAAAGTGTCTGATAAAGAAGTATTGTGAATTAAATCTGTAAAGGTAGGGTAGAGCCAGATTGTGAAGGGTTTTAAACACCAAGCTAGGGAGTTTGTATTTTATTCCAGAGACTATAGGGAACCAGTGGAGATTCTAAGTAGGGCAGTTGCTAGATCAGACTTGTGCTTTGGTAAGATTATTTTAGCCAGAGTGTGGATGAGCTGGGAAGACACTAGAAACTGAGAATCCAGTTAGTAGGGAGGTGATCATATGAGTAAAGAAAAGGGAATGGATACAAAGATATGGAGGTAGGATCAATGACTTGGCAACTGATTAAATTTGGAGGATGGTCAGTAAAAGGAAAGAGGAAAAGATGACTTTGAGGTTGCAAATGTGGGTGACTGTGAGGATAGCAATTACCTTAATAAAAATAAGAAATATTTGGAGAAGGGGTTGGAGGAGAGGGAAGATATTGAGTCTGGTTTTGAATATATTAAGTCTAAGATGCCTAATATAGGGGATCCAACCAATGAGGTTCAGAAGGAGGAGGGATTGGATTTCAAGAGAGACCCAGACTTGCTATATAGATCTGAAGTCATCTGCTTAGAGGATAATTGAACCCATGGGAACCAATGAAATTACCAAGAAATAAAATCTAAAGCAGAAGAGAAAACTTAGGTTAGAGCCCTGAAGGACATCCACAATGAGGGGATGGGAAAGTAATGATGACAGAACAAAGGAGACAGAGGTAACCACTCTTTGATCAATAGGAGAAGAACCCTGGAGAAAAGAGTGCCATGAAACCCAGAGAAGAGATTGTTGTTGTTGCTGTTGTTGTGTTTGTTGTTTGTTGTTTGTCCTCAAAGAGGACCATGACATCGGGGAGACGATGACATGACTTGCAGTTGACTGATTTGAGGGAGGGAGGGCTGAACCCTGGAAGGAGCACTGTCATGAAAACCCAGAGAGGAGAGAACGGGCAGGAGGATGGGGGTAGTCAACAGTGTCAAATACTGCAGAGAGGTCAGGAAGAATGAGATGTGAGAAAATGATCAGATTTGGCAATCGAGAGATCATGTGCAACCTTAGATATTATCAGCGTTAGTATTATAGTGATTGCTAATGCCAGGATATAGGTTATGTGTGGGAATCCGTAGGTTGCATATGTTGTAAACAGAAAGAGTAATCATGAAAACAAAAGCTTTCAATAAGCAGGCCAGGTGATAACAGCAGTAAGAGCTTCAAGGCACTATTTGCTATATATAAATGTGCAAGACAATTGATGTACTCAGCCTAAAATCAGTATAAGTACTAAATAAATGATGTTATAATTATTTTAGATAACTTATTCTGGGGGTCATATTTTTTTCAATTTAAAATATTTTTTTCAGTGAACAAAAGTCTTCTTTTTTCTCCTTGTCCCCTCCTCCCCAACCCTCCAGCCCTTTATTGAAAAAGAAAGAAAAATGAAACCATTGTCACAGAAATGCATAGTCAAGTAAAACCAATCCCAGTGTTGGCCATGTTCAAAAAATACATCTTGTTATTGACTGGTGAGCATACTTTAATTCTTTTTGTGACGAACTGAACTCTTAGAACACCCTGAAGTCAGGTCAATCAAAATGGCAGGTGAGCAAATCTCTACCGCAAAGACATCTATCACTGTGGTAGTTTGAAGCCTGTTACTACTGATGATTTTTATGTGAGATGTGACATAGAGTGTATTCCAGGGTCCAATTGGGTGGGTCAGGCAGTGAGTGTGATCAACACTGATCCTACTGGAATGTTAGAAGAAATAGAGAACTTCCTCCAATACACTGGGTAAATGCTTTGTGAAGAGTTTGTTGTTCTTGTGGAGAAGATGAAAAGATGTGGACTAAGTGATAAGAAAACTGGATTTAGAATGGTTGGATGAGTGGACTCAAAGAGGTAGGTGTGTATGGTTCTATACTTAAGAGGTCTCCACTGGATTGACCCAAGGATATGGGTTTGACTCTGTCCTGTTTACATTTTTTAAATCAACAATTAGAATAAAGAGGAGAGGGGGTGCTTATCTGATTAACAGATGATACAAAACTGGGAGGGGTAGATAGCTCACTTAATCATACTATTAGGCTCTCAAAACAGCTTCACAAATTAGAGCACTGGGCTAAATCTAATAAAATAAACTTATTTGGGATAAATGTAAACTCTTATATTTGGGAACCCCCCAAAAAATAAACTTTACCAGTTCAAGATGAAGATTTTGTTGAGTTGTTTCAGTCATGTCTGACTCTTTATGATCCAAATTAGGGTTTTCTTGGCAAAGATGCTGGAGTGGTTTGCCATCTCCTTCTCCAGCTCATTTTACAGATAAGGAAACTAAGGCAAATATGGTTAAATGACTTGCCCAAGTTCACACAACCAGTTAAGTGTCTGAGGTAAAATCTGAACTCAGATCCTCCTAATTCCAGGGCTGAGGCTCTATCCACTCTGCCATCAAGCTGCCCTCAAGATGGAGGAGATATAGTTAGATAAAATTGTTCTGAGAAATTGTCCTGGTGGTGTTAGAAGACTTCAAAGTCAATATGAATCAGCAGGGTAATGGGGCAGCTAAAAATTGCTAACACACACTTAGACTGCATTGAGAGGCATAGATTCTAGAAATAGGCAGGTGATACTAAGATGCCAATCACAGTGTTGTATTCAGTTCTGGGGGCCACAGGTTGAAAGGAATGTTGATAGACTGAAGTGTGTTCGGAGGAGGGAGACGAGGATGGTGAAGGGCCCTGAGTCATTAGACTGAAAAACCTAGGGCTCTATAGCCTGGGGAGGAGAAGGCTCAAGGAGGACATGACACTCTCTTCAGGTATTTGAAAGGCTGTTATGTGCTAGAGAGAAGAAGCAAGATCAATGGGTACAAGTTTCAAAGGGGCCAATTTCCACTCAGATTTGGAAAAAAACTTCCTAACAATTATAGCTGTACAAAAACCAAATGGGCTGCCTCAAGAGGTGGTGGGTTTCTCCTCTGTGGAGATCTTGAAGCGGAAACTGAATAACCATCTGTCAAAGATGTTATAATAGGGGTTCCTTTCATGTATTGACTGAACTTGCTTTCTGCTGAGCTGCTCGCCAACCAAGAGTGCGCTGGTAAATCGGATCTCAGGAGGGAAAAAAAAAAGCATGATGTTTTACATGCTTTTATGTTTAACCTGCGCTATTAACATTTTCCTGTCATTTAAAGTCTAGAGACTCTAGTGATTCTCAACCTTCCTAATGCCGCAACCCTTTCATACTCGTATGTGGGTGTATCTGCATGTGGGTGGACCCGCCTGGAGACTGATAGAGAAGCCGTGTCTCGGTTCCTAAAACCATTGGAAATATGTGTTTTTCCATGGTCTTAGGCGACCCCCAAAGGGGTCATGGCCCACAGGTTGAGAACCGCTGGCTCAAGACAATCAACAAAACAATAAATCAAGCATTTGCTTATTTCCTAGGTGCAAATGCTCCTACTGAAAATTTAACAACTGGCTTCCTGGAGCCATTTTGAACTGGCACCAGCACTGCTTCCAGCTCTTCAAACTTAATTCTAATTTACATGAGGGCATAGGTGAGAAATTATGCAAGTCGAGGAAATGTTCATGGACTGCAATTTTCACCAGTGGAAGGAATGCCCACCCACAATCAGGAGAGGATGGATCCCTTGAATTTTGAAAAATAATAAATTCCTTTACTGTCATGTGCTTAATTTTAATACCAATCCTCATTACCATGTCCAGGTACACTCCATACATACACATACACACACACTCACATTCACACTCACACGCACACCCCACACACCAACTTTAACACCATTATAAAGCAGATAAGAGTGGAACCTTTATCTTTTCCTTTTTTTCTAACTAAAACCCAGAAAGATAAAGGCAGTTGGTTGTTGTCTTTTGTTCTCCAAGAGAACCAAAATGACATCACTATGTTACAAGGTAGTTACAGTATGTCCAAAGGTGGTTGATCAGACCAATGTGAGCTTGGAATGCTCTATCACAGATTGGACACAAGTAGTCCATGTGAACATTTGGGGTGGCTTCTCTAAATCTCCACATTTTGAGTTTCTTTTGAGTTACCTCAATTTTAAAGGCGGCACATTTTAATGGTCATAGTGGAAAATTAAAAATCCCAACATCTGAATCCTCTTGGTGTTTCTCCATGGCAGAAAGAACACTGAGTTTGAGCCCAAATTCAGTACCCACCCAAGACTGTCACATCTATACTCATCACACAGCCATATTCACCACTCAAATGATCTTGGACAGGTCACCTAACCTCTTTCTCTGAGTTTCAGTTTACCTAGTGATAATATTACTCCTACTACTACTCATTTCAAAAGGCTATTTAAGTATCAAATTATACAATGCCCTTGATAGAACTTGGAACACAGTAGGCACTTGAAATACTTATTGAATTAAATTCATGGAATTTTCACAGAAGCATGTTTATTTTCTTATTTCAGGGGTGGGGTGAGCTGAGACAAGAACAATTTCTTTTTTTTTAATTTATTGACTTATTTATTTACTTTTAGATTTCAAGATTCAGTTACAGAATCAAGTGAATTTCAGATTTTCTCCCCTCCCTTCTTTCCCCCCCTTCCCCCGTGGTGGCGGACAATCATGTATGGGATCTACAAACACTTTCACAAGGAACAATTTCTTAACAATGAAAGTTGTTCATGTGGAATGGGTTGCTTGAGGGTGGGGAACCTGAGCATGGTGGGAGGTTCCCCTTCATTTGAAATCTTTAAGTTGACCCAGGATGAAGCCCTGTCAGACAGAAGAGAGAAGATTACTTTGCAGGGCACTGCTTCTACAAGGTGGTTACTGAGATCCTTTTTCAGCCCAAACTTCTATGATTTCATGACCTATTCTAATCAGTTTGGATGAATTCTGTAAGTCTTCTAAAAGGCTGCTAGTCCAGCTCTCCAATATTTTATTTTAAAAGGGAGTCACATGTAGGCAGGGATTGGAGCTAGACTCCAATTTGTATGTGTGTGTTTTATATAAATAAGTCTGTTGTAAAGTGTACCCCCCCCTCCAATTCCTCATGATGTCCTTCCCTTAGTTTCTAGAGCACATTTTTTTCCTTCTTTCCTCCCAGATAATCCCTCAGGATCACATCTTCCTCACCATAATGGAATGTATTCTCTAGGAACTACTGTAATGGCTGTACCATCCAGCCAGCACTGAGTGGGGAAGGGGTCATATCCACTTTTGGCAGCTCAGAGCCTAATTTTAACCTTGGACCCTACTTCTTGTATCCTGAGTCACAAAGTTCTGTTTACTATGGTTTTGCACAATGGCTTCTGAGAATAAGTACAGGAGGAACACAATAGTCCACTTCAATGGAGCTGCCAAGGGAGAGATTTTCTATTTCCTCTATTGTCAGGACTGGGATATAGGTAAGGCAAAAAAGGAAGCTTTTGAGCCAGAAATGGTAGACTTGTCTATTAAGAATAAAAAGGAAGTGTGTGTGTGTGTGTGTGTGTGTGTGTGTGTGTGTGTGTGTGTGTGAGCTCCTACCTCTGATATTTATCATCTCTATGATCTTGGGCAAGACATTCTGAGCCTCAGTTTCCTCATCTGTAAAATGATGGCGTTAGACTACATGATCTCTGAGGTTCCATCTCTAGAGCTATGATCTTAAATTAGGATTTAAGATCCTAAATATGGCAGGAGACCAGCTTCATCACATGGCTTTAAATGTACCTCAATCCCCAAAAGTTACTATGATCAAGGGTGGTGGGTGGTGACTGACAGTAAATAAGGGCCTCGTGAAGAGAAGTGGGGTCTTGTTTTGGTTTTGTCAAAGAGAGATCATCTTCTGTAATGTCAGTCTCAGGACAAAAAGGACAAGGGAAGATGGGAAAACCACAGCATGTTTGCTTTGAAAACTTGAGTGATTGGCCTCATGATGTGGCACAGCTGGTGAATTGGTTCACCTGTGGGACAGGTGTAATACAGTAAGGCATAAGGGGAGTTTCTACATGTCATATTGGCCTCAAGTAGCAGTTTCTCTGGGAAGGGTGGAGGATGAAAAGCAAAGTGTGGGTGGCGCAGAGCCATTCGCTCTGGTTGGTGAAAAGCTCAGGGCTAGGCTGAAATATGCTGAATGTTTTTTGGCAAAAAAACATGTCTAAGAATACCAGTGATTTCTTAATCCAATTTTGCAAGTACAAACAATGATAGTATATTATAAAAAGAGCTATTCAGATTTGAGTTTCTCTAGAACCTCAATATAACAAAGATCAGATTTTCACATGAAAAATAATAAATGGAAAAGAGACAGGGAGAGAAGAGAATTGAGTGAGTACCTTCTAAAGACTTGAGAAGCATTTTAATTGCATCTTGGCTTTGCTAACATTAAACAGCAGCTCCTAGAAAAGTCAAGTCAGTTTTCAAATTTTTGAGTGGAAAAAGTAGGCTATGGCTGTGATGTTTGTAAATCTCTTGTGTCAACTTGACAGATAGTGAAACATACCATTTTTTTGGCTATGCTTATTTGGATTAAAAATGTTTTGCTCTGGTGGTGATGATGAACATAAGGAGGAAACAAAAAAAAATCAGTCATCCGGATGCTTCTAAATACATATTTAATGCTATGTAGGCAAAAAATTCTGAATGAAGCAAACCGAGACATTTGGATATTTGGAAAGAAAAAAGAGACAAGCATTGTCACCTCAAAAGGTCTTTTGAAAAGGCTGACATCATGTTGGCACAGTCTAGATGCTCCTTATTCATTACATGTGCCTTGGTAGGCAAGGCAGGCAAGCAACAAACATTTATTATGTGCATGCAGACTTTGTTCCAGGCCCTGTGCTAAACACCGAGGTCACAAATACAAGGGAAAGGGACTCTTCTTCCCCCCGGGGAGTTTATACTCTAATGGGGGATAACAGCACATGAAGGGAAGCTACAAATCAGGGGAAAAGGGTGAAGGAAATGGGAAGTCAGCCAGGAGGGGAATGGACAATTGGCCACCCCCTCAGAATGGAGGCTTCAGGAGGAACTTATAAATGGTAGAAATGGGCTCATCTAGCTGAGGAATGTCCCATAGTGAGAAGACTGCAGTGGTGACTGGGAAATAGGAGGTGTTCAGAGCCTCTATGTGGTGTTGTCGAGTTGGGCGTGGTGAATGCCAGCCTCTTTCTGCGCCTATGTGAAATACACACTTTGCCATGCATCGATCTGGAGCTTAAGCATAAGAAGCTTTCCCCTCAGCTGCCAACGGCTCCCTTCCCAAGATATCTTCTGCCATGTTACTTTGTACTTGTCCTCTTTATATACTCAGAAATTTATTTGTTATCTCTCCTGTTAGAAAATAAGCTTGTTGTCAGTGGTTCTTATAACTTGGCACAGTGCCTAGCTCATAAGAGGCATTTAATATGTGCTCGATGCCTGATTGACCCAGGTTTTAATCAGAGGATAGACAAACCAGGCCATTTAGTGGTGAGCCTTAAGTGCCATTGCCAATTGTGTCCCCAAGAGATGAGAACGGTGGGTTTTACAATGACAAGAGTAATTTACAGATCTGCTTTTTGGCGGCCACCTTTTTCTCTAGTGTACAGCTGGAGAGCCTGCATTTTGTCAGCATACCAGGAAGCAGCTAACATAATATGACATAATTTGTAGAGAGAGGTTTGTGGAAGACAATAAAAAAAGTGAATATGTAGGCACATGCCGGCTTGACTCTTAGCTCATCAGGAGAGAGACTGAGACTGAAAATGAAGCAGACAGACAGACAGACACGGAGAAGTGGGAGGATGGGGGAGATTTAGGCTTTCAGTTTTGTTACAACAAAATACAACAAAATATCCCTTAGAAGGAGGCCATAGAAAGAATGATGGGTTTGGAGTCAGAGGACCTGACTTTGCTACTCACTTCTTGTGTGACATATTTATTACCTCTCTGGGTCTCAATTTTCTTATCTGCAGAATGATGGCATTAGACTAGATGATTCCTGAAGGCTCTTTCAGCTGCAAGTCTCTGATTTTATTAACTTGAATTGCCAACCTGAATTTACACTCTGAGAAATGAGAGGGAATGAAATGGAAGTTAAGAAAGATTTTTTTCTTAAAGTACAAATAATAAATACAGAGAGTATTTAACCAAGTCAAGGAGAAATCAGGTTGGTTCTTCTGTTTCTGTTCTCCAAATAGTGAAGAGGAAGAGCAAACCCAGCAACATGATAAGAAAATGACTCAAACAATAAATTGTTTTAAAATATCTATCTATCTATCTATCTATCTATCTATCTATCTATCTATCTATCTATCATCTATCTGTCTGTCTATCCATCTATCTATCCATCCACCCATCCATCCATCCATCCCTCCGTCCTCCCTCCTTCTCTCTCTCTCTCTCTCTCTCTCTCTCTCTCTCTCTCTCTCTCTCTCTCTCTCTCTCTCATATTTAGGGCCATGAATGGCAGGGTTAGAGAATCTGTCTTGGCTCAGGCCTCCTTCACAACTCTTCTGTGCTAGACATGGAGATACTCACAAATTCTTCCATATCAACATCAGATTTCCCTCTCTGGTCCTGCTAATCTTTTGGTGTTCTACAAGACACCAATCATAGAATTTTGGAGCAGAGAGGACCTTAGAAATCATCCCATTTGACCACATCATTTTCAGATGAGAAACCTGAAACCCTGTATCGGTGAGTGGTTTGGCTAAAATCATGTGGTAGGCAAAAAGAACTAAAACCCCAGCTAAGATCTCTTCGCAGCCCAAGAGATCTCTGCAGCTTTTCATTTGTAGGAAACCCCTCCCCCCTACTCTCTCCAGACTTTTAAGCTTTTCTTTCCTCTGCATGTCTGGTTTTCCTCTTTTATAATCTATGATCCTGAGTCTTGAGAAATTCTAATCCCTAGCTGAGAGGACATCTGTAAACTGAGCCCCAAACAGGAATACCGACAAACAACTCACTGAAATTTCTCAGGCCATATTGAGACAACATGGTGTAACAGAAATAGCCCAGGGCTAGACAGAAGGCAGAAGACTGAGAAGCCAGTACTGGTTCTCCTACCAACCATCTGGGTTTAGGCCCAGTTTAGGCAAGAGCCACTTCCCTTCTCTCTCAGCCTCAGTTTATTTCAAGGAGAAAGGAGAAACTAAGAACTTTCCTGAAACTGGGGGATTGGGTTAAATGCTCTTTAAATGTTTCTCTGGCTTTATGATTGTGTTACAGTATTTTAGCTCATTAAAACCCTAATCAGGAAAACAATGTTCAAAAAACATCCTTTATTCATTCTCTCCTTATTACTCTCCCCTTGAATAAAATTCCTTCCTTTCTTTCTTTCTTTCTTTCTTTCTTTCTTTCTTTCTTTCTTTCTTTCTTTCTTTCTTTCTTTCTTTCTTTCTTTCTTTCTTTCTTTCTTTCTTTCTTTCTTTCTTTCTTTCTTTCTCTT
>CM053599.1:43302449-43352812 GCA_028646575.1 Pseudocheirus occidentalis | reverse complement strand
TCTTTGGTGAGATGGTCTTAATAATTACTGAGTATAGTATAAACAGAGACCTGATACTCAAGCCTGATTTTTCTTTAAATTCATCTAGGAGATGAAGTAGATAGAGGGCCTGAGCTGGAGTCAGGAAGACTTCTCTTCCTGAGTTCAAATCTGGCCTCAGACACTTACTAGCTGGGTGACCCTGGGCAAGTCACTTAACCCAGTTTGCCTCAGTTTCTTCACCTGTGAAATGATCTGGAGAAGGAAATGGCAAACCATTCCAGTGTCTTTGCCCAGAAAACCCCAAATGGGGTCACAAAGAGTTAGACATGTCTGAATAACAAAAAGAACTAGATGGTCTTCTAACTCTGATGAGAGGTGCAATGGATGGAACACGGAGCCAAAGAAAATCTGAATTCAGTTTCTGCCTCAGACACTAGCTGTGTGACCCTGCGAAAGTCATTTTGCCTCAGTTCCCTCAACTGTAAAATAGAAATAGGAGCAGTACCTAAATCCTAGGGTTGTTGTAAGGATCTAATGAAATAATATTTGTAAAGCACTTTTTTTTTTTTTTTTTGCTTTTTGGAGGGCAATTGGGGTTGAGTGACTTGCCCAAGGTCACATGGCTAGTTTTTTTGTGTTAAGTGTCTGAGGCTGGATTTGAACTCAGGTCCTCCTGACTCCAGGGCCGGTACTCTACTCACTGCACCACCTAGCCACCCCTGTAAAGCACTTTTTAAACCTTAAAGTGATATATAAACGGTAGCTCTGATTCTTCTTATCGTTTTAATGTCCTTGGTGGTTTTCTTTCTGTTGCCTTTATCTTACTTTTTTTTTCAAAGACAAGGATTAAAGCATCAATATTGGATGGAGGAGGATTCCTTACAGATCTTCCCAGAGGCGATCCTGAAGCAGATGACTCTGTTAGTGAAAAACAAGGGGAAACACCTTTTTTTCTTCACTCCTAATTCTCAGCCTGGACTGAAGCCACTGGAAGAATGCTGAAATTCAGACAGGCTTGGATTGGGTTGATGTTTATTTTGTGTTTTCTGATATAGGCATGCGCTGGTTCCCTAGACAGACTATAAACTCCTTGAAGGCAGGGACTTTCATTTTTTTTTTTACTTTGACTCCTAGCATAATGGCTGACAAATATCAGGTGTATAATGCATACTCGATGATTGATTGATGTGCCTGATAGAATTTTGATGCCCAAAGTGTCTAAGGTTCCTCAATCCAATCTAATCCAATTCAGTTCAGTCCAGTCCAGACCAATCCATCCCAGTCCAGACTAATCCCAACCAAATTTATTGTCCTATGTACAGGATACAAAAAAAAGTTATTCTTGCCTTCAAGGACCTTCCTGGAGTCTGGGAGATGTTGAGGTAGAGGGTGGGTTGGGGATGTGGAGGGATAGTAGGAGAACTTGGAATGGGGTGTTTTGGAAGTGAAGAAGAAGAATTGAAAAGGATATTTTAGGGGTGGCTAGGTGGCACAATAAATAGAGCACCAAGTCAGGAGGACCTGAGTTCAAATACACTCTCAGACACTTAATACTTACTTGCTTTATGACCTTGGGCAAGTCACTTAACCCCAATTGCCCTGGCTCCTCCCTCCAAAAAAAAAGAAGAAAAAGTAAAGGATATTCTAGTGAATAAACTAGGGATTTTGGAGATATCATATAGTTAAAGCATGCCAATTTGGGGCAAAGAGGCCCCTCTCAGATAAACAGAGACACTGTATGGCATTGCAGAAAGTGTGCTATAGTCCGGGTGTGACAAATGACTTCAACTCTCCACTTTTTAGGTCTTCATCTATAAAATGGGAGCTTTGGACCAGGGGATTACTAAAATCTTTTCTATCTCTAGCATTCTAGGAGTCTGTGGAATTCTGAGCACAAAAATGGGGTGAGTTCTTCTTAGTTGAAATAGTGGGATGTGTGAAATTCTAATCTTGAGTGTGTGTGTGTGTGTGTGTGTGTGCGTGTGTGCGAGAGAGAAAGAGAGACAGACAGACAGACAGACAGAGACACAGAGACACAGAGACAGAGACAGAGAGACAGAGAGACAAAGACACAGAGACAGACAGAGACAGAGACAGAGACAGAGAGAGAGAGACTTAAGCCATTTGTAAATCAGAAGTTAGGTTCATGGCCTTTAGAACATGCTATGGCATGATTGTTAGGATGGGAATTCTATTCCATTTGAATGGGAATAGCAGCCCTGTGAGACTAAAGTGAATGATATCTGGCTCCCCAAAGGCACCTGCCCACCAGCAAACCTGAATCATCTCCACAAATAATAAGCAACGGACAGAAGTGCCATCATTTAAGATAGGGGATAAGCCAAATTCTGACTGGAGGTAGGACTGGATCATTGAAAACTGTCAATCAGGTTCAACTTTCTCTAGAACTCAATTGCCCTTTGGAAACAACTTTGAAGTCCATCATCTTAATATCTGATATAGCTTTATGAGAAAGCAGATCCATTGCTTTCCAGTGGTGATTAAATCTTGACTATTAGCCATAGCTTTGAGTGCTATAGGGGTTTGTGTGTGCCTAGGGGGTGGGGATGGGGACTTTAAACACATTAAAGAACAAAAGCTCATTTTAAGCATTACCCTCTTCTCCTACTAGAAGAATGGGGGTGTTGATAAATACACCATAGGGGTAGGCTTGTGTTTTCCTTGGCATGACACCTGAAGGGGAGGTAATGAGGAGGGGAGGTTACAGGGGGAAATGATCCCCTAAGCCAAATGCAATTAGGAAAATTAGCACCCTCTGATCTTTTGTTCTCATGACTTTGTCTCAGGGAGGACACAGAGAGTGCATTCATTAGAGCAAAGATTGACATGAGTTTTTCAGTGAGTCCTTTGAGAGTACAAGGGATGACTTGTCTTGGGGGGAAAAAAAGAGAGTCATAAGAGTTAGATCTTTAAGTTTCATGGTTCCAAACTTGGAGTGACTGTTTATAGGTTCCTCATCTTCTTCACCAACCAGAAGGTCCAGATCTAAATTGATCAATGTGTTTGAAATTTTTAGCATCATCTGGAAAGTTATCCTTTCCATTCAAAGAAAAATTATTTGTATACAATCAATCCATCAACATGCATTTATTTAGCATTTATGATGTACCAAGCACATGCTAAGTACTGATTGCCTTCGAAGAACCATGGTCTAGTTAGGGAAAACCACACATCTTTGGTTGTTGAGTTGTTTTTCATGTCTGACTCTTCGTGACCCTACGTGGGGTTTTCTTGGCAAAGATTCTAGAGTGGTTGGCCATTTCCTTCTCCAGCTCATTTTACAGATGAGGAACTGAGGCAAACAGGGTTAAGTGACCAGCTCAGGGTCACACAGCTAGTATTGAGATATCTACAAAATAGATATAAAGTGACTAGGGGAAAAGGGGCATTTGCATTAGAAACAGAATGAATCACTACTCCTAAGAGGTGGCTGTTAACTAATTTGATGAAGGTGAGGAAGAAAATGAAGAAAATCAACTTGTTTACCTTTTGCCTTCTCTAAATCCCCATTTTCATTTCATTTTCCTTCCTTCCTTCCTCCCTCCCTCCCTCCCTCCCTTCCTCCCTCCCTTCCTTCCTTCCTCCCTTCCTTCCTTCCTTCCTTCCTTCCTTCCTTCCTTCCTTCCTTCCTTCCTCCCTTCCTTCCTTCCATCTTTTTGCCATTTTGATGACTGCCATTTTGCTTTTCCATAGAATTGTGAAATATTAGCACAGCAAGAAATCTTAGAGAACATTCAGTCCAACTCTCACTTTTCTGATGAAAAAACTGAAGCTCCTAGAAGTTGTGTCTTGCTCAAAGGTACAAAGCTAGACAGTGACAGAACTAGTCTGGCATCCAAGTCTGCCCAATTCCCAGAAGTCCTTTCCCCTACCTGCTAACTTAACATCTTTATAAGAAGATTGGGATGGGGGAGGGGGAGGGGAGACCAAAGGAGGTGAAACTCAGATCAGGCCATTTAATTTCTTGTCGAATCAACAAGTCTGAGGAAAAGCTTGGGATGACAGCAGCTGAAACTAACTCACTTAAATCCCATCCATGCACAAATCAAGACATGGCTCTTGGAGGTGCTGGAAGTGTGTGTGTGAGAGAGAGAGAGAGAGAGAAAGAGAGAGAGACAGAGACAGAGAGAGAGAGAGAGAGAGAGAGAGAGAGAGAGAGAGAGAGAGAGACAGAGAGAGAGAGAGACAGAGAGAGAGAGACAGAGAGAGAGAGAGAGAGACAGAGAGAGAGACAGAGAGAGAGAGAGAGAGACAGAGAGAGACAGAGAGAGAGAGACAGAGAGAGACAGAGAATGAGTGACTTAGCCAATTACATTTTTTGAATGACCAGGCAATGCTTACAAAACTACAATTAGAAAGGATTGAGGCTTGACCACTCGCGTGAGTAAAGTCCTACAAGTCCGGGAATGTCCATGATAAAACACTCCAGGGCAAGGACCCGGTTGGTTTACTTCATTTTCTGAGGGTTTTAACTGTGAAGGAAATTAAGGTCCCAGTAGCACTATTTGCCGGGATAGATTATCCTCTGCAGTGTGGTGCAATGGAAAATACTTTGGAGTCAGATGACCTGGGTTCAAATCTCCCATGGAAGTTTTGCAAAATACACCATGTATACTGTCTGTTGCAGCAACTCTGTGAGGGAGGTGCTATTATTATTCCCACTTTACAGAAAGAAAGAGGAAGGGAACAAGCATTTATGAGGTGCCTACTATGTGCCAGGTGCCACACTAAGCACTCTACAAATATTATTTTGTCTGATGCACATGACAACTCTGGGACATTCAGTTAAGGAAACTGAGGTAGAGAAGGGCTAAGTGATTTCTCTAGAATCTCACAGCTATTTAATATCTGAGGCTGGATCTGAACTCAGATCTTCTCCACCCCAGGTTCATCACTCTCTCCATTGGGCACTTAGATGCCATTTTACAGGTGAAGAAATGGAGGGTTAGAGAATTAATAATACGCCCAGATTTGATGTGTGTCATTAGGCTTGTGTCTAAGGCAAGGAGCTTAACTTTTCTGATTGTTGATTTATTTCTGTAACATGGACTGATGATAATAATTAAGCTACTAAACTTTAAAGTATTCTAAATGGGAAACTAGTTATTAGATTGTAAGCTTGCTGAGGGCAGGGACTGTGTCTTGCCTAATATAGTTCCTTCAGTACTTTGCATGTAGGCAGTAAATGTGTTCCAGGGAGTTGTTTCAATGGCAGAGGCTTGGGGAAGAGTATGGAAGGGATAGTATTTGGTAAAGGTGGTAGCAGAGGGTCCCAGATCACCTGTATTTGCTGGGCAGTGGGGACTGCTGGGAGTGAGACACAGAGATGATGGGCACCAAGGAACACTTTGAGGGCTTCTAAATACTGGCCTCTTCATGGGCTTGCCAGCAGTGACTGAGATGTTACTCTTAGAAAACTTGTTTCCAGGTAAACTATTGTCTGTTGTTGAGATAAAATTATTTCTGGAGCAAAAATGCATTGTTTGTATCAGTTAACAACTCCTTAGGGTGAATTAGGGCTTTAAAAAAATACTTTTCCAACAGAATGGGTGCAGCTGGAGGCACAGAAGACATTGTACAACTGGGAGTCAGGAAGACCTGAGTTCAAAGCCTGACTCAAACACTTACAAGGTACATGACCCTGGACATGTCACTTAACTTTTCTCAACTTCGTTTCTTCACAGGATTGTGAGATTCAAGTGATTTAATATAGGTACTGTACTCTGCAAACCTTAAAGTACTATATCAATGCTAGTTACTAGCTAAAAACAAATTTGGGGTGAACTTTAAAAGGAATTCCAGGGTTTCTGAATTTTCTGCCCATCCCTATATCATGCTCAACTCCACTCTGGCCATCTCAGCCCCAGGGAAGTCAGACTCTTATAGATAAGCATTTTCCTTTTCCTGCAAGAAACCCGGCCTTCCCCCTTTCCCCCCCACCCCAGTCATCTCCATAACCTTACCACCCACCCTCTGGCCATCATCCCCACTCCCTCCTACCTTCCCCAGTCCCCTAAAACAAAAACCCTAGAAGTTACCCCTGGGATGGTGGGGCTTCAATAGGTGAACTTCCTCCTCATCTTGCCCAAGATAAGGCCTCCACACCCTCTCTCAGTTATCTCCATATCTGATCTTCTTCCTTCCTCCATTTTCTAGCTCCCTTCCCTGTGTTATTAGAATAAAAGCTGCTTGAGGGTAGGAACTGTCTTTCTTGCTTGTATCTGTATCTCCAGCACTTACTGTGGTGTGTGGCATATAGCCATCTCCAGTTAAATGCTGTATCCATCTGTTGTCTACTGTCCAAAGTTGGCAGACCCAGATGAGTCACTGAAGTGACCGAAGTAGACAGTAGCATAAGGACACCCAGATATGAAGGGTATTCCAAGGGACAATAGAAGGCAATGAAGATGATCTTCATGGTTTTCTGCAGGGCTTCCATCTCCCATCTAGGGAATAGGGAGGATGATCAGGGCTTCAAGTTGGTAGAAAACTAGCTTTGGGGGGATGACTGTAAGGAATAGGTGTGATGGGATGTGGGGAGGGAGCAGGTAATCAGGGAAGTCCTCACTGGCCTGTCCAGGGTTCCTTGGGAGTGGAATCAAAGACCTTAGCAGCAGAGCAAAGATGGGGCAGTGGAGATTTGGAGAACCAGAGCCCTGGAGAAGGTAATTTGGTCAAGGTCAAAGAGCATCTAGACCAAGAGTGGGGAACCTGTGACCTCAAGGCCACATGTGGTCCTCTAGGTCCTCAAGTGTGGCTAAGTCCTCTCCATCCTTGGTCTAGATTGAGGTATTAGAATAGAAATGGGGAAGGGGCTATGGACCAAAGAGGTTTCAAGAGAAGAAATGACCTCTTTCTCAGGATCACCTGGGTATGACTAAGCTTCCCCCCATGAATTGCCAGTCTTCTCTTCTGATTTAATCAGAGGATTTCTTTTCACATTTCATAAAGAGCTGTCAGATAGATAAGTTTTTGTACTCAATTAGCATATCAATACCTGGTCACCTGGGTTATCTTCTCCTTCCTTCCCCTGATTACATTAGCTAATTGATATGTGTGGGTGTGTGTAGAATGAAATCCTCTGCACTTTCCTGCTCTCCACATGTATATAAATTTTATTTAGTAAATGAAATTTTAATAGGTTATGGTAAAATGGAAAAAAAGTTGGGCTAGGAGTTAAGACTAACAGTGATGAGATGTGCGACCTTGGGTAAGTCTGACCTCTCTGGGCCCTAATTTTCACATATGAAAATAAGGGAGTGAGATAAGGTGATCTCTCAGATTCCATCAAAGTATTAAATTCTGTTATTCCATAATCTTTCTATTTAATGTCAAAACCTGGAATGCTTAACATTTCACAATTTTCCTTAACAATTTTTTTTGTGTGTGTGTGGCCCATGATTTTTGTTTTCCATAGGTTAATGGCCTACCATAAGAAGAAAAATATTTCTTATCATAAAGTCAAGCCTTTAATTAATCAATTCACATTTTTAGCTTCTCCTTCATTGGGACAATGGGTTTCATAAATGCGGGATCGATGGAGAAGTTCATTTATGTATCCTAAATCTGACTCTTTTGAACCAGTGCTTCAATATTTAATCAAGAAGTATTTATTAGGCAACTACTGTGTGCTCAACTTTAGACTAGACAGTTTTGGAGGTAGGTTCTAGAAAGGCAGTGTCATGCATGGGAAAGAGTACTGGTTCTCTCGTCAGAGGACCTGAGTTCAAGTCACAGTTCTATAACCTTGGGTAAATTACTTCACTACTTCCCTCATTTGTAAAATCAGAGAATAAACAATATTATTAAAATTATTAATCAATAATAAATACTAAACAATTAATTATTTTATTATATAAAATGCTATACAGATAATCAATCATTATAAATAAATAAATATGAAATAATGAAATAAGGGATCTGTAAAGAAGGGCCTCTGAGATGTCTCCAAGATCTTTTCAGGAGTTTGCAACATCACTGGCAATCTTTGAACTCCTGTAGAGTTGCTTATCTTTAAACTTTCTTATCAGATATGATCTTATTAGCTGGAAGTGACTTTAGAGATCACTTAGTCCCCACCCCCTCGATTTATAGAAGAGGAAATTCAAAGTGATTTGCCCAAAGTCACCTAGCCAGTGAAAAGACTGAGATTCCAATTCTGGTCCTGTAACTTTTGAGTCAGGGCATTTTCCTTTGCATGGTGCTACTCTCAACCATCTAAGACTTCACACATCCATTCACACATTGTATGTAAATCAAGGAACCGTGCCTAAGAAGTTTGGACATTCGTTAATCTTCCCTTGACCTTGTTACAAAATGCTTTTCTCTTTCCTTTCCCTCCTTGTCCTTCCTCCTCCCCCTCCCCCCATTTCTTTTAGAAGTTGGCTGGTTTCAGTTCATTTTATATATAAATGGTGGTAATCAGGGAAGTCTCCTTGATCTGGACTTTGGGTGACTTCCCAGGAGATTTGTGCTCTGGCTCTTCTTTGGGTTAACAAAGCAATCCCTTTTTGGTCTTTTGGTCTCTGTGGTTGAGCACAGAGGGAATGCAGTGCCAAGTTGGCCACTGAGTAGAACTGCTCTCTTACTAGGCTCAAAAGGAGAAACAACTTCCCTTCTCACTCTTTCTCTTTTCCTATCCATTTATTCCAAGACTCTTTCAGACTTTCACTTGGACTTTCATTGAAAAAGGAGTGGACAATTCTCTCCTCCCTCTGCAGCATTGGCAGCTGCTCATGTGTGGTCAAGGAAAGTGTGAGACTGGACCTCAAATTTCTGACTGCCTAGTCAGAAATTTTTTTCCCTTGAGCACAAATGTCTGAAAAGAGCTGGGTGTTGTCTAGCTTTAGTGTTAACCTCGCGTGTTCAAAAAGTTAGGAGATTCTGGGTAGAGGCATTGGTTGCCAAATAGGAGCTTACTACCACCAGGAGGATGAAACCAAGCCATGTCCTGGCTTGTCAGAAGATGTGGACTTCAAGTGAGCTACTTGGACAACACAAAGTTAAACTGAACGTGATATGCCTGTCAGCAGTTCCAATAATGTTTCATGCTTTAATGCTTTAAGTATCAGCTTTTTGGAAAAGTATCATAGGAGTTATGTGTTCCTATATTATGCTCTAAGTATTTGTCAACACATGCTTATCAGTCTTTTGCATTTTAAGTATTTCTCTTGTAGTGGAAATAAATAGCTGTCCTATACCTAATCTACACTGAATACTCTCCTAAAATGAACCTTATTAATCTGCTTTTGGGGAGAACCTAGACATTAGTGAAACCTAAGTATAAAAGGATTCCCCACCTGGGGCTTCAGGTGGGCAATAATGAGACAGAGTACAAGAGAAGCTTGCCTACCCACCTTGGGACCAGTATCCTCCAAGGACTGAAACTGGTTCATGTGAGCTCAGAACTGGAATCCTTTCATGGCAGAGGGCACTACTGCCTCACAGGCTGCAGGTTTTCACATGTCTGAAGTTCAGTTTAGGTCAATCTCCCATTTTACACAATTTAATGTAGCTAACCATTAAAGAACCATAAAACAATATACTTTTTTCACCTTCCTCAATCATAAGGTAACAGATATTTTAACATTTTCAGAACTGATGATTATTTTTTCTTCATTTTCCCTATCAGATTAATACTTTTTAAAGGAAAAAAAGCATTAGATATTATAGACACTTGCGCACTCACTTTACATATGTGCACATATATTTTGCCCATATCTGTAATATATATGGATAGAAGTTCTCATTAATGTAAACTCTATGTAAGGAAGAACTTCTTTCCAATTAAAGGTGACTAGATGGTGAAGTGAACAGAGTATGACTTAAATTAAAATTCAAAATAATAAAGGTACCTCCCCTCCAAGGTTGTTGTGAAGATTAAATGAGATAATATATACAAAGTGCTTTTCAAACTTTAAAGTGGTATAAAAATGCTGCTATCATCATCATCATCATCATCACCATCACCACTACCATCATCATCATCATCATCATCATTACTACCACCATCACCACCACTGCCATCATCATCATCACCATCACCATCATCACCATCATCATCACCACCATCACCATCACCATCATCACTACCACAACCACCATCACCATCATCCTCATGACCACCACTGTCATCATCACTTCACCATCATCATCATCATCACAAACATCACCACCACCACCACCACCACCACCACCACCAGCATCATTATCATTATCCCAGGGTAGAATTAACTACTTCAGGAGATAGCAGCTTTTCCTTTCAATGGACATCTTGAGTTGGATGATCATTTGTTAAAGATGCTGTAGAGGACATTTCAGTTCTGATACAAGTTGGACCAGGGAGCTTCTGAGGTTCCAAGAATCTGTAATTAATAATAATAGCTAATATTTATAGAGTGCTTACTCTGTGCCAGGCACAGTGCTAAGCACTCTACAATTTGATCTTCATGATACTTCCATTTTATATATGAAGAAATTGAGGCAAACAGGGTTAAGTGACTTGTCCAGAGTCACACAGTTATTAAGTGTCTGAGGTAAAATTTGAACTCAGGTTTTCCTTACTCAATGCCTAGAGCTCTATCCATTGTACTACCTAGGTGCCTCCTTTCTAGAACTCTGGCTAGAGAAAAAGACCGTGCTTGATTTCAGAATGAGGAGTGAATTTCTCCAAGGCATTAACAAAGATAGAATGTAATCTTCTTGAGGGCAGGGTCTGATTCTTTTTTTTTTCTTTGTATTCCTAGTACCTAGCCCAATTCCTTGAACATAGTAAATGCTTAATAAATGCTTTTAAAAACAGAGTTGAATTGGAATAAAATACAGCCAATGGAATGTACCGAAAGGGGAAAAATCACCAGGAAAGAACTCAAGGAAAGAGGCAAGGGAATCTTCATTCCTTTCAGTGAACAGACAGGCTGGGAAGCCTGCTCAGTCCTAAAGGGTGTTCTCTGCCAGGAGTCCCAGGTGCTGGCTAGCAGTACAGTGGGAGAGCTCTAATTCCTTTCTAATTATTAAATGGAAGGAAAGTACACATGTCCAACCTGCTGAACGTGCTACTTAAACCCTCCCACACCCTGCCCCTTAGAGCTTTAGCTTTCCAAGGCTTTGTTCACCATCTTTCAATGTTCACGAGTTTATTTTTCCTCATTTCAGCTGACTCACCTATAGCCTTTGTGGAGGTGACCTGCTCAGAAGATAATTTAAAAACAGCAAAGGCAAGGAGGAAGCCAGCAAGAGTCAAACCTTAATTAAAAAAAATAAAAGCTGGAAGGGCTCTTTAAGGTCATATGGTTCAATCCTTTCCTTTTTTACAATGTAGGCAGGGAGAGAATGAGCATTTCTTATGCCTTCTCTGAACCAGGCACTGTGCTGGGGGGGGTGTGTGGAGGGTAGGGGGTAGAGGAGGGGGGGAAATATAAATTAGGATAATAAAAACATTCCCTGCCCACAAAGAACTTAATTTATAATGGGGGAAGACAATACACAAAAGAGTGGAAGTGAAAGTATCCCTGTAGGGACTTGGCGGTGATAAATAAATTAATAATAATATGAATTTCAAAACTGAGTTTTGAGCCCAGGTCTTCTGATTTCAAATCCCTTTCTCATGATGTTGAACACATTTAAATAATGAAAAATATGGTGGAACCAATTGTCCTCCATGATGGCGTTTGTTTATTTCCTTCCTTCGGAGGCAGATAGTTGGCACAGTAGATAAAGCACCTGAAGACCTGAATTCAAATCTCACTTCAGATACTTTACTTAGCTGTATGATGCTAGGCAGATCACATAACTGCTGTCTTCTTTAGTTTCTCCCCTTAGATTGAAAGCTGCTTGAAAGCAGGGACTGCTTTTTGCCTCTTTTTGTACCTCCAGCACTTGGCACAGTGACTGGAACATTTTGTTATTGTTGTTGAGCCATTTCAGTCACATCCAACTCTTCATGACCCCATTTGGTGTTTCCTTGGCAAAGATGCTGGAGTTGTTGGTCATTTCCTTCTCTGGTTCATTTTACAGATGAGGAAACTGAGGCAAACAGGGTTCAGTGACTTGTCCAGGGTCACACAGCTCTGAGGTGTCTGGGGCTGGATTTGAACTTGACTCTCTCCTGACTCCTGGCCCGGTGCTCTGTCCGTGGCATCACCTAGCTGCTCCAGTAGCTGGCATATAGAAGGTGCTTAATGAATGTTTATTGAATTGATTTTAACTTCTTCCTCTGTAAAATGGGGATAATAATAGTAGCTACCTCCTAGGGTTGTTGTAGGGATCAATCAAGATATTAGCAAACTTTAAATTGCTATGTAAATATACTTTACTATGATCACTAATATTATTTTTATCTTGAAGTGTAGTGAGTCCTGCAAGGGTTGAGGGGCTAGGAATCAGAAAGCGTGGGCTCTAGTCCTGGGTCTATCACTTACTAGAGGATGTGTGTGTACACATCAGCAACCAATGAACGCACATCTGTTCATTTGTCCAGAGTTACACACACATGAGCTGCTCAGCCTCTCTGAGGATAGAAGGATTGAGAGCCGGGAGGACCCCCAAGAGATCATCTGGTCAATTCCTCTGCCTCTAAGTTTTTAGGGGCAACTGGTTATGCTGTGGATAGAGGGCCAGGCTTGGAGTCAGGAAGTGGCCCCAGACACTTACTAGCTGTGTGACCCTGGGCAAGTCACTTCACCCTGTTTGCCTCAGTTTCCTCATCTGTAAAAATGAGCTGGAGATGGAAATGGCAAACCACTCCAGTATCTTTACCAAGAAAATCCCAAATGGGATTTCAGACAAGACTGAAAAATGACTGAACAGCAACAGTCTAACTCTCTAATTTTCCAGAGAAGTAAACTGAGGCCTGGGGAGGAGTATTGTTTCTTTTTGCTATCTCTCACTGCTTTAATGGGCCACATTATATCAACTGCACAAAGATCAGGAATGAATAAGTCAACGTATACCCAAGTTCTTGGAGGAATGCGTTGCATGATAAAGGGCAAGGTCAACAGTTGCGAAGAGTGTCTTCTGAAATAAGATCAACAGTTTCCACTTTAGTTTTGAGAGGGAGAAGCTAAAGCTAGCTCGGATTCTGGAGTGGACTTGCTCATTCTTCCAGAATCTTCTGGAATAATCATCTCAGGATCATATGGAATCACATGGAATAAGAATTGGGAGTCTTCTGCTTGATCCCAATGGGCCAAACGCACAGTGCTCTGTGGCAATCATAGAGATTTCAGCTCAGTGTCATGAATAACTTCCTAACAATGAGAGCGGTCTCACAGTGGAATGAGCAGTCTTGGAATGTGATGGGTTGTCCCTCACCGGAGGGCTCTGCATCAAGGCCTACTGTACTCTTGCAGGGGATTTCTATCCTAGGACAAGTTGGACCAGATGGCCTTGGACATCTATTCTGAAAGAACAGTAAACAAGCACCACAGGGTTCTCTCTCTGCCCACCTACAGTCTCCGGGATTACTCTAAGCCTAGTTGGCAAGCCTAACAGACAGCTAAAATCTCCCTTCAGAAATTATCTCCTTGGTCATTTTTTGCCTTGGAATAATTGGAAGCAATGACATATCTTTCAAGTTGCCGTTCTGATGTTTCTAAAGAGGCCTCAGCCCCAATATTTCTATGAGGGAGATTTCTAATCGAATTTGTTGGCAGATCTTGCCTGTTGTTCTGGTAGCGAGCTCTGCCCCCAGGTGTCCCGATGTTGACATGGGCGCAGGCAGCTGATTTAGAACATCTGAGAACAAAGGGAGGAAAACATTATGAAACGTGATTTCTACCTGGGGGGTGCCAGATAGGAAGGAAACATCTTTGTATGGAAACAGGTCTTCACCTGTATCTTGGTGCCAGAAGGAAAGGTGGGCAGCCCAATTATTTCTAAATGAGAACTTCTGGCTGGCAGGGTGGGATCCGTGTAGCCGAAGGGCCTTACCAGTGATGGCAGCTACTCAACTCTCCTAGGATATGACTGTTTTTCAGATGGTCCATTCTTGCTAATAATAACAGGATTAGTGATAGTACTAGCTGATATTATGGAGTGCTTTATTATCTTAACTTACCCTAACAATAGGCCTGTGGGGTAGGGAGTGTACATTTTTCAATCTGTATTTTACAGATAAGGAAACTGAGTCTGAGTGATTTTCCCAGCTATTTAGAACCAGGATGTGGATCCAGTTCCTCTGAATCTAGGACCAGTGTCCTTCCAGTTATACCCTAGGCCCAAAGAAAATACGTTAGATCTCTGCTGGGCAAGCTGGGCAAATTCACGTGAGACCAGACTACTGGATGGAATTTCCAATCAATTCATCAATCAAAAACAATACAATACTCATGGTGTTTATATAGAGCTTTAGAGTGTGCAAAGTGCTTTGTAAATATTATCTCATTTTAACCTTACATTTCAACCTTGGAAGAAGCACAGAAATGCCCAAGGCCCCATACCTAGTAAGTGTCTGAGGCAAGATTTGAACTCTACACTGCCACATTTTTTAAGTGCCTACAATAGGCAAGGCATTCTGCTAAGAGTTGAGATCACAAAGACAGAAATGAAGTAAGCGGTTCCTGCTCTCTGGAAGCTTCCAGAGACAACGTGCCCTGTCAATTAGTGCTGGTCCTGATAGAATTTTCCACTAGAAGATGGAGCTGAGAACCAGTTTCACACCCATCTACACTTTTTACCACTGACCCTCTGGAAATAACCTTAGTTGCCCTTTGAATGCTCTGACCCTGACAGGAGGCTCAGAAAAGCCTTTGGCCTTGGTGCCATGTAGCCAGGCTTGAAGGCCAAAGGAAATATGTCCCTTCCACACACCCACCTATTCCCCCCCACCACCACCCTTTTTCCTCCACATCTCCTAGGAGCTGAAGTTCAACCTTATGCCCTTCAAGAGAGCCATGAGACTAGAGCAGGTGGTAGCTTGGGAGCTCCTTCTGGTCTTTGCAACTTGAAAAGCAGCATTGTTTCTTTATCATTTCTAGTTGAATCAAGCCATACCGGCTGCGCAGGATTTCTCAGCAAAATAATTTATAGCGAGAAACTGTCCAATTGCCCGTCTGACACCAAAGAAATTGACAAAAGCCAAAGATAGGGAAGAAAAAAAACTGTGCAATAAAAAAACCCTCTCTGTCCCCCTCATATGACTCTTCAAAAGAAAAAAAAAGTTTTAGATTTTAATTGGCAGATATAGGGATCTTAATATATAAGAACAACATAAAAGAAAATAAGAACAAACAAATATGAAATAGTCAATGATTTTATGTCTCAGTTGACTCCTTTTTACAGATTAGTAAAATCCACATTTAGAGCCCTAACTAGCACCAGACAACGTGTGCCTTACTCCAAGGTCCAGACATCTTGAGGAATTGGCTGCTCTTCCTTCCCATGGTGAGCATGTCCCTTACTTACCTTGTGGTCCTCAGCTGATCTCTGTTAACAGAGTAAGGATTATCAGCTCATCCCCTCTCCAAAGACCCTCTTCCCTTTCATTCCCCATGGAAAGCAAAGGTCAGATCTTCCACTCTCTCAGCAAGCCTGCCCCTCATTGTTGGACTACCCTCTCTTCCACCTTCTCGTGACCGCTCCCCCCCCCCCCCCCCCCCGTGTTTGCCCCAGGTAAAAATATTCCTATTTCTGGCTTTGTTCTGGCTTGGGTTATCCTTTCTGATCTTTGTTATTTTTGCTTTTTGGTTTTTTTTGGAGGGGGGAAGGCAGGGCAATTGGGATTAAGTGACTTGCCCAAGGTCGCATGGCTAGTAAGTGTTAAGTGTCTAAGGCTGGATTTGAACTCAGGTCCTCCTGACTCCAGGGCTGGTGCTCTATTCACTGCACTACCTAGCCAGCCCTCTTATTCTTCTTTAGGGTGTTTATAACATGGACTTTTGGGGGCCCTTAGCTATTTAGTTATATTCGGTGTGCATATTATTAATTTCATTCTACAGTCTTTCTTTTGCATCACTTCTTATTTCTTCCCATAGTTCTTTGAATTCTTCAAATTTATTGTATCTTATGTCAAGGTATTCCATTATATTCATGAGATACTCAAATTTGTTCTGCCATTCCCCAGTTGATGGAAACCATGTGTATTGACATTTTTTTTTAAAATTACAAATAGCACTGCCAGGAATAGTTTTGTACAGATAAGTCATTTCCCCCCTTGCTATCAATAAACTCCAGGGGGTCTAGTCCCAGTTAGGACCCCTCCCTAGCATCATTTTTTAATCTTTTTTTTAAAGCAGAGCCTTAAAGATTTGAAGGTGCTCTTTTCGTGTTGAAAGTGTTTTGGACATGCTTGCATGTTATGTATCTTGTGCGCAGCATTTGTACTGTCAGGCATATGTTTGCCCATTCCTTTTATTAACCCCTGATTCTTTCAAGCAAGCTTAAGTGGGTGTAAACATACCAGTTTGCTTGTACTACGTCACGTACCATGCAACATCAATGATTTCACTCACAGAGACCCTTTATATGGTGCAGTTTGTATTAAGAACTTCACGTTTTCTGATAATAAGTTCAGCATGTCGGGTCCAGTTGTAGCTAATGAAAAATTTGATTAGCTTTTTCCTTTTAAAGACAGACATAAACATACATTGAGAGTAAAAAGAGAGAGGAGAGAGAGAGAGGGATGTGGGAGAAGAGAGAAGGGGAGGAAGAGACAGTAAGAAGGAGGGCAAGGAGAGAGGGAAAGAAGGGAGAAGGGAAAGATAGAAAGGGGAAAAGAAGAGGGAGGAAGAGAGAGAAAAAAAGAGGAGAGGAAAAATTTTAATAAAAACATTAATAAAAAAATTCTGTTTTCTCTAATTTTGAGAGAGGAGAGAGAGAGAGAGAGAGAGAAAGAGAGAGAGAGAGAGAGAGAGAGAGAGAGAGAGAGAAGAAGAGGTTACTGATAAAACTCTCTAAATATTATTGTGCCTTGGAATGATGATAAATGTTTTCCCACCCAAGTCAATTTGTGGTGGCTAAGACATCCCAGTGGATTGCATAACTAAGTTACAAATTCAGAATTCCAGAAACCCACTCGAGGCTGGAAGAGCAATGAAGTCTAAATAGTTGTGGTCACCAAAGCACTGAGTCTAGGAAATTTTGGGGACTCATGGAGTCATTTGGAGAGGAGGTAAAAGGCGTTAGGCAGCTGGGTGGTGTGATAGACTAAACACAGGACTAGCTGTCAGTAGGTCTGAGTTCTAGTCCTGGTTCAGCCACAAACTTGGTACATGAATTTGGTTGGGCAAGTCACTTTATCCTTCTAGTCTTGACTTTCTTACAGGAGTCAGAAGAATTCAGGGAGAAAATTTGCTAGTTCTATACACTTGTAGGATCTGGATTCAAATCCCAATTCTACTTTGTTGTTCAGATTGTATCACTACTTTCTACCAATGTGACCATGGCTAAATCATTTAACTTCTCTGGTCCTCAGTTTCCTCATCTGTAAAATGAGATAGTTGAATGAAATGATCTTTCGAGTTCCTTCCAGCACTATATGATCTATCCAATAAGAATTAGACTAATAAACCCTAGAATCACCTCCAATTTTATGAACTGATAGGGTGGGGGAAGAGAGTCCCCTATTTAATTGATGCCTCCATGTTATTTATTCCCTTAATAGTAAATAATAGTAAAAAGTTCATAAGGTATGAGGCCCCAAGAACTAGGGCTAACCTTTTTCAACAGGGCCCTTTAGATGGCTTAGGGTTATAAACTTTCATTTATAATATATTTATAATTTATAATATATATATAATCGTTTGGGAAATTTGGAGCAAAACTGTGACAGCTTGGGTAAGTAAATAATGAAGTTTATACTCAAAGTAGTTAGAGAGAGATTTACAGTTGAGGTACAAGGGGGAATAGAAAGAAAAAAGTGTCCTTGGTTAGCATTGAGACAAACATGAGGTTGAAGGCTAAAGAGAGAAAGCCAAGGCTCAGAGTGTCCTTTTCTTTTGTTATTTCAAAATTATATATATATGTGTGTATATATATATGTGTGTGTATATGTATATATACACACATACATGTATATGATTAAATGCATAGGTATATTATCTCTAGGATAATATGTACATTATATGTACATATGTGATTGTATGTATATGTGTATGTAGATGATTTAGATACCAATTGATTACTTGGTTAATAGTGGGCATATAATTAATGCTTTTTAAGTCATTTATTTTATATGTATATATTAATAAATCAACTAGCACTGTATTAAGTACTGAGGATACAAAGAAAGGTGAAAATACAACTCTTGTTCTCAAGTTCATAGTCCAATGGTTCTCAAACTTCCTATGCTGAGACCCTTTAATACAGTTCCTCATGTTGTAGTGACCCCCAACCATAAAATTATCTTCATTGCTACTTCATAACTGTAATGTTGCCACTGTTTTGAATCTATCTGATGTGCAGGATGTATTTTCGTTGTTACAAATTGAGCATAACCCACAGGTTGAGAACTCCTGTCATAGTCTAATGGGGGAAACAACATGGAAACAAAAACATATAAACAAGATGCATGTGGGATGAATTGGGGGGTAATCAAAGAGGGAAGGCATTAAGATTAAGGATTGAGAAAGGCGAGGCTTAGAAAGTGGGGACTATTTAGCTGAGACTTAAAGGAATCCAGGGAAGCCAGGGGGCATGGGAGAGGAGGGAGAGCATTCCAGATATGGCAAACAGTCAGCAAAAAGCTGGAGTGTCTTTGGAGAGGAGGTCAGTGTCACTTATCAAAGATCCCTCATATAGGTATATGAATAAAGAAATGAATGAATGAAAAAAGCATATTTCATAAGCTAAGTACCAAGCACCTGCTAATGATAACAAGGCATCATGGGTAGAGAGTTGGCCTTGGAAAGAGGAAGACTTGGGTTCTACCTTTGCTGTGTACTTGGTTCTGTGACTCTGGGTAAGTCCTTTACCCCTCAGGGCTTTAAGCAACTATAATTGCAGAGAAGGTGCCCAAATGCATGAGTGGCCCACCTGGTACTTCCTTCTTGGATGTAATCACAGCTCTGGTTTGAAATAAACACACACACACACACACACACACACACACACACACACACACTACCACACCTGTGTTCTCATCAAGGGGCAGAGCTCTGGGCGAGGAGCTTCCCCACCCATGCAAATGGACACCTTCTCAGCAATGCATAGTCTTAGAGTAGTGGTTCTCAACCTTCCTAATGCCATGACCCTTTAATACTGGTATGTGGGAATATCTGCATGCGGGCGGCCCCTTCTGGAGAGCATCGGAAATATGTTTTCTGATGGTCTTAGGTAACCCCTGTGAAAGGGTGGGTCAACCCCCAAAGTGGTTGCGATCCACAGGTTGAGAATCGCTGGTCTTAGAGAATCACTTAAGACTCCCCAAAATTAATATATATTAACATATGTGTGTATATTTTTGCCTCAGTTTCCTCATCTGTAAAATGAGCTGGAGAAAGAAACGGCAAAACACTCCAGTATATTTGCCAAGAAAACCCTAAAAGGGGTCATGAAAAACTGGACAGGAATCAAATGACCAAACAACAACAATGATATACAGATACAAACATATATTCGGTTTTACTAATGCCTTTTCTGTTTATATCACAATTCTCATGTCTAAATATGCCCCTCCCCTCAGCCTTTTCATGTGATAAGGAAAAACAGTTACTTATCACCAATTAACATAGAAACCTTGCTTGCCCACCAACCAACTGTGTGATAAATCACACTGAGTCCAATATTCCCCCCCTGCCCCGCAAAAGGATAGGGATAACAGAGATCTTATATTTATTTAAAGAATAAAAAAACTGGAATAATAAAAGTGGAAATGCTTTGACTGGTAATGCAAAAAAATAAGAATAGAATTTGTCTAATTTTTTAATGTTTCATAGGAGAGACTAAAATAATTTTTCTAACTTAAAGAAAACAACATTTCACGCATCTAGCCTTTTTTAACCCCTTAGATAAAGATGTTATCTGATTATAAGGCTCTCTAGGACCTCCACAATAATAGTGACCTAACAAAATCAGAAACAACCATGTGAGACAGAGAGCTCAAACATTTATCACTCTCATCTTACCAGTGAGGAGGCTAAGATTCAGAGACTTAGCAATATGCTCACTGTCCCATATTGTTATTTAAGGAATGCCATGAGCTGAGTCAAAGTATTCTGATTCCTAGCTCAAGGCTCTTCCCACCATGCCATGCTATCAGTGAAGCCTTAAGGGATGTATTCATTTCCCTCTCTCCTTTCCTGACCCGGTAAGAATAGGAACAATCTTCCGGTGTAAGATTGACCAATCCTAATGAGTTTTACATGTGTTAGGAACAAGAGTTAAGAGCGACATGTGGCCAAAAGGCATGGGCATTCATAGAGATGTCAAGGAAGGACTGAACCGGCAGGATCAGGAAACCCAAGGAACCCAGATTACTGATAAGGGAGTTAACTGTTTAATGAGTAAGAAAGCAGGAAGGTACAAAATACAGTGGGAAGAGTGTTGGATTTGGCTTCAGGGAATGTGGGTTCAAATCCCAGCTCAGCTACATTCTTACCTGTATGACCTGGGCAAATTCCTTCTCTTTTTGTGAATCTCTGTCTCCTCATATGTAAAATGAAGGGACTACACAAATGATCTTCAAAGTCCCTCCTGGCTTTGAATTTGTGATCCTATGAACTATCTAAACACTTTACCTTTATGGAATTCAGCTATCTATCTTGTAACCTCGCTAATCTGGAATACATCTGAAAACTTGGTAAAAAAGCAAAAAATGCTTTAGAGACACCAAAATAGGTGTGACTATCCATGTTTTCTACACATGAGAGGATTCTTTCTGCACTCAATTTAGAACCTATTTATTTTGCTTTTATACACAGTTCTAACAGCTGGAAGATCAGAATCAGCAAACTAAGAGTGAATAAAGAGGTTATACCTCTGCAGGTGGTGGTGTTGTTTGGTTGTTTCAGTCACTTCCAACTCTTCCATTTGGTGTTTTTTGGTAGAAGTACTAGAGTGGCTTGTCATTTCCTTGAACAGCTCATTTTATAGATGAGGAAATTAAGGCAAAGATGGTTAAGTGACTTGCCCAGGGTCACACAGCTAGTACGTATATGATGCTGGGTTTGAACTTGGGTCTTCCTGACTCCAGACCTGACACTCCTTCCATTGAACCACCTACCTCTAGGCAGGTATCTCTGGCAGATAATCTGATAAAAATTCAGTTAAATGAATCCAATGAACATTTAAGTACCTACTAAGTACAGGGGATGCCGCTGAATGCTAATAACACAAAGACAAAAAAAGAAAATATCCCTGCCCTCAAGAAGCTTACATTTCTGTAGCAAATGCACAAATAAATAAATGTAAAGTAATTAGAAGAAATTATCACTAGTAAGTGAGGGAATCTGGGAAGACTTCCAGGAGGAGGTAGCCCTTGAAACGAGACTTAAAGAAAGAGAAAAGATTAAGGAATGAAGAGGAGAGAATGTTCTAGGGGTGGAGAGTGTTGTGGATGAATCCACCGAGGTGAGGGATTGATTGTTGAGTTCGAAGAACAGCTAGTTGCTCCCTTTGACTTGAACACAGATTACAGAGTAATGTGAAATAAGGCAGGACAGACAGCAGCAGTTGGAGGCTGAGGTCATCTAGTGAGTTGTTGTTTGAAGTGTTGTATTAAGTCACTGATGATTTATGTTGTCACTGAATGATCAATGATGGAAATAATAATTCTGGTTCATCAAGAAAGGGTTAAGTTATGTTAAGTATATGTGATACTCTGTTTAAGAAGGTATGGAAATGTGTGGTAGATTATAGAAAGATTTCCTTCCAAAATCAGCAAGTGTTTATTAAGCACTTACTACACGTCAAACACAATGCTAAGCAATGGGGACATCAAGGCAAAGTGAATCAGACCCTGCCCTCCAGTTGCTTCCATTCTACTGGGAAAACAAGATCTACAAATAGCATTATATGTAAAATATATACAATGTGTTATTGTATTTATACAATGCAGTTGAGTAATGAGGGGAGACAGTAGCTGAGAAAAGCTTCGGGTAAAAGGGGCAACAACAGCTGTGTTATTAAATTATACTTTACAGATGAGGAAACTGAGGCCAGAGAAACTAAGTAAGGATCATAGACCTAACGAAGAAAGAGACCTCAGTCAGAGACCACTGAGTCCCACTTTCCCATCCAACTTCTTGCTGAAATGTCACATGTGTTGTCTCCCCTATTAGAATATGAACTTCTTGAGAGTGGGGTCTATCTCCAGTTTTCTTTTGATATTCCCCATTCCTTAGCAAAGTGCTTTTCACATAGCAGGCACATAATAGGTGTTTTTTTTCATTTAGTCCATCATTATTAAAATAAAAAGATCTTAAGCTCTAAAAAATACTTGACTAAGGAGGATAACTTATCCAAAGGGCTCTGGATGTACACAGAACAGACCTGCAAATGAAAGGTTAACGGACAAGTTTTCAACAATTCTGTTAGGGACAAACACACACCACAAGGGTAGTATTTTGCTCAGTGGAGGGGGTAGAAAGCGAACACTCCATATCAGATATCCTGTTTCTTCCCCTTTCTTAATCAGGTGTCCCCTAGGGAGCAAGCATTATAAATAAAAAGGCTTTGGGGACTGGATACAGCTGACCGAGAACAAAACTTTGGTTGGATGTGCCAGGGAGTTCAATTCTAAGGAGCTGGGGGGTCTGCTATGGCAGCTGGGTACAGTGAGAATAGCACTAGATTTGGAGAAAGAGAATCTGGATTCAAATCTCTCCTCTGCACCATACTATCTATTTACCTTGGGCGAATAATTTGACTTTTCTGATAGAAGGCAAATACCACTGACCCTGGTTCTTTTGAATGATGCTTATTACTTTTGTGACCTGGGTCTCCCCCAGATCTAAGTTTCCCCATTTATAAAATGAGAGAGTTGGACTTAGTGACTTCTAGGGTCCTTTTTAGGCATGGAACCGTGGTTAGCTTCTCCTAGACATGCATCTGGTCAGCAGAGTAGAGAATTCTGCTCTGCCTGGAGTCAACCAGGTCCATTTTTGTTGATGAGATGTGAAAACAGATTGGCTGGAGCTCTTCCCTAGATACATGAAGAGCAGAAACTTGGACCAGCCATCTCTCAGAAGCTATAACAACTCAAGGAACCAGTAGTTTTCATTTGACTGAATCACTGAGGTTTGAGGAGAAAGTATTCACGAAAGTTCATCATTACCTAACCAGAGAGTCAATGGAAGCAAATTCTTTTGCTGAATCATTCTGGTGTGGGGAGCCAGAACTTTATGCAATTCCTCCTTCTTTTTTTTTAATCACTGGCAGATCTTTAGTAATCACAGACACTCCTCTTATTTCAATAGCTTCAAGAGAGGAATTGTTGACACCTTAGATTAAGCCAGTGGATACATGCCACATTTTTCCATTCATAAAATCAAAGAGATATGATATGCTGAAAAAAAGAACCTCACTATAATTAATGGACTAGAAGTATGTTTTTTAAAAAAACTAAAAAAAAATTCTCCTGGCTGTGAAGTCTGTGTAACATTATCATCAAAGGTCTTGTGCCATTGGGACAAATAGAAAGCCTTTAGTTTTTGTTGTTCTTAGGGTTTTTTTGGTTTGGTTTTTTGTCAGTTCCAGAAATACTTATTAAGTTGCTCCAATGTAATTAGCCCAAGGGATACTAAGATAACTCCGGAGTACCTGGGTTCAAATACCACTTCTGTCCCTACAGGTGTGACCTTGGGCAAATCACTTCACCCCCCCCCCCCCTCAGTTTTCTCATCTGGAAAATGACAGGGCTGAATTAAATGACCTCTGAGATCCCTTTCAACTCTCAATCATTGATTCTGTGAAAACCTGATACATTTCCTGCCCTTTAAAAGCTCACACTCTAAAGGGGGAGTGAGAGAAACACATTTATCTTATAATTTGGAATGAGATTTCATTCCCCAAAATTGTTCTAAATCTTTTCTCTTTCCTTATAGCAGATAACCTTCATTAAGAAGATTGAGACCATTTGATGGGAGCTCCCTCAGGCCCCTTCTCCCCTCCATTCTTTAAACTCACTTAGCACTCATTCTGTTCTATTCACTCTGGTCAGAGGAGAACTCTCTCTTCTCTTCTATCTACCCTTAATCCCTTGCCCTCTTGCCTACAGTCCCCCAAACTCATGAGAGTTATGGCTCCCACTGTACCCACCCCTGACCTTTCTGAAATTGCTGATGTGATTAGCAAAACCTCAGTACCTCTTGGTGGTTTTATTTTTTCATTTATTGTATTTACAACTTAACTATCCAACACACCAGTGCATACCCCTAATCTCCCCTCCTTCTACCTCAATCCACCAGGTTTTCCAGGAAGTATATTTCATATTCCCCACAGCATTAGGCATGCTGAACACTCTTGAATAAATGTCCAGTGACAACAATGATAGGGCCATGCTTTCTTACCTTTTTCCATCAAATTGCTCAACGTTCCACCTAGTGCCCACTCAGACACCCCAGTTCTATTGGGAAATGTTATACCTCCCCAGGAAGCCTGGCTTTGAATTCGCCACCTTGGTTAATCTTTTCCTTAGGTCAAAGATTCCAACATACTGTAAGCACTTGAATAGAAGGTCATTGCTCTGGCAACGTGTACCAAGATGGATAACACAGTAGAAAGAGAACTGGTTTGGAAATTGGAGGGCCTGGGTTCAAATTTGACCTCTGACCCTTAATAATTGTATTTACCTTGAGTAAGTCACATACATTCCTTGGGCCTCCATTTCTCATTTGTAAAATGAAAGCACTTGGACTAGATGGCCCCAAAAGTTCCTGCCAACTCTAAATCAACACTTGGATCAGATTGCTTACCTTTGTGGGGGGGGAGGGAGGAGCGAGGAAGGGAGGGATACTCAAAACTTTACAAAAGAATATTAAACATTATTTTTATATGCAATTGGGGGGAAAATAAGATATTATTAAAAACAATCCACATTATCAACCATGTCCATACTTCCAAGTGTGGAAAATTGTAACTTTTAAAACCATTTGTCTTTTATCTTAGATATAGTGAAAAGATGCTTTGTTTTCTTCATGGAAAAGCAGATAGAAAGTCAGTTTGTTGACCTGGCACTGAATCTACATTAGAGTTCCAAGGAGAACACTGGAGCACATTGGGTACACCTCAGTAAAATCAGCCATACTTGGGGTACTCAACTCTGAATGGTCCTGACCTAGACCAAAGGGAAATTACTGGAAATAATTAATGATCATTGAAGAATGTATTAATGACCAACTGGAGGGCCAAGATGAAGCCTTAATCTAAGAGCTATAACCAGAGAGAGATGACTTGGGCTTTGCTACCAGAAAGAGAACTAGACTGAGACTTCCTTATCCCTCTTTATTCCCTCCCTCCACCAGGGTCTTTGTCTCCTTGCCTGATCCCACTCCAATCCAAACCCCTTCCCATCATTAAAGCCTCATTGGAAATCTGCTTTCCTCTGTAAAAATGCCCTTAATTAACACTATCTAGGTCTGCTTGTTCTACTTCTGCTTTAGCCCTGACCATAGACTGAATATTATTAAATATATTATTTAGATAAATATTATTATGTACAAATATCACTAACTCAGACTAAGTAGAAGGGTTGTTCCCTCTAAACTGGTGAAAAGTGTGAATCATAGCATCTTCTGAGAATCTGACTTTATGACTTTTGAACATATATAGTAAGTGGAATTGAGTTTACAAAGTAGGGTTTGCTATAGCAATAATAATGATGACTGATCATTATTTAGCATTTCAAGGTTTGGAAAGATCATGTCACAGTAGCTAGAGAACTAGCCTCCTCTCCATATACTCTCTGAATCCTATATATTCACCTGATATTCCTCACACATAGTGCTCCATTTTCAGACCCCATGCCTTTGGATTGGCTTCCCTCATGCCTGGGATGCTCTACCTCATCACCTCTAACTTTGAGTTTTGCTTTCTTCAGGATTCAGCTAAAAGCTTACGTTTCTTTTCCTCATACTTGTTTCTCCATGAACTATTACTTTCTCTTCTGAGATTACCACCCATCTACTCTGCACATGTCTTGGATATATCTAGTTATTTGCATTTTTCTTTCCCTTTAGAATGGGAGCCCCTTGAAGAGAGAGATAATATGTTTGCCTTTCTTAGTATTCCCAGGGTTTAGCCTGGCTCAAAGTAAGCGCTTTATAAATCCTTGTTGACTGACCAGCTTGGGTTCAAGTACTGGCTGTGTTACCCTGGACAAGTCACTTAATTTCTCAGTGCCACTCCCCTACCCCTTAGCAAGTATCTAAGATTATAAACGCAGAGGAGGTACTAATTGGCATTGGGAGAGTGAGATTTCTCACTAGTATACACTATCTCTTTATTTGCTCATCACAGAGACCCTTTTAGTTAGGTGCTAGATGTGTGAGGCTATCGTGTTTACCTACATAGATTATTGTTATTCAGTCATTTCAGTTGGGTCTGATTCTTCATGGCACCATATGTGGATTTCTTGGTGAAGATACTGGAGTGGTTTGTTATTTTCTTCTCCAATTAATTTGACAGGTGAGGAAATCAAGGCAAACAGGGTCAAGTGACTTGCCCAGGGTCACACAACTAGTAAGTGTCTGAGGCCAGATTTGAGATCAGAAGAGTAGTCTGACTTCAGAAGTGGCACCCTACCAATGAGTTACCTAACTGCTAATCTATGAGGATATATATGTGACTATATATTACTATAGTAGAATGAAGTACTTTGGGAGGCAGTTCCTCCTCATTGGTCATCTTCTAGTAAAGACTAGAGGTCACTTGTTGGATGGTTCATAGACCAAATTCTTGTCCACATACAGACTGAACTTGATGGCCTGTGAGATTCCTTCCAACTCTGTCATTCCATTCTTACTTTTTCATTCCTTTCCAGGCTCCACTCTCTAGATTAGCTGGGCTTCTTTCTCTAACCTTATCCAACAGACTTTTCATCCAGGAAGACCTTTGCTCTCCTGTAACCTAGTCTCTCTGGAAGGGCCTTCTGTGCCCCCAGCCCCATCCTCAGCTTGGTCAGTTCCTCAATTTTAAGGATGGACCCAAGTTATCCATATTCACTTCTTCATTCCTCTATGGACTCTTCCCCAAACTTATTTCTCCACCATGCTCCCTCCAAGATAACTCTCCCCTCCCCCAACTTCCAGCTTTCTTTTGTGTGTTGTCATCCCCTTATTAGAATATAAGCTCCTTGAGAGCAGGGACTGCCTTTCTTTTTGTTTGTATTTATTATCAGCAAAGCTTCGCACATAGTAAGTGCTTAATAAATGTTTGTTGACTTTACGTAACATTAACTCCATGGGTCAGATCCTATAGGTATCATTATTCCTATTTTAGAGATGAGGAGACTGAGATTTAAAGAGATTGAATAACTTGCCAATGGTCCCAAGCCTAGGGTCAGAGGTTTTATTGAGATTCAAGTCTCTCCAAACTCCAAGCACAACTTCAATAAATGGATAAGAATGATTTTATTTAAAAAATACTTTACAGGCAAGTCACTTAACCCCAATTGCCCTATCTACCCCCTCCAAAAAAAAGCAGAAAAAAATACAATAAACATAATATGAAACATCAACCCAACTAATAAAACTTGCTTCACAACTATTTTCATTTAAATAACAACTATGGAGTATAAACTTATCTAGCTTTTCAAGTCCTTTCCTCTATATCTCCATGAGGACTCTTTGTTGGTTATTCACATTTCTTGTTATATGGTTCTAGTTAGTGCTTCCTCTGTTCTTCTGCTTTGGCTTTCTTTGCATTATTTCATAAAGGTCTTTCCAGATTTCTTTATTTTCCTCATACTCGTTTGTCTGCATTACATTATAGCATTCCATTACATTATTGTAACACAATTTATTTAACCATTCCCCTATTGTTGGCCCTTTAGGTTGCCAACTTTTTTGCAATTACAAATAATAGTTACGAAAATAATTTAACAGCAACCTCAAAAAAAATACTTCCAGTGTATATTCCCAACAATGGAGTTATTGAGTTAAAGGGTAAGATTATTTTTGTAATTCTTACTACCAAATTGTTGTCCAGAACATTCTCCATGTTTGCAGTTCCACCAATAACCAATGGGTTTACCTGTTTTTCTACATTCCTACCAGCCTTGAATTTTGGCGCTTTTTAATAGTTTTACCAATTTGATGGTTATGAGCTGGTACCTCAAAGATATTTTAATTTGTATCTCTTTATTAGTAAGATTGATCATTTTATTCAAGGGAGTATTAAAATGTATTATTAAAATTATTAAGTAATCACTTGATCAGATAAGAATGATCTTAGAATGATTGGGGAACTCACAGAAAAAGAGTAACTTTCCCATGGTTTCCGTAAATCTAACCCTAGGGCCGGATGCTTGATTAGGGTCCATTCCTCATCTGACTCCATGACCAGCTCTAATAAGCAGATAATAATGAGAAATGTTTTTAAAGTGTTTAGGGATGCTCTTGGAGTTGTCAATTTATTTTAAGTACTTCATATATTGCCTTAGTTTATTATAATGTAGGGTAGTGGAGCTAGGGGGCTAGATCTATTATTCCATTGGTATAGGGAGCACCAAGGTAGGAAACTTCTTTTACTAAGTCACATTGGCTCTGCAATCTCGTAAAAAATGGACTTATTCAGAGGCTGATTGACTCACTCTGGGTAACACCTCTAACTCATGTCAGAAGTGAGACTTGAACCCAGATCTTTTGAACTCTGTGGTGATTTCTCAGAGTCTCCAGGCTGCCTCTCCAATATATTCTATTAAGTAATTTTAATAGTTCCATAATTTGCCTAGAGAATCCTTTCTTGTGTAATGCTGACCATGTTGGGGGAGGGGAGTAGGGGAGTGGTGTCTTCCAACTGCATTAGCTACAAGCAGTCAAATTACATTTTACATAGAAATATAGAATGCTAAAGATTCGATCACAGACCTACTTTCTTAGCATGTGAGAGGCATAAATTCTCACTCTAATTTGTCTCATCTCAGTCTCTGGGGAGAAGTCAGTAGTCAATAAAGGTGTATGAAGCACTAAGTGACAGGCACTGTACTGAGCATGGAAGGGTGATTGGGTTTTTAGCTTAGCTCCATTCCTATAGAGCCAAGAAAGCCCCAATTCCAAGTCCAAAATCCCTTTGGGGCTCTATTCCCAGGCACTCTAGCTTCTCAGGGTTTCTATGGAAAACTGACTGGCTATCTCTCTCTGTCTAAAATCTTGGCCCCAAAGTTTCCATGGCTCAAACTACTGGTCCTGGGAGGATCTCCTCCCGCACATGAGAAGGAAGACGGCAAACAGCACAGAACAGGCCTGATCTCAGAGCTGGGGTCAAAGGGAAGGAGCAGACAAAAGAAAGTCCTTCCCCTCTTACCAGGTCAGTTCATGGCATCCATGCTGGGCATCAACCGAGTCTAATAGAAGGGAGGGGGGTTAAAAAGAATGACACTGGAAAGAGATCGAGGGGTTCTACCAGTTTAAAACATTCAGGTAGACTTTCAAAGTAGACTACTCCCACCAACAAGGTAGGGGATGTAGGCTTTCATCTTAGGCAATCTGGACATAACTCTAAAGGCTCCTCAAGGGTGCTTCCATTTTAGGAGAACTGAGTATGCCCAGAGAAGTCTGGTCTACACTTGATAGTCAATAAAAAATAATCTTCAGCATCACTTCCACATGAACAATGAAAAACTCTGAGTTATTAGCATCTCAATTGATAAGATTTTCAAACATCTTTGTAAAATTTTTAAAGAATAGGATTTGCTATCTTATTTCCCTAGTTGGGTTGGACAGATTCTTGGTAGGCAATTTATTTGTTTTTAAATAATATTTTTTTTCCCAGCTACATGTAAAAACAATTTTTAACATTCATTTAAAAAAGTTGAGTTCCAAATTCTCTCCCTCCTTTCCTGCTCCCTCCCTGAGACAGCAAGCAACTTGATATAAGTTATACATGTGCAATCATGCAAAACATATTTCCATGTTAGTCATATTATGAAAGAAAACAGAGACCAAGGAGAAAACCCACAGAAAAAAATACAGTGAAAAGTAGTATGCTTCAATCTGCATTCATATTCCACCAGTTCTTTCTCTGGAAGTGGATAGTATTTTTTTGTTATAAGTCTTTCAGAATTCTCTTGCTGAGAATTGTATTGCTGAGAATAGCTAAGTCATTTACAACTGATCATTATATTACTATTTACAATGTTCTTCTGGTTCTTCTCACTTCACTCCCCATCAGTTCATGTAAGTCTTCTCAGGTTTTTCCGAGAGCATCCAACTTGTCATTTTTTATAGCACAATAGCATTCCATTACAATCATATACCACAGCTTATTCAGCCATTGCCAAATTGATGAGCATCCCCTAAATTTCCAATTCCTTGCCATCTTTATGGGCAATTTCAGGAAAGACATGGACAAGAATTGCAAGTAGTAAGAAGAAAAGGGGTTACTTGAGATCTATGATGGTGATGGTAATGCCCATAGCAGGTGAAATTCCAGCAGATCTGAATTGTTTTGCAAAGAAACCATCTCCCCAGCTAGATTACTGCCAGTTCTCAAAAGGAAGGACTGGTATTCCTAGATACAGCAGTTCTCAACCTGTGAGTTATGTTCAATTTGTAACAATGAAAATATATCCTGCGTATCAGATATTTACATTACGATTCAGAACAGTAGCGAAATTACAGTTATGAAGTAGCAACGACAATACTTTTATGGTTAGGGGGACACCACAACATGAGGAACTGTATTAAAGATTCGCAGCATTAGGAAGGTTGAGAACCACTGTACCTAGAAGGATTTTGTACAGAATGGGCACTCAAAAAAATGTTGAAGGATTGAAGAAGGCTGGAAGGATGAGTCACTGGAAGGGGGAAAAATTCAACCTATAGAACATTAGGGTTGGAAGAGACTCTAGAAATCATTTGCTTCAAAGCTCCCAGGAAAGTTAAATGAACTTCTAGGGGTCACACAGGCAATGTTAGTTCACAGAGTCCCTGAAATCCATCCATCTTAACCTGGGTCTGTAGGCCCCAGGCTAAGAGCCCCTGATCTAGAGTAAAAGTACATGGCAACCTTAAAATGATGATCGATGAGGACAGGACCCACAATGCCCTCTGCCTGTTATGCAGATAACAAGATATAATCAGCTGGTGCTGAATAAATAACAACAGAAACAGCCATGCCCAATAGCAATAAGAAATAACTGTTGGGAGCTTCTCCGGTCCTTTATGATCACTCTCAAAAGCTCATGATCAGTAGCACTTCAATTAACTTGGTCCCACAGTGTAGGAGCGTGGGTTTGGAGCCCAAGGGTCATTTACTGGCCTGTTTGGTCTTTGGGGAAATGACTGAACCTCTAATAGGCCTGTTTCCCCATCAGTAAAATAGGAACACAAATATCTATAATTAAGAGTTGTAAAGATTCAGTGAAATAGAGTGAGGAAAGTATTTTGTAAAGAAAGTACTATTCAGTCAATAAGCATTTTTTGGGGGGGAAGGCAAGGCAATTGGGGTTAAGTGACTTGCCCAAGGTCACACAGCTAGTGAAGTGTCAAGTATCTGAGTTAGGATTTGAATTTAGGTCCTCCTGACTTCAGGCCCGGTACTCTATTCACTGTGCCATCTAGCTGCCCTGCAATAAGCGTTTATTAAGGGCCTAGCAGGTACCGGGTCACTGTACAGTGCACTGGGGATACAAAGAGATTCCTGCCCTCAAGGAACTTACATTTAATTGCGTTTTAGACATACATACTTACACATATTCATGTATGTATGTGTGAATTATAATGAATGTAAACTATTTTATAAATCAAACATATATAAACTAAATTTAAAAACCATAAATTTTTCTTATTTTAGGCAATTGGTCAAAAGTAGTTTTTTGTTTGTTTGTTTTTTTTGCTGCAATCTGCGGCAGAATGTATCTGGTGCATCTAGAGGGAAGGGCACTCAGATTCTAAAAGTCAACCAGGTGTTTTCTCAGAAAAAAACTTTGCTTACCTCTGTGCTCCCTGGAGTATTTGCTCCCATTTGGCATCTGGCTGGCATTATACCCACAGGCTCAATACACAGCTACCAAAAGCCAGCTTTGCTTTTTATCTTCTTGCTTCCAGCACCCACACCCCACACTCTTGCTCACATATAACATGTGTGTTTTGTGTGTATGTGTGTGTGTGTGTGTGTGTGTGTGAGAGAGAGAAAGAGAGAGAGAGAGAGAGAGACAGAAGGAGAGACACAGACAGACATAGAGAAGACAGAGAGAGAGACAGAGGGAAAGAAAGACAGGGAGAGAGAGACAGAGAAGAGAGAGACAGAGAGAGAGAGACAGAGAGAGAGAGAGAGAGAGAGAGAGAGAGAGAGAGAGAGAGAGAGAGAGAGCAAATTAGGAGAAAGGAGAAAACATACTGCTTAATTCAATAATATATGTTTTCAAATGAATCACTTTCCATTCACTTTACTGAATACCATTGTGACTCCTTTTCCACCCTCAAGCCCTGAAGCCTTTTGGGAAATATTTGTCGGCTTTGTTCCAAGGCAATGATGCATAACTCAAGGGTGGGAAAAGGCACCCTGGTTGGCATTTGCTCCTGATTATACACCCCCAACCACCTGGGCACCAGAGAGGTCGCTGATAAGCAAGCCACTCATGGGAAGGTGAGTTTTACTGATGGATTCTGCAATTCAGCTTGATAAATGTTTATAAGCCCTGTACAGTAGGCAAAAGGGTCTGACATGCCATGCTCGATGAACTAGTGGAAAGATGCTATGATGATGAGACAAATAATATCCCATTCTGCCTTCTTTCATCTCCAATCCTCTGTTCACACCATCCTCCATTCTTAGAACTGGGTTTCTGTTCTTCTCCCACACACAGTCCCTCCCCCCAACCACAATCATTTCCATTTGTTGAAATCATTCCCTTCCTTCAAGGGTCAGCCCAGCTACCATCTTGTGCCATAAACCTGTTCCTGATTTACCGTCCTTAAATCTTTCATTAGTACTTTGTCTGGACCTAGGCATTAGGACCACACACACACACACACACACACACACACACACACACACACACACACAATTATTAAAATTACTTGTGACAAGGGATAATAGGTGTTTCAGGGACTCCAATGAGCAGAGTCCCTTGGTGGGTGGTCTGGAATGAATTCTTAGGCTCAAGCATTCTGAGCACTTGGATCCTGAAGATTGTTCACTCTTTGAGGTCAACAATCTTTGTCTTTTTATATGTTTATCTCTTTACTACCCAGGGTATATGGTTTTACTCCTGTAACACTTATTAGTTCTATGATTCTAGGCAGGTTATTTAAACCTATCTCAACTTTAGTTTTTTCATCCATAAAAAAGGAATTAATTATAGCACCTGCCTCACAGTGTTGTAGTGAAGGTAAAATTGAATAATATACATGAAGCATTTTTCAAGCAAGCAAGCAAGTAAGCTGTAAGTGTCTGAGGACAGATTTAAACTTACGAAGCTGAGTCTTTCTGATGTGCTCTGTGCACTATGACACCACCTAGCTGCCCCTCTCCAAACAATTCACCTTTAATTTATGATTTTAAAGATTTGTCTGGGACACTGAGAAGTTAAATGATTACTCTTCCTGCACGGTATGCTAGTGCAGTGGTTAGAATCATTAAAACATGAGTTCCAATCTCCACTAGTTATGTGACCGTAGGTAAGACTCTTATTTTCTATTTACCACGATTTGCTCATCTATAGAGTGGGAATGATAATAATTGCACCTACCTACAAGAGGATCAAATGAGGTAATATTTGTAATGTGCCTAAAATAGTACCTGGCACACAGTAGGTATTTAATAAATGCTTATTCCATTCAAAGAACAGTAATTATATGCCTATGAGGGCCGTATTTTTTTATTCTCAATTTAGAGGAGGTTTGCTTATTTATAATACTCAGTCATTTAATGAGATGTCAAATCCTGTGCCCTGGAGAGTCCATGGCCCACGGATTGGGAACCACTGCACTCTACGTTGAGAAGACTAAAAAAGAGTTCTCTGTGTGCGTGCCCTGTGATCACTTGTGTGATGAAATGATAAATGAGGCATATTGTTCACACACTATTAGTCTTTTTTATAACATGTCATTATTGCTGCTGTCAGTTGGGGTTAATGTTTTAATTAAAATTATATTTCAAGGAGCTGGTTGCCTTAGGGCTGATTTAAAGGACACTTCACCAAGCCCTAGAAGATCCCAATCCTATTTCCATGGTATTCTCTGTAGTGCTTCTCCTGCCTTCTTTGACTGCCGGGGATGGGCTCCATTCCAGAACCACCCTTTCTCCTTCCCACCCCCAATTCACTTTGAATTTCCACTGATTAACATCATACACATATCCTCAAACTCTTCTGCAGGCTCAGGCCTGGGCACTTCAATTGGGTTTTTAGTTGCTCATTCTGTTTTTGTAACTGTTTTAAACATGAGACCCATGGATCCATTACTGAAGGGAGCTCCTAGAGAAGAATTCCTTTTACTAGGGAAGGTTGGTAACTTCTTTGCCACTTATGGTCTCAGAGAGTTGCCTGGAGCATTGGGAGGTTAATTGATTTAGCCATTGTATGTTTCAGAGTTGGGTCTTTAGCCCAGGTCTTTCTAACTCCACAGCTAGCTCTCTGTCTGTCTGCTCCTTGGCTCCTTAGTTTTCCCCATGAAGAAAGTGGAAGAATAAAGACCTCCATAAACACTCTTGACTCTTTAAATACTAGAACCCCTAGGCTGGTTGGCTGAAGTGTTGATTTCATATGTCTTTCCAAAGGGAGATGTTCACCCACTGCTGGACGTTTTCATTCCTCCATTTGTTCAACAAATATTTAGAAGTAGGTAAGTCATGAAAGTCAATGTGTTCTACTAAAATGTGTTCTAGCCTCATATTGGCTGTATTACCCTGGGCAAGTCTTTGAACCCTTCAGTCCTTCCAGGTAATTCATTAAGACTCTAAGAGCTGATTGCATGAGTAGTAGGGAGGTACAGATGAAATCACCAACCCAGTCCAAAAAAAGAAGAGGATTTAGATGTGCACATCAAGGTTATACTTTATCAAGGGATTTTCAGCAACAAATCATTGTTTATTATTTGCTAATAATAAAAAAGTACAAAATCTGAACTTAAAAGGATTACTTTCAATAAGGCTTTTCTGTGTATTAACATCAAACGCAATTCTGTGGGTGATGCAAAAAAAAGATGACTTCTTAAATAAGGGGGCTAGGTTATGGGGGACTTTGAGGGCCCAAAAGAGCATTTTAATTTGATTTTGGAGGTGATAAGGAGTCCCTAGAGTGTACTGAGTAGGGGATGACATGGTTGGACCTGCGTTTGGTGCTGAAAACCACTTTGGTGGCTGAATGGAGGAAGGCTTAGTTTGGAGAGAGACTGGAGGCAGGCAGACCCATCCACAGGCAATTGCAGTAGTCCAAGTGTGAGATGATGGGGACCTTTCCTGAAGAAGTGACAGTGTCCGAGAAGAGAAGGAGACCTATTCATTTGAGACATGCTGCCAAGGTGAAATGGACAGGCTTTGGCCACAGCTTTAAAAGGGGTGGGGTGAGATAGTGAGAAGAGCAGAATGGCTCCTGGGTTGGGTGGTGAGTTTGAGAAACTAGCAGGATGGTGTTGCCCTCTGCAGTAATAGGGAAGGTAGGAGCTGGGAAGGGTTTAAGGGGAGAGATAATGAACTCTGTTAGGGACATACTGAGTTTAAGATGTCTACTGGACATCCAATTTGAGATATCTGTAATCACTTGAAGGTGCAAGATTAGACATCAGCAGAGAGTTTGAGGAAGGATAGGTGGCTTTGATAATCATTCTCATAGAGATGGTCATTAAATCCATGGGAGTTGATAAGACCACCAAGTGAAGTAGTACAGAGGGAGAAAAGAAGGTCCTTATTACACTTCAGTAGTCAGTCAGGGGCTCTTAACCTGATTTGTGTCATGGATACGTTTGGCAGACTGACACCTACGGATCCTTCCTTGGAACAATATTTGTGAACATATAAACTAAAATTCATAGGTTTAGAAAGAAAAACAAAGGTTAAGGAAAACAAAGAGACATTTTTTCATCCATCTAAAGTTCCTAGAGTCCCTGAATTCTATCCACAGGCACCTTGAGGGTCTGTGGATCCCTGGGAAAGACCCTCTGGTTTAATGGATCAGGCAAAAACTTGAAGTAAAAAGTACCGAAGATAAAATTCTCTACATCATCCCTCCTCAGAGGTTGGGGCCAGCCACTGTCCATCTCTTTCTTAGTTTTTGAATATCATAGAAACTTAGGACTTAAAAGAGCCTCAAAGATTATCTAGCCCCTCACCAACCCCACTTCATTTCACAAGTGGTATAAAGAAATAAGCTCTACAGGGGAAAAATACTTATCCAAGTTCATATTGTTGCAGAACCAAGACAAGAACTGACCCTTCAATCTCCCAAATACTTCTTGATTGCAGGAGAACTCGGAAACAATAAAGGCTTATTTAGCAGAACTTTGGGTTCACCTGCATTCACCTAACAAGTCCCGGGATATTGACCCTAGAAGGAAGTATGGAAGGAGAACACTGGTTCTCTATTCCTTGCCAGCACCAGTAACCCAAAGGTGTGTTCCACTCTTGCTAGAATGTAACTACCCAGTCACTGAGGATAGTGGTCCCCTTCTACAAATTCATTTTAGGACTTTAATAGGGCTAAAATACCCAGAATTCATTGTTCTTCCAGAGCCACAGTCCAGGTATGTTATGTGGTCAGGGCCACCATGTTGATCCCTGTTAAAGCTTCTCTGGGTACAACAATTGTCTCCAAATCTGGCTGATCCAGAGCTCATCTTTCTGTCTTGGGATGCTTTTAATGATTCTTCTCCAAAGTTACCTTAGAGAATGAATTATCCCCTGGTTTAACAACCATGTATGGCCATGTAAGATTTCACAGGATCCAGAGCTGCAAGGGACCTTAGAGGTCATCCATGATTATGAAGAACTTAGCCTCACCAGGGTAGAAGAAATACTTCTTTCGCTGGGAACTTGCTTTTGGGCTGAATTTTAAGGAAGGAGTCATTGTCAGCAGTAACAAAAACAACATTTGCCTAGGATGGCTTTGAAGAGTATTTAGACATTAATTTAGTGGTACTGGGATAACCCATGATTTTCTAGGAAAAGATGAAGTCTTGGCCATGATCAGGCATCAGCTTCCTCCATCTCCAATTTCCTATAATTTACTTGTCTTCCCCAAATATTACATACTCTCCAGTCCAACTGGGCCTCCCAGATACCAACTATATCTTCCTGATTCACCTTTTCTGCCCCTGCTGTTGCTTGTGCCTGAAACATACACTTGTCTCTTCCCCTGTTGAATTTCCAACCCATAATTTAAAGTTCAATTAAAATGCCACCTTTTCCATGAAGTTGTCCTTCATTGCCCCAGTTGATGAAGACAATCTCCTTCAGGTCATTTTGTTATGTGACTCAGTAATGCACTTATCATGTGTCTTACCCCTTGTGTCTTACTGGCTGACTAGACTCTAGACTCCATGAGGATGAGGAGATGCTGCCTCCATAGAAGCACTTCCTGAGCTGGCAAATTGTTGATGTTCTCTTCCACCTCAAATTAGCTTATTTTTTAACTTATTTGTGTAAATCCTATATTCCATTCCTGATGCCAAATGGCACATTTACTCTCTGAGAACAGGGAGCAAGAGGCAATATGGAACAGTGATTAAGACACTGGATTTAGAGTCAGAAAAATCTGGGTTCAAAGCCTGACTCAGATACTTAAAAGCTGTGTTGTTCTGAGCAAGTCATTTAACTTCCCTGAACTTCAGTTCCCTTATTTGCAAACTGAGCAGGTTGAATTTGAAGACCTCTAAGGTTCCTTCCTAGCTAGGTGACCCAATGACTAGAGCGCCAGACCTAGAGTCAGGAAGACTCATCTTCTTGACTGATAAATCTTTTTTGAATGAATGTTGAATGAAAGAGGGAGCAGTGTTGTTTAGGGCACAAATTCTAACTACGCTCCTTGAATCTGCCTATCATTAGAAGAGTTTCCATGGCACTATAGGCTAAAGTCCATCAGATCCTACCAAATGTTGGCTGTTCAGATTGGGGAAGATCTTTGTAAATCTCATACCTTCTCTGTGTATAAATGTCCCTCTCTCAATGAATGATGAAGAAGCTAAGAAGGGATCTCAAGCAGCTTTTTAATGGTTCCTGCTAGCTAAGTCCTTTGCTGTGTTGAATTTCCTCCCTTAAAAAAAATTATTATTGGGTTGGCTCAAAGCCTAGAAAGACTTAGAATGTAAGTTTCTTGAGGGTAGAAACTACTTCTTTTTCTTTGCATCTCTAGCACCTATTATGGTGCTTGGAATATTTTTGTGGGTGTGTATGCAGAAGAGGAGCAACAATTGTGAAGGGAACACCCAATGAGGAAAAACCTTCTAATACAACTCAGTATCAGCTCAGCAACTCTTTGTCTGGCACATAGTTGATATAGTTTTGCTTAATAGATTCTTACTTGTTTATAAATAAATACGTGTTTGTGTGTGTGTATTTATACATAGATATAAATAGAGGTATAGATGTCTAGATATTTATATATATTCTAGCTCTAGCTCTATATATCCACTCCACAGGCACTTGGGATCGAACCCTCTGAAAATAGGCAGCATCTAAGCAGAAGGGAGACAATCACTTTTTCCTTGGACTTAGTTTTGTTCTATTCCTTTTTTCCCTTCCACTCATCTGTGTGAGAGAGTAGAAAAGTTTTAGAATTGAAAAAATGATAACTGAGTATAGTAGAGCTTTTGCTTTTTAAAAGACTGATAACAAAAAAAGCCTTGGGGATTTAAGCTAAAAAGGTCACGGAAGAACCTATGCTTCCTTTGAGGAAAAGGGAGCAAGCACTCTAGTTAAGGACTCTACCTGAAGCCAGAAGCAGAGGTGTTCCAAAGTACCTACTAGAAACCAGAAGTGACCATGAGACCAGTGATGCAATGCTGAGACATACCTTCAGGAGACAGATGGAAAACTTGCCCAACAGGAACAATGTGATGACATCACCAGAACAATCAATAATCTCATAACATCAGAGTTGTGAATTACCCTAGGAATGGCTCCCAGGTGTGTTCCCTTCATGTGTGCCTTTCCATGAATGTCCTCTGATCATACATGTTCCCTATGCGTGTGCACTCAATACTCACATGCTGTCTGTGTCTTCTACTTTCATTGATGGTGTGTGTATTTGTAAGACAGTGTGTTCCAGATGCATGGGGGAAATGTTTTATTGCCGTGTTTCCTACTAATCCATGCTAATCCATGTATTACCTTTACTTTAAACAAATTGTGTTCTCTGGATGACTAGAAAATGTAAACACAATGATGGGGTCTCATGACCTTTGGTTCTGAGTAGATGTAGATCCACAGAGTACCCTAATCTTTGGTAGCCTTCTCTGTGGACCTCTTTTGCAAGTGAAAGAGAGATGAGAGGTATATTGTGTTGTAATAACCAGGAAGTTCATACCTTTAGTGCTCACTTTCAGGTCCCTAGGCAGGTTTGTGGGCTTTCAACATCACTCCTTATAGATTGAAGTGGAACTTGAACTGACCACTTTAATTCCATAACCTCCCAGTGGGTTCCTCTCTAGGCCATGTTGGTCCAAAAAGTCCACTCCCTTGCTAAAAACCAGCTGATTCCAGGAAAGTACTGGGGATACAAAGAAAGACACAGTCTTTTGCAATCTACCAAACATAGTCAGAAATTCTAGGAGGCAGAGGTGAAGAGGGAGAGTATTCCAAACATGGGGACAGTCAATGCAAAGGCAGAGAGAGAGAGAGAGAGGAGAGGAATTATCCTATTCAAGAATCAGTCAGTGAGTGTAAAATTTGTGTAAGAAAGCTGGAGAAGCAAGAAGGGGTCAGGTTCAAAGTTATACAGTTTAGCTTCTCATCCAGGAATTGTAGATCAGGGTCAAAGAAAATAGGGAAAGAAGAAATAGAACTGACCCGCCTCCCAGAACAATTGGAGATTTTCAAGGACAACTCCTGCTAGTAACTTTGAATGCTTGAGAGATACCATTCCGATTCTAAAGTCTCAGGAGTTTGGAGGGTAGGTAAGCAATCAGGCCTCAGATACTCACTAGCTGTGTGACCCTGGACAAGTCACTTAACCCTATGTATCTCAGTCTCCTTATCTGTAAAATGAGCTGGAGAACGAAGTAACGAACCACTCCAGTATCTTTGCTAAGAAAACCCCAAATGGGTTCATGAAGAGCTGGGTATAACTGAATAACAACAAAAAGGTTGTTGGAAGGATGATTCTCTGTCAGGGTGACTGGGGAAAGGTCAGGAAATACTCTGGTTCCCTTTAACCCAAGAGAAGAAAGTTGAGTTTTTCTTGGGAGTTCAAGGAAGGGAATTCTGCAACCATTCCATGATGTCAGTGTCCCTCTGTCTCATTTCCCCAGTGTAGGTGGCAGACTCCAACATGGGGGAATGTAAGGTAAGAGGAGAAAAAAAATAGAGGAAGAGAGTTTAGTATGGTGGAAAAAGAATCGGATTTGGAGTCAGAGGGTTCAAATGCAGCCTCTGTCACTACCTGTGTGACTTTGAACAAGTCACTTAACCATTTGGGCCTCAGGTTCCTTCCCTATACAATAAGGGTGTTGGACAAGAAGGTGCCTTCCAGTCCTAAATCTGCGATCCTATGATGGCTTCAATTTCATCTTAGAAAATGGATAAGCATTGCCCTGACTTTAACACCGGAGCAAGCAAACCCTGGGGCCCATCCAGGAAAGCGCCGGCTGTGCTGCGTGGGAGGGGGATCAATCAAACAGAAAAGAAGTTACATCACTTGTTCCATGGCTTACAACAAACAGGATTCAGAGCTTGGGGAGACTGTAGGAGGGAAAGTCACTTTCAAGTGTAAAAATGAACTTCAGATCAAACAATGGAGCCAGATCCGGGACTTGAAGAGAGTCATAAAATCCTAGTGTTGGGGGAGGCCTACCTTCTGTCTGATCTATGAAACCCCCGCCCCTCACCTGTCTCTGAGCTGCATATTAGAACAGGAGAAACCCCAAACATCAAGAGGTTTGAGGACTTTCTCTTTATCAGTGTAAGACAGTGGGAGTTTCATTTTCAAACGATTAATGTATCGGTCTACATGAGCATTTCCCCTTCAGAGCAGTCACCTTAGGAGGCTTCCTATAAATTCTAGCGATGATATTGTCACTCAGGCCACTGTGGGTATTCACCCAGGTCACTGAGCCTCCTCGGGCCTCAGCTTCCCTATCCATAAAATGAAGATGTTGGTATAAATGACCCTCATAGGTTCAAATCTGGCCCGTAACATTGATTCTCTGTGAGACATGGGGCAAGTGCTTAATCTGTCTGGGTCTCAGTTTCCTTATCTGTAAAATGAAGAAGTTGGGCCAGAAGGCCTTTGACGTCCCTTGCAGTTCCAGACCTGTGGATCCCATCTCTGGTGACCCGTGTGACCTTGAGCAAGTCACATAACTTTACTGAATCTTAGTTATTTCATTTATGAAATGAGGAAGTTAGAATAGAAGTCCCTTCCATTTGTAAACCTATGATCCTAGAATCCTCAGTGGGAACTGCCTTCGAAGCCGATCTACCAGGTATCCAAGAAAAGCTGTCAGGTTACTTTATAGCTGTACCTTATTTTGGACAGAAACAAAACCCCCCCAGCAGCATCACCTGCCTACACCACCAGACTCAGCTACATATGACTTGTGGATGTTAAAGATAAAATGCTATCTGAGAGGATGGAAATCCATCACCACTAAAGATATTTAAAAGACTGGACTGTATTAGTGCTGAAGGTCATTCCTGAAGAGGTATTCCTGTAAGATCTCTGATCCTGTTAGAATACATGTATACTCCATCAAGGGAGCTGTTTTGAAGGGGATAATATTCATTTGAATGTACAAATTTTGGTGTATTTGGCCAAAAAAAAAAAGAATCATTGTTTTTTATAGTTGGTCTTATCCTATGGTTCATCAGCTCCTGGTGAGGAAACTCCCTTTATCAATATAGGATCAGTTCTGTGTGATGGAGGGGTCAGGTACACCAAAAAGTTAACTGACTTACCTAGTCATGCCCTTGTATATGTCAAAAGCAAGACAAACCTACAATTATCCTGATTCCAAGTCTGGCTTTTCTATCAGTTTACCTCCCCCTGCTCTTTTGCCATTTATATTTGAGTTATAACTCATATATTTCTTCCCTTTGGAATTGATGGTGAAATTGTGTGTATGTGTGTATGTGCATGCATGTGTGTACTGAGCACATACATGTATATTTACTGCTAGGATGGATCACTGGTGAAGAACAATCTGGAGACAGCTGCTGGGATTTTCTTTCCTGAGGTTCTTTTCTTGGGGGGACTAACTTATTTAATTTGAAATGATATATAGTTATATAGAAAAGGTTCTTTTCTCAGTTGAATAATTAACAATTAAGAATCATAGCCTCAGGGAAAGGTGCTAGGTGGTTTGAAAACTCTCCCTGTAGACCTAGACACAGGAGATAGAGAAAGGGATCACCCAAAGGGAAGTCTAGCAGTAAGCAAGTATGCCTCATGTGCAATGTGGCTTTGGATCTGACGCCGGTGTAATCTATAGCAGCTGGACACTCGTTCAGCCCAGTTCTTCTTGGATCATCATCAGATCTTCTCCATCCTGTTCCTCTCCTCTCCATCTCCACCCCCCCACCTCCATCAAATTCTCATTTCATCCCTTTCACAGAAGTAGTGCATGTATATGTGTGTATGTATATATGTATGTCTGGTACATATAATACAAAGGGCACTGGAAAGATGGTGAGATGGGTATGGGAGACCTGGGTTCTAGAACAGACTTTGTAACCAAACAGCTATGCACCCCTGGGTTAGTCATTTCACCTTTTGGAGGCCTACATCTCCGTCTGGGAAATGAAATGGTTGTGCTAGATAAAGTCACTTCTAGCTCAAACATTCCCTGAGCCTGTGAAATTTGTGTTTATGCATTCTTCCTGTGGAGAAGCCTCTTATTTATCCTTTCTGCCTATCGAGGAAATAGTAAATGCAGAAACTACTTTTTTGCCTTTGAATAGTGCCAGTCTGCAGGTAGGGAGGGCAGTGACTTTCTTGAACATAGTAGGCACTTATTAAATGATCGTTGAATTGGATACAAGTCTTGGCCATCCTTCAAGGCCTGTTTTGCATCTCATCTTCTTGGCGGTATTAGTTCTGGCCAGCCCCTCCAGAAGTGAGGATTTCTTCTGCCATTAAATTTGAGAGAGGGCCACGATGCTGTTCATCTGCATTCGGCACATACCATCTTGAATTCATGCCGAGAACTATGGGATTCTACATTTAGTGCTGTAATGGAACTAAGGACATATTCAGTCTGACCCCTTCACTTTAGAGAAAAAGAAACTGAGTTCCAGAGAGAGAGAGAGAGAGAGAGTAAATGACTTGTTCAAGGTATTAATGATGATAATATTATTTGCTTCCTCTATAGTAGCTTGCTCACAATAGACACTGGATAAATGTTTGTTGACAGATTGTCCTTTCTTTGACTGAATGGAATTTGACAGATACCACTACTGCATACTGCTGCTTTATTGGCAATGAGTTTATGTAGAAATGCACATGTGAACCTACCTGGTTCTTGACAGAATATCTTTTTTTTTCTGAACTCAATATCTTCAAGGTCTGGGAAAAAATTTTTCTGCTTTATTTCTTTTCTTTTTTTTCTTTCTGAAACTTTCACTTTCTTTAATTTAGCATTTTATCTTTATCCCAGAGCCATCATCTCTCTCTCTTTGTCTTTCTGTTTCTGTTTCTATGTCTGTCTCTTTGTCTATTTGTCTCTCTCCCCCTGTTTATTCATTCATCTGTCTATCCATTCATCCATCTATTTGTTTGTTTACAAGTGATTGAGAACGCAGAATCATGAAATGCCCAGCTCTTATGTGCCTAGCACATAGTAGGTACTTTACAAATTCTGGGCTGATGGATTGAATCATAGACTATTGGTGTTGGAAGGGGCGCTAAAATTATCTAGTTCATTTCTTTCATTTTAAAAATGGAGAAACTGTGGTCCAAAGAGATCAAGAGATGGTGCCAGGAAGAGAGCTCAGGTTTTCTTTCCATTGTACCAAAACAACAAAGACAATCCTTCGGCTCCTTTTAGTTAGTGGTCTTACTAGTCAGGGTCACTCATGTTAGCACAGTCCCTGCCTCGCCTATAGTAAATCTTTGAAAAATGCGTATTAATCCATTTATTGCTGAGTATTTAGGATGGCATAACTATACTGAGCACACCCGAGGAGGCACAGGGTGTGCTTTGCCCTCCTCCATTGTTGCTGGGATTACTCCCCTTCTGTCTCTTAGCTAGGCCTTTGGCTATATTCTTGGCTTTTAAAATAGTTTCTTGTGCAAGATAGGCATAAAATGCTGCCTAATCACAAGAGGAGTTGTTTTTACTTATTCTTGGGGTAAGGATTAAAAAATAAACAGTCAGGGCAAGGCAGGAGCATTTTAGATAGGAAAGATAGGTTGCTGCTGGTAGTGGTGAGAAGGCGAAGATGGAGAATCTCAATAAGGTAGAGTGACAGATGGGGTAATAGCTGTGGCATCTCACATGGAAATCAACTGGGCAAGGTTTTATGATGGACCTGTCTCATCATCAACCTGGGGTGGAGCCCTGTTTTCACTCATATTAGCACAACCCTTTGCTTATGGTAGGTGGTTGAAAAAATGCATAGTAATCAATTGATTGTTAATGATTTAGCCCCCACAGCCATCTCTGATCTGAAACAGTTCTATTTGAGTGGTCTTCACCTGGCAAGAAGAGATTTCTTTCTTCCAAGAACTTCTCTGGACTGAATGCCTAGTCCTAACTTCCCTCTTAGCTGTTAGATGGGACTGTATTAACCTGTAGTGTGGAGTAAAGTATTCCTTGTGGGCTTGTCCCTCTTTCCCCTCTCTTCTTTCTCTTCTAACACCCCACCTAAGAGTTTAGGCCTGACTCATTTTTCAAATAAACTACCGTGGTTTTCTGGTCTGACATCACATGTGGCAGGATGAGTAATTCTCTAAGAACCAGTTGGGGATGATCGGAATAAGATGCATCAAGTCTGTTACTCATGGCTAGGGGCATGGGGTCAAAGCTGAGAATAAGTTTCCTCTGCCATCCTTTTACTCCAGAGGTTGGTCTTTGGGAGGCATCCCAGGGAGATCTCTTCCATTGTCTTATATAGACAATACCTATAGAGTGTAAGGTCCTCGAGCAGAGGGGCTGTTTCCACTTTTTATTTGCAGTTATGAGATCTGCCCCCTCCCTGCTCCCAAGTTTTCCTGGGTTTCTTATCCCCTTGAGCTCTGTAGGGGCCTCTTAGCTTCACACAGTGCCTGAAATGTGTTGATCCTTTAATAAATGTTTGTAGGTTTGCTTGTTTATTGAATGAATGAAGTAATGAACCGTAGGTTGGTTGAATTCCATTTAACTACTCTTATATGGATAAATCTTGTCTCCTCTGATAGCCAACACAGAAACTCCTTGAAGGAAGGGACTCTAGCATCAGTATTTCTTTTTAGCCTTCATAGCACCTCACTTGGGATGGACACTTATAGGAGCTCAGGATCCACTTGTTTAATGAACAAGTATTTATTTCAAAAAGTCACAAAATTTTAGAACTAGAAAAGACCTTGTCTCCAACTCTAACCCTGTCATTTATAGATGAAGAAACAGGACCAGTAAATCTGATATCCATGGGCTATAAAATCACAGGTTGAGAGCTGGGAGGGATCTTGGAAGTCGCCTAGTCCAATGCCCCCATTCCACACTTGAGGAAAAAGAGGCCCAAAGAGGTCAGATGAGTTGACCAAGGTCTCAACAGGTGTGCCAGGCTCTCTCCAGGTAGGTAGTGGGGGGTGAGGACTAGAACTCAGATCTTCCATCTCCCAATCAGGGTTTGCTCTACTCAACCATGTGTCCAAAACCATAGTCACTTTTCATGAGCCCAATACCCATTTCATTTGAATCATAGATGAGTGGAGGTTTGTCAGTTCTTCTTTCCTCCTCCCTGACCTCACACTTTTGCCTTTGTTTCCCCATTTTGCCTCTTATAAAAAAGAGAAGTGGGATCATGGGAAGGGGATGTCATAGGTCCTCTACTGATCTCAATCCTCTGCCTCTGGGAATGACTCCCTCTTTTTGGACATACTCTCCAGACTGAGAGCCTCCATCACCTAGCTCAGGGGACCATGACTGATCATCTTGGGGCTCAGCAGAGAACAGGGCTGCGAGTTCAGTGATCTTCCCTGAGTCTGAGTCTCTATCAGGGTTCATACATATGAGATCTACCTCCTTCCCACTGCTATGTTCTCATGGATTTCTTCCCCCTCTTGAGCTCTGTGGGGTCATCCTTGCTCCTTTCCCAGTTAGAATGGGTTGGAAATCACCAGGCCCCTTAGGATCATACACTTAGAGCTGGAGGTCATTCAGCCCGACCTTGTTTTACAGATGAAGGAACTGAAGTCTGAGGTGACTTGCCAAGGTCAGCTATTCCTATGTGGTTATTTTCCTTCAGTGTGCAAGGGTGGTCCTATACCAGGTGAGTGTTACCAAGAACCAAAATAGATGACTTTTCCTTAGCATTGAACATGACTTCATGATGCCCTGAGTCTAAGGGTCAGTGCATTCTCATTCTCTCTCTCTCTCTCTCTCTCTCTCTCTCTCTCTCTCTCTCTCTCTCTCTCTCTCTCTCTCAGCTCTCCTGATATCAAATTCAGGGCCCTTTCCCTCACATTTTGTTGCCTTGAACCTTCAGTTTGTGCATGATAAGTGGTGGTGCTGAAGAGACCACAGAGTTACTTGCCTAGGTGAAAGACTGTGGATAGACTCTCTCACTTTCCCACTTGTCAAGTCATTGCTTAGACTTTCGTGGCAGTTATGTCAACTTTGGCAATGGATTTGTTGGAACACACATCCCTGGACACTCTTTGGTCCCAAGAGTCATGTCAGCCAAGCTATAGATTCCCATCCTTTCAGGACCTTGCCCCAAATAGAGGGGCTCCTTGAAGAAGTCAAGGCAGAGTCACTCAGACTCCCACTACTCAGCACCAGACTCCTCTAGCTTCCTTGGACCAGAGACTCTAGTTTCAGCTAGCTGGCATGACTAGATCTAGGCTAATAGTTCTAACTCCACTGACACTGGGGACTTTTAGTGAAAACTAACTTGTTTTGGCTAGAGGAGTAACTGGTTAGTTGGAGCTAGGTAGAATCCCTGAGCTGCTGAGCAGGAACTTTTAAGCTGGTGTCTAACCCACTTGATGGCAGCAGACAAATTCCTCATCAAGGATCTGGAATGATGCAAAACAAAATCTCTTGATAATTAGAGCTCTCCCAAATGGGAATGAGCTGCTTCAGGTGGTCGTGGGCAATCCCTTTCATGGGAAGACTTCAAGTACAGCCTGGATGACTGCTTATCAGGTATGTTCAGGTTCAGGGGGAGCTAAACAGCTTCTGAATTCCCTTCCAGCTCTGAAGTTCAGTGATTCTGCATTCAAAAGGTATGGAGTGAGTAGAATCTGAGAATATCACAATCACACACACATCCACAAGTACTTGTACTTGTGCATGCGTGCACACACACATATATACCTTCACATTAGAGGCAGCTAGGTGTTAGAGTGTGGGGCCTGGAGTTGGGAAGATGTGAATTCAAATTCTGCCTCAGATGTAGCTGTGTGACCCTTAACTGTGTGACTTTTAACTTAGCCTCAGTTTACTTAACTGTATAATGGAGTTAATAATAGCATCTACATCCCAAGGTAGTTATGAGGATCAAGTAAAATCATATTTGTAAAGGGCTTTGCCAACGTTTGAGTACTATATAAATGCTAAAAATTTTTATTAACACATGCATATGCCCCTTTCCATATCCCTAGTCACCTATGAACATACTTTCTTATACTCACATAACTACATGTATATATTCAAATGTTGTTATTCATGCATATCTCTTCACTCAAACATACATATGCTCCCTAATATAAGCATATGCCCTAAAGAGATTAACATATAATCCCACATCTATATTTTTATGAATACCTACATACATATCCTTATATACGCATATGCTGCCTTTCATTCAAAGACCCACACGTGTCCTTATGTGTAGTATGTAGTCAAACACAGACAAATCTCTCTTTCTACCTCTTTTTTCTTTTCTTATTTCCTCCTCCCCTTCCTTATTTCCTTCCTTCTACTTTTCCTTTCCATTATTCCCTCTTTTCCTAGTTTTCCTCTTACTTTCTTCTCCCTCCTTCTCTTCCTTTCTCCTCCCTCCCTCCCTTCCTCCTTCCCTTCCTTCCTTCCTTCCTTCCTTCCTTCCTTCCTTCCTTCCTTCCTTCCTTCCTTCCTTCCTTCCTTCCCTCCCTCCTCCCTCCCTCTGTCTCTCTTTCTCCCTGTTTCTATCTCTCTGTGTCTCTCCATCTGTCACATACACACACTCATACTCACACACTCACATCCAACAGGCATCTTGGCCCTCACCCAAATAAGTCAGAATCTGGGGCACACCTCACTGCTGAAACAGACACTGTTGACTGCTGCTTACTTTTTCAGTAGTTAACCACACGACTTAGCATTTATTTTTGAGATGAACACAGAACTAGCCTTGGTGCTATCACACTGCCATGCATTTTTCTTCACAGTGTAGCTTCAAAGCTCGGTTGTCCCAGCACATGGGCCAGGAAGGAAAAAAGGAGAACGTGTAGCCATGGGTTCTCATTTCAGGAGGCTGATAATGCTTCAGAAACACAACAGGACACTGTAGCTGGTGATAGACACTTAAGATCACAAAGAAACTGGTTTGTTTTCTTTTTTTTTTCCACAATTAAACTGTCAGGAGAATCAGGTATGAATGGGTTCCTAAGAATCTGAGGGTAGAATATTTCTGTTTACTCTCCACATATAAAGTATTGACTAAAACAAAATATAACAAAAAAAATTAAAATAAACAACTTAAAAGAAGCATGCAACTATACTGCATCTGAACTAGCTAAAGACACCCAGAGCACTCCAGGAAAACTCTCCTGGTGTCACAGGGGATAGAGTCAGAGATGATTGAGCATCACAATAAGGCCACCAAAATCACAGCTAACTGGGACCTTGAGATAGAGGTTTCAGGGTAATGGGAAAGGCTGTGCTTTCCTCTCTGCTGACATGTATCTGTCCTCTCAGGGTCCTTTAAAAGCTACATAAATTGCTTGATACAATGGATGGAACAGAGAAGGGGGGAGGGGCACAGAATGATGGTCATATTATCACTAAGCAGGGATGGGAGCTGTCAGAGGTGCTAGACACATTGATTGGGAGAAATCTGGGGATCCAAGGGCTTAATCTGAAAAGAGGCTGGCAAAGGATTTCCTCAAGTTGCGGATGGTCTCGGCTTTGGCTTCGTCCTCATTCGTTGATGACCGGAAGAAGGAGGACTCAGTGAAGCTGAAGGCATTTGTCAAGGACTGGGACTTGCTTGAAGATAAAAAACAGAGAGAATGTGAGAGACGGGCTGTTCCCCAGGTAGATGGAGGAGCAAGGTGACATGCTAAGACCCGCGCAGGAGCCCGAGAGCCCTTTGTAGGCAGGAACAGAGGGTGTGGGAATGCTAGGAGAGGCTCCAGGGTCAGGGTGGAGGGGGATGGAAGGACAGGAGGAGAGGTGGGATGTAGACCCTGGGAGATGCTGTTTTAACATGCATCAGTTCCACCCCTGACTTGAAGTAGTGTGGGAATGGAGTGGTTCAAGTGTAGACATAGAGCCAGAGCCTGTGGGGACTGGCGAGGGTTAAGTGCAGGGGTGGGAGGGAAGGTCCTATAACCAGAAGCAACTGAAGGGTTTACAATGGGTAATTCTTTCCTCCCCTTTCATTTTCCATGGGCATGTGTCTCTTTGGCCCCTGCCCAGATCATACTCAGGTTAGCCTCTCAATGCTTGCTCTGTAACTCTTGGCAACTGATAGACCCTGGGTACCCTGGGAAGTATGACTGAGAGATCCTTGCATTATTCTATTATTATTTGTTCTCTTCTCTTCTAATACTGAGGAAGCTTTGGGATGTGGTTGGGATAAGAAAGACTAGGATGAAAAAGGATGAGAGAAGAGGAAGAGAAGAGGAAGAGAAAGAGAGGAGAAGAGAAGAGAAGAGAAGAGAAGAGAAGAGAAGAGAAGAGAAGAGAAGAGAAGAGAAGAGAAGAGAAGAGAAGAGAAGAGAAGAGAAGAGAAGAGAAGAGAAGAGAAGAGAAGAGAAGAGACGA
>CM053599.1:43261026-43302349 GCA_028646575.1 Pseudocheirus occidentalis | reverse complement strand
TTAATAGGCATCAAAAAGTCCATCCACTCTATCTCTGTCCTTTGGGAATCAGGGCTCTATGACTTCTCTCTAGTATAGACCATGGATTTCCACCAATTGATAAGAACCTGAAAGCCCAGTGCAGTTTCTCATGCCTCAGCTTTCCCATGTGGAAAGTGGATCTGATTATGCTGGCCCTTTCCCTCCAGGCACACCAAGATACATCTACAATGTTCTAGGGGCTCACATAGTCACACAGTTCTTCATTTTTCTTAAACACACATATTTCAGGATGATATTTATCCTAGGGGTCCTTCTGATTTGGGCTAAGGAAAACTTGAGGGCTGGAAGATTCGATCTGGAAAGATTGGGATGAGGCTTAGCTCAGCTTCTGATAAGAAAGGCTGGCTATTGGCTGCCCACTGGGGCTACCTCATCCTTCTTTCCTTGCAGCTTTTTGCCCAAAGCACTCCTTAAATGTGTGTAAGGATCCCTCTCTCAGGGATCCTTAAAGTTTCTGTCCTTTAGAATAGAGGTAAGAAAAATGCCCTGCCTTCCATTTAGGGTTGGGGAGGAGTACTTAGCAGCTGCCTGGTCTGGGGATGTGTCTCTACATGCTCATCTCCAGGGGGTGGGGAACTACTCTGCATGAACATGCAGAGGTTACCAGGAATGGTGACTCCTCCCCACCTGTCAGTGGCTGTCCTGGAAGGATCCAGCCCAGAGGTAAAGAAAACTCACACCAGGGGGTGGTAACAGCCAGGAATGACAACAAGGGAGTAATTTGGAAACCTGGCAGGAGAGAAAGAACCCCAGAGAGGGGGATGAAGAGAAGAAAGTCCAAGGAGGTAAAAATGAACTAGATGGTTACTAGTCAGTCTAGAAAGTGTCAGAATCTTGTATTTAGGAGCTCAGACTGGAAACTTATCTCTTGCCACATAGGAAAGGGAGACTGGGAAATGGTAGGCTTGAGCCACTTGGAATCCAAACTCTTTCTCCATACACCATTAGAACCAGAGCTACTCCTAAAATCCCAGTGGCCTAGCACCCAGACCTGGGTTCTGTTCTTAGTCATGCCACTTACTGGCTGTGTGACCTGGGTTCAAATGTTACCTGTGTGACATTGGGCCACTAAGTCATCAGTTTCTCTGAATCCCAGTACTTTCATCTGTAAAATAAAGTGGTTGAACTAGATAATCTTTTCCAACTCTAACTTCTATGACCTTTTGACTTTAAACAAATAATTTCATTTTGGGGGGCATCAGTTTTCTTATCAATAAACTGAAGAAGTTTGATGAGATGGTTCATAGGGTTAAGTTATAAAATCCTATGCCACCATTTTTCCTTCTCTCCAAAACTCCATCAAGCATGTTGGATATCTCCAGATTCCTAATCAACCAACTCAGAAAAGAAGTGATAGAGTGCTCCCAATCTACCTGCTGTGTATAACCACACAGTACAGCTAAGTATAATAGCAAGAGCATTGGACTTAGGAGTCAAGAGACTTGGGTCTAAATCCAGACTCTGGCTCTTGCTATGTGGACCATGGACAAATCACTGAGTCTGTGCCTCAGTTCCCTCATGTGTAAAATGAGGGGGCAGGATTCCTATTCCTCGGAGGTCACCTGACCTCACTTTTGTCATCTGTTAAATGGTCACAATCATATTAGCTCAGTCTGCCTCAGGAAGTTGTAACCCTCTAAATCACATGAGATATCATTCTCACTTCACTCCTTGAGTCTATGGTTGGTCTGCCATGAATCCTTCCAGATTTTGGCTGAACTCAGAGCTTGATATTTAATGGTGATAGAAGAAGCAGGGAAGGAAGTTATTGAATAGCACCCTGTACAGAGGAAAGGCAGCATGAGATGGTTGATAGGATTGGGACTCAGGAAGGCCTGGGTTCAAACCCTTCTTCAGACTGCCTGTATGACCCTGAACAAATTAATTTCTCTGTGTTTCAGCTTCCTCATTCATACAATATGGGAGTTGGACCTCTAGGGTCCCTTCTAGCACTAAATCGAAGGTCTTATGAATGTTGTCTTTCTCACCCATACCCCATTCCTATCCTGAGTACAAGCCCTTCACCCCATTACCTTCATTCTTGTTGGTTTGTTTTTTTTTCCCGGGTCAAAAGGTGGGGTGGGGAGTTCTTAGGTGAGGGCAAGGTGACCATTAGGTAAGAAAAACTCTGAGGATAGGGGAGAATGAAAAGTAGGGGGAAGAAGCCCATCTTTCTTTCCAAGGGTCTCCAGTTGGCCTGTCCTTGAGATTCCTACCCCAGAGACTAGCAGGTTCTGAGGCCCATCGAATCATAGATCTAGAGTAGAAAGAGACCTTGGAGGCCTTCCAGCCTACCCTTCAACCCATTTTACAGTTGAAAAAACCTGAGATGCCAGAAGGCTAAGTGATTTGCCTAAAGCCACACAGATAGTAGCCGAGGTGGAATTTGAATCCAGATTCTTTCAGTCCAGTCTTTCCACTATAAAAAAGATGCAATTGAACTCACCCCCCTCTTTCCCCTTTGGGTAGCCTTACTTTACACCAAGGTCATCAGTCAGAGTTAAAGAGAAAGAGAGAGAAAAGAAAATGAGCTGGGGAGGCAGGAAAACACACACACACATACATGTCAAAATGATCTTAAAACAGGATAGCTTAAGGTTCTGGAAGGGGCATCAGACTGGCGGTCAGGAAGCCTGGGCTCTATCTAATCTCAGCTCTGTGGGATGATCACTTTGTGACCTTGGTCAGGTCACTTCACTTCCCTGGTCTCATTTTCCTCCTTTATGAGATGAAGGGTTTGGACAAAATGATCTCTGAAGCCCCTTCCAGCTCTGACTGTGGTTGTAGGGTTGGGATTCTGGGGTGGGGCTGGTACTGAGCAGTCTGTTTTCCCAGACCCACGATTCTCATTCTGGAGACAGAAGGATATTAGGGGCATGAGATGATTAGGAGCTCTTGGATTCAGAGTAGGGCTTAGCTTTGCCCCAGCCTCTCCTCTTCCTACCCTAGGCTTCCCTCCTTGCCGGTAATTCAGTAGAAGGAAGCCTTTATGATGTTGCTCTAGCAGCCCCCAGAACTCAGGCAGGATAAATCGAGGAAAGGGAAAGGGTCGGGGGAGAGGGAGGGGATAAGGAATGAAGGGAAGGGTGGGGGTAGGAAAGTTCAATGGTCTCTTACTTTAGCTGTGGATGAGGCTGGGATTTCCGTGGCTCCGTCTGGGGTGGCTGGGACTCGGTCAGTGGGCTGGAGGTCGGACTGGTCTGTGCGGCTGGGCCGCCGGGATGAGGAGCCGAGGAAGAGGAAGAGGAGGAGGAGGAGGAGGAGGAAGAGGAGGAGGAGGAGTGTGGTGGTGGTGGTCCTGGGGAAAACCGTCGTGAAGGCAGAACCTTGCTTGGGGACTGCATTCCTTGGGGTTGCCCGGGGCCCCCTAGGTTCAGTACAAGAAAAACTTCAGAACTTGACCATCTCAAAAGGGTTTCCTTATTAGACTCTATGCCTTAAAGGGCTTGGCTACCTTCTTACCAAATATACCATATCAGCTCTAGGCAGCAATCCCAGACCCTGATTGTGGGTGTAGGGGGAAATAAGACACATTGGTCACTCCTTACCACCCCCTCCCCAAAACACCTTTCCCTAGAAGCGGCAGAAGAAATAGGTTTATCCTCAGAAGTTGGGGTAAGGGATTGAATAGAAAAAGGGAGGAAAGGGCCCTAAAGTAGTAACATACTATCTGAGGGAAACTCCACAGAGAATGTAGATAGCCCTCTTCTCCCAAAGGCCCCTGGGGTTTTGTGGACATAGAAGGCATGATTAGATGCCCTGATACACTTGGTGACAAGGTTAAAATTTCACCTCTGCTCTCTGAGCATTCTATCCCATCTCCACCAACAGATTGCTCCCTCCGTCACTTAACTCTCAATCTCTCCCTCTCTATTGGCTCATTTTCTAAGCCTACCAACATTCCCATGTCTCCTCCATTCTCAAAAAGAAAAAACCCCAAAACCAAACCCTCACTTGATCCTTCCATCCCCAATAACTGACATCCTTTGTCTCCTCTGCCCTTTGTAGCTCATGGAGAAGGCCATCTACAGTAAGTACCCCCACTTTCTATCCTTCTACTCTCTTCTTAACCCCTTACCCTCTGTCTTCCTACTGTATCATTCCACTGAAATTGCTTTCTCCAAAGTGCCAAATCCAATGGACTTTTCCCAGTTCTAATTCTCTGTGATCTCTCTACGCTGTAGATATCACGCCTCCTTCATCTTCTCCTCTTTCTAGGTTTTTGAGACATCACTCTTTCCTGGTTCTCCTCCTACCTATCTGACTGCTTCTTCTCTGTCTCCTTTGCTGAATCCTCATTCAGATCACAGCCTCTAACCAGAGGTGTCCCTCAGGGCTCTATCCTTCTCTTCTCTTTCTGTGTTCATATGGTGCTCTCATCAGTTTACATGGATTTAATTACCATCTCTATGATAATGATTCATAAAAACTATGTATCTTCCCTAAATTCTCTGCTGACCATCTTGTATCTCCAACTGTCTCTGAGACATCTTGTTCTGGATGTCCAGTAGATATCTTTAACTAAACCTATACAAAATTGAACTCATCAGCCTTCCCTCCAAACCTTCCCCCTTCTACCTCCCCTATTACTTTTTAAATTTTTACTTTTTTGGAGGGCAATTGGGGTTAAGTGACTTGCCCAAAGTCACACAGTTGGTAAGTGTGTGAAGTGTCTGAAATGTTGGATTTGAACTCAGGTCCTCCTGACTCCAGGGCCGGTGCCCTATTCACTGTACCACCTACCCGTCCCTTCCTCCCCTATTACTGTCAATGACAACACTCACTGTCCTCCCAGTCTCCCAGGCTTGCAACCTAGGAATTATCCTCTACTCCTCACTTTCTCTCATCCCCCAAATCCAAGCTGTTGCTAAGACCTTTCCATCTCATCTTTGAAAATCCTCTGGAACATACCCCCTTCTCTCCAGTGACACCACCATCACTTTGGTGAAGACTCATCACCTCACACCTGGATTGTGACAATAGCTGCTTCTGGGTCTCTGCCTGTCTCATCTCTCCCCATTCCAGTCCATCCTCCCTCCAGTCACTAAAGTGATTCCAAAACTACAGGTCCAATCATGTCACTTAGCTACTCAGTAAACTCCAGTGGCTCCCTATCACCTCGGGGATCAGACAAACCTCCATGTTTGGCATTCAGAGTCCTTCAGAACCTTGTAACCTCCTTCCTTTCCAGTTTTCTTATACCTTCCCCACTGCATACTCTTTCATCCATTGACACTGGTCTCCAGGCTGTTCCACAAACAAGACTCTCCATTTCTCAGCTCTGAGCATTTTCTCTGACTGACCCCCATGCCAGGGATGCTCTCCCTTCTCCACTCCCACTACTGACCTCTCTGGATTCCTTTAAGTTCCAACTAAAATCCCATCTTCTACAGGAAGCCTTCCCTAACACCTCGTAATTCCAGGACCTTCCCTTGGTTAATTATTTCCTATTAATTCTGAATATAATAACTTGTTCGTATGTATTTGTTTGCTTGTTGGCTCCCTCATTAGACTGGAAGATCCTTGAGGGAAGAGACTGTCTTTTGCCTCTTTTATATCCTCACCAAAGCTTCCTGGGTCTCACTTTCCTCATCAATAAAACGAGGGGCTGGGACCAGCTGACTTCCAAGGTCCTTCCATCTCTAAATGGATGGATCCTGAGGTCTAAGAGCTCCATACACCATGGATGATGAGGAAATCACAGAGTATGGCACTTGGAATTGGGGCAGCTAAGCTCTAGTCTTTCACTGACTATCCTTATGACATATCAGTTAACCTCTCTTGGTCTCAAACTTGCCACCAGTAATAGGGGAAGAAAAAAAGATCCTTCCACTTTCCCTGTCTCACAAGGTTGCTGTGAGGATGAGGAAAAGTTATAGAAGTTATAATAGTGCACTGCTTGGGTATTTCAGCTGGTAGTCAGAAGGTACCCACACTATATACCCACACTACCACAGCAAGATGATACCTCTTTTCTACATATACTCTTGTCTTTTGATATCATACACAGGTGGTTCATCACAATGGGTTTTTTTGTGTGTTTTGAGGCGAAGGTATGGAGAGGTTGGTTAAGAAACTCAAAATTAGTGTTTCCCAATAGCCAGTGGACCCTTCTCCACTTGGTGATTGTGAAGACTGTATTTGGCAGAGAAGGGGATCCATTAAAAGAGGACATTCCCATTCTGGAATGGAACAGGTAAGTATCTAGATAGTCATTTAATCCTACGGAGTGATCTGAATGGAGAACATCCTGTCCAGTCAGGGACCCAAAGAGTGCACCCAGGCCTGGGCAGCAGGAGTCATGGCTAGCCAGATACCTTAGTACTTTCTCTAAATCTGTTAGATGATCTGATTTGGAGTCAAGGCAACTGGGCTTGGGGCAAGCCCCTTATCTTCTAGGTTTTAGTTTACTCATGTGTAGAATGAAGGGATGACTTCTAAAGTCCCTTCTATTTCTAAATCTGATGATTATAAGCTAATCTGTGCTCTGAAGGTACAGCCTAGGGTTTAGAGCTGGAAAGAACCCCAGAAATCATACATGCACCAAGCAGAATCAGGCTCACATGACTCTTCAACATGGGTACCAGAATTTTTATCCACAGGCCCTTTGGAGGGAATGACTTTAGATGGATGCATCAGTATGTAAGAGCTAGCACTGTAACTTAGTCTCTTAAAAGCAACCAATGCTGTTGGAACAACAGTGGGTTAGTACTATGCCTGCTCTAGCACCCATCACCCAGCCTTCTGCTGACCTCCCACCTGCCACAAGGCATGGCTCCCCCACTTGTAAATACCTCAAAAGGGCACCAAGTCACCCTAGATGGCCCCTTTGATCCTCCAAAGAAAACTGTAGTAAGTTCAAGAAGCTCCAAGTTAAAAACAAATGTTTCCAAAGAGAAAGCTCTACCTGGTCTCCTAGATAATTAGGAGAATCCTTTGGCTATCAGCAAACATAGTCACATTCATCTTTTTGTTTTAAACACAAGAAGGTAGGAGAGGCACTTGGCATTCTTCACCTCAATATACTCCCTTTTAAAACAACCGGGTTGCCTTCTCAGCCTTCCTCATTCAGCACCAAAAACTCAAGAGTCCTTGCACTTGTACAGACATGCTTGAAGGGCCATTAACTGTACAACTTTACACTGAAGACAGATGTAACTTTTTTTTTTATTACACATTGAGCTGTACAAGAGATTTCACAGAAGAGAGATACTGCAGTCACACAGATACTTCCACCATTTAGCTGAGAATCTCCCAGCTGGATCAGTACAAAAGAAAGGGGGACAACAGTCAGAAAAGAAATGGTACAAACACCTGGACAGCAATCCTATACTGTGATATGATTGTCCCCCGACCCACAGTTATGGGGTTGTCCCTAAGCATGCTAACTGACAGGCAGAGGACAGTCAGGCTGACCCATCTGCTGGGACATCTGCTTTTAAGAGGCTTTCTGCTTATGCCACAGTCTGCAGCCTGACCGAGTTCAAATGGTCACTTTACACTTTGCATACATGGCTCACAAATGTCACGTGGAAAGCACCTGTAAATGTTCACACTGACATGCAGACAAGCACCACCCACCGACCATCGCCAGCACCGCCATTAGACAGAAAAGTAAGGAAATCAAAAATGTACTCCTCCCTCCGGGCATTTTTTTCTTCACTCCTTTCTATGGTATCTGGAGGTATTTGTGCATCTGATTCTATACTACACCCCCCTCCAAAGAGTGTGTGTGTGAGTGTGAGAGTGTGTGTGTATGTGGAGAGAGAGAGAGACAAAAGGATAACTATGGTCACCATCTAAGAGAGATTGACCACTGATCATACCGCAGTAACCCCCAACCCATTTCTCAAGGCATACAAATATACCAGAGAGAAGCTAGGTCATGGGCCCCTTATTGGAGAAATGCCCATTGACTACTTGTAGTAATGTAACACCAGTGGTCCCAAATCATCTATCAGATGTGGGGATCCAGAAGAGGGTATCTTAAAGTATAGGTCACTGGCTTTTTGTGGTCCTGGGAGGGGAATGTTAACGTGGGCCAGAAGGCCAAGGAGTTGGCATGAAGGCCTCAGGGACCAGAGTTTGCTCTGTCAAAGGAGGTTCGGTAGAGGGTCTGATGCTACTGTCCTTGTCCCCAACCCTGTCAGAGGAAGGAGTTGTTGTAGACAAGGCTTAGATGATCATAATGTTGGTCTCATTCTGTACCTGGAGATTCCTCCCATTGGTGAAGTAGACTCATCGGTAAAAGCAATGCCAGCAGCTATGGCTATAGAGAAGGCTCCTGAAATTGCATCTCTCCTTCAACTTTCTCTTAGAGATGCTGGACTGAATGTGTACCAGCTCATGTTTGAGTAGGAGGAGTTGGAGAAAACTAGGTGGCATCTCCTGAAGAAGAAGGTCTCCCTCAGGATAGAACTCTTGGTCCTCTGGACTTCTGAGGGTATGACTGGGGATTTGAGGTGTAAAATAGGGGGCCAAGTCAAGGGCCCTTTTTCAGGCAGTGTAGTCACTCCAAAGAAGTGGACTTGCTTTAGATTTGGTCTCATATGGCAGTGCCCCAAGAGGCAAAGTGAGTGAATGCATGCATGCTCGGCGACTTCCCAGGTTTTCAGCATTTTTGTTGTTGTTCAGTATCTCTAAAGTACTCATCTCCAGAGACAAAGAGAGCTGGAGAATGGGGTGGGTGTGGGGGAATATAGATTGGTCCCAGTTCCACAGAAGCCCGCAGACCATCAACTCAGAAACAACGACAACAAAGAATGACTTAGCGGAACCAAGATCCGCACACAGGAAACACTTAGAATTTTACTTGGATATTGCACATCAGGTTTTTTTTCTTTTTTGAGTTTGGAGCTATAATTAAGTTAATGATAGAAAGAAGGGGAAAAGAAAACAAAAGAAGGGAGGAAAGGCTGAGGCAGAGAGAGGAGATATAGAACCAGTTTGTGGAAAGAGTTTTTCTCCTTATATCTCATTTCATCACTTAAAAAGAGGAAAGGAATAAAAGAAGAAAGGAAAGAAAGAGGGAAAGAAGGAAGGGAAGGAGGAAGGAAGGGAGGAAGGAAGGAAGGAAGGAAAGAAGGAAGGAAGAAAGGAAGGAGGAAGGGAGGAAAGAAAGAAAAGAAGAGGAAAGAAAGAAAAGAAGAGAAAAGAAAAGAAAAAAGAAAAGAAAAGAAGAAGAGAAGAGAAAAACAAACAAAGTTGGGGCACAGATACTAGGGAACTCAAATCATGACAAATGTTTGCAAATAAAAAAAGAGGAATGCCTTTGAAGTCAGTGGACAGAGATAGCGCAATTAGACCTGAAAGTCTCTGAAACCTCTATCTACACTAGTCATGCAGAAAGAAAGAGAAAAGCAGGGCTCACTAAATAGCTCACACACTCACAGAGGTAAGCAAAGGGATTTAGATCGGAACCAGGGCAGAGTGAGCAGGGTCAGGGTGGGGCGAGGTGGGTTGAACAGTTCCTTTGTGTCTCTGCTCCTCGCCACTGTCTAGTCTCCCACCACTTCTGTGGCCCCTGATTATCCAGAATACTTCTTAAAGATACTGTCTATCCATCCAGAGGATACAATCGCACTGGACTTGGGAGAGGCACAATGTTTTTTGTTTGTTTGTTTGTTTTTTGTGGGTTTTTTTTTTTGCACTGTTGATAAACAGCCCTGAATCACAAGTTATACAGAGAAACATTAAGTAGAATTAACAAGCATGGACAGGAACAAGTAAACAACCAGACCCAAGAGCTGATACTGCATAGGAAAAAACCCCAGTCCAATCAGCAAGAGAAAGAGAGCACTGAGATGGGGCATGGGGAGGGGGTGGCTTTTTTTTTTTCCTTTTCACTTTCCTTCTCTTTCATTTTTTTCCTTTCTTTTTTCATTTTTTGGCTTGAAATTTCTGCTTTGAAAGAAGAATGCACTAGCAAACACTTAGGAAGCCTGGACTTGTTTGGGCCCTACTGCAATACCATTACAGTCGAGAATATACTGTAAACAACCTTGAGGGGTGGGGCGTTGTGGGGGTGTCTTGCTCAAATCCGGATCCTTCAAACTCCCACTCTGGAAGACAAAAATTTGAGACAAATTAAAAGTCACCACCATGAACACCACCAACATCACCACCACTGAGAACCCCAAAGCTCCCTCTCTGGTCCTCCTTTCTCCATCATGTTCAAAATGCCTCTGGATTTTGATGGAGCATGAGGTGAGGAGGTTTATGGTCTGTGTAACAATTCCTTTGCAATTTTTTAACTGTTAATGCCCTAGGGATATCAGTCTGCTTAGCCCCATGTAATTCCTTTTCTTCCCTTGAGGGTATTTCCTCAATTTTGCCTTTGTCAGGGGACCAGATGGACTCTGGAGTCTCTTCTGGCTCTAGCCAAGCAATCCTAGGAACCCATGAACCTTCTAACACTTCGTGAAGGGAAAGAGGGCTACATGTGCCAAACCCCAAGGACTGACTGAGCTCCCAGGAAGGGGTTATACCAGGGAGCTCCATCATTTTCAAGCTCAGTCTGGCTGCTTCACTCTGGACTCATCTGGGGAAAAGGGAAACAGGTTAGAGATCAAGTCCAACCTGCGGGTTGATTGAAGACTCTCTGGGAAAGGGACCTGAAGCCTAAGTAAATTATAGGGAATAATTATTTGTTCCTAGGTTCCTCAGGCTCTTAGGTTTGTAAAAAAATGTTCAAGACCATATTGCTTTATAGGACTACTACTCTATGTAACATAGTGACTGTAGATCCAGCTGGGATTCTGATTGTTTTTTGACAAATGCAAAGGTTCTCTGTTCCTTTAGCTTAGATGACTCTAGTCCTGGGGAAGGAAGGAAGAAAAGAAGGAAGGAAGGAAGGAAGGAAGGAAGGAAGGAAGGAAGGAAGGAAGGAAGGAAGGAAGGAAGGAAGGAAGAGACAGTCTTAGGAAGAGGGTCAACCCTCTGGATGTATAACAGATGAATGTTCCAACAGTGAAAGACACAGAGTATGGTTTTGTACTCTGGACCTGAAAGTAAAATGGGACTTCTTCCTACCCTCCCCCATCCTGAAGATATTCAGGGCCTGGTTATAAACCCAACCACCCCTTCTTGTCCAGCTCTTTCCTGCCTAAGTCTTGAACTTTTGACCTCTCCCACCTCCCCCCCCCCTCTTCTTGCCAGTGGTAATGTTAATGGAATCAGAAGATCTTCCATGCCCCTTGGTATTGGCACTTAGTAAACAGGCACTTAGCACCTTACTTCAAGTTAACACCTTGTTTAAGCTATTTAACTAACACAGAAGTAGTTAACACCTTGGGAGTAGTTAACACCTTAACAGGAAGGGGCAGAACAGGGTGGACCTCCACTGTATATAAGGAAGGGAACCAGCAGGACAGTCAGATTTTCTCTCAGTGACCACCTGGACACTGCACTGTTTTGCTGAGACCTTCCCTCTGCAACTTTGCAAAGAACTTCCAAGAACCAGGCTGAGGAGCTATCATGAGTGAGGGATCCCTGCTTGAGGGAGCCTGTTCTATTGTGAAGGCTTGGGAATGTGGGTGTTAAATGCATTAACCATGTGTATCAACTTCATGACTACTGTAACGGCTTTGGCTTTCTGGTTCTGGGACTTGGTTTTCTGGTATTTGAATAAAGGCTTTAGTTCTGCCCTCCATGTGGAGAGTTTACTACATTTTGCGATTCACAACTATACCAGCATATTCATAACCACCAAGAAATTAATAACTGGTTTTTGTTCAGCCAAATGTGGTACCTCATCTGAAAGAAACTGTGCATTTTCACAGGGGAAGGGGATGCCTTAAAAAGAGATAGTGGCATTTAGGTGTATCCCTACAGGTCACTCAGGGAGCCATCTCTCAAGAAAGGGGAGTTTTTCTTAATTTATTAATAAATCTTTTAATTAATTCATCTTTTTGATGAAGGCAAACGTATTGTTGTCTTCTCAGAATATAAGTTCCTTGAGCAAAGGTTCTTATTATTTTTTAAAGTCTTTCTATCCCCAAGGTCTGGCCCAATATATAGTACAAAGAAGTGATTAAATGAGTGGCTTGTTGATTGACTGAGGTGGCATAGAGTAGTGGAAGGCATGATGGATTTGAAGTCAGAGGCTCTGGGCTCCAATCCCACCTCTGCCACTTATCATCTGTGTGACCTTGGTTGAGCCACTTAGCTTTTGTGGGATTTTCAGTCTCTAGTCACTAAATCTATGAAACTGTGGCTCTATGAGAAATCCCAAAGTCTGTCTTTATAGCACTCAAATACTATATAAACAATACCATGTGTGTGTACCTATATGTATAAATACTATACTATATGGTACTATACAATAGGATACCATATTGTTACCATTTACTATACCATAACAAGCCAAAGCAAGAAACCAACCACTCCCTAAGAATTTCGATAAGAATATATGAAAGTTGGCTTTGGGATCCTTGGGCTGAAATGAATTTCTTCTCCCAGCCATTAAGGCCAAAACAATCCCCTTTCCCCAATCCAGGTCATCATTTATCCCAATCAATTCTCTCTTATTGACTTTCCCCTCTCCACCACTTGAGGCTAATCCCTTATCACCTCACAGGTGGATAAGTTTGACCTTTATTGCTGGCCTCTCTGCCTCCAGCTTTTCCTCAGCTAAACCATCCTGGCAGATACATCTTCCTTAGATACCTTCTTCATTATGTTGCTCCCCTGCTTATGACCCTGCAGTGGCTCCTGAATGCTTTTCATATCAAATCCAGATTCCTTGGCCTAGCTTTCGAGGCTTTATAAAACCTAATCATGGGCCCCATATCTTACTGCTTTTCTTACACACACCCTCACTATGAATGGCACCTTCACTCTTCCTGGCAAAGCATGGAACTCCGATGCTTCTCTGTGCCTTTCTATTCATTCTGCTCCTCCTTGTTTGGGCTCATCTCTGAAATGAGGGAATCAGACCAGAGAACTGCTGAGGTCTTCCCTAGCTCTACCGTTCTCTGTTCTATGTTCTAAGATTCCCTTTATCTTAGGCACTCTAAAGTTCTGTAAGCAGGGTGCCCTCTCTTCTCCTTCCTACTGAGTCAAATTTTATCCTTCTCCAAGACCTCATTCAAATTCATTTCCCAGGAAGTCTTCCTTCCTAGTTAGTTCAAAATGATTTTTTGTTATAGTATCTCCTCTAAATTCCTTACAGGTAATTACACACACACTACACAAAATGGATTTGGGGTCAATGTAAGAATTTTCTAACTAGAGCTATTCAAGAATGAAATTCCCTGCTTTGGGAGATGGCCCAATGACCAGCCATCACTACTAAGGGGATTCCTTCATTTAGAGACTAGATCACCCAGAAGATTCCTCTCCCTTTTGGATTCTATGATTTTACATTTTACGTGAGGTCTGACACTGTTTTCTAGTTATCTCCTGCCTTAGACCTTATCTCCCCATATGAGACTATAAGGTCCCTGAGAGCACACACAGATCATAGTCATATTTCTAGTCTGAAGGAGGAACTACTTATGGTCCAGGTGGAAAAGGTTGGGAAGTTTCTAAGCTGTCTCTTCTTCTTCCAGAGGAGGGAGGTGCCTTGTCCGGTTAAAATGTTAGCTCTTGGGAGTGGGGATTATCTCATGTTTTGTATTTTTAGCTCTAGTTCCCAGAACATAGTAGGTAGCTTAATAAATATTCATTTTATTTATTATTTTCATGGTTGTGGATAAGATTTACACCAAATGATTTCTCAGAGGCTAATGGACCTGGGCTCAGCCAAAGGCACAAAACAGGTTTCCTTGGATTGCCAATGGCATGAAAGTTGTCTGTGGTTCAAAGCCACCTGCTATCTATGTGACCTCTGAGCCTCAGTTTCCTCATTGGTCAAATAAGGGGGTAGGATTACATGACTGCTAAGGCCCTTCCCAGGTCTAGATATGTGAGGGCACAGACTAAGATTTTTATTTTTTTATCCCTAGTGAGAACCATCTAACAGATGCCTAGTAAATGTTTGTGGATTGATTGAGGACAACCCTCGAAATTGTAAGGGGTTAAGCTGAGGGACAGCTATGGGATAAGGTAAAATGCTATTCCTTGGGCTGGCATAAAGCCCTGAGCTCTTCTCCAAGGCAGAGAGTAAAAAGTTCTTTCTTTACTTTTACCCTCCTAAAGCCTTAGCTGGGTTAATAGATCTAAGCTCTTCCTCTCCCCATTCTCCCTCTACCCATTTGAGTTGGTGCCCTAAGGTAGGACCTGCAGACCAGGGCACAAAGGGACAATAGAATTTTTTGGTTGCTGTTATTTGGGGGTAGGTTAGAAAAAGAGAGAGCACAGCAATCTTCTAGGTGGGTTTGCTTCTTCTCTTAATCACAGGTCGAGAGGGTGAGCAGCAGAACTCAAAAGTTCTAAGGTGAAGGGTAGAAACCTTACCCTATCACCCCTAAGACCTCCCACAGATGTCCTTGTGCTGCTCTCCTGTGTTGGGATGACACTGTTTGTTCCTCTTTATATCAAGTTTCCATTGATTAGAGTCAGAATTATTAGAATATAAATTCCTTGTGGATAAGGATTATCCAACTTTTGTATTTGCACCACCAAATTTTAGCACAATTCTTGGCACACAGTGAAAATTTAATAAATGTTTTTTCATTCTACTCCAAGGCTTTCAAGATTATTTGGACTGGAATAGGAGGTCTTGAGGTCTTTTGGAAGTCTTTTGGAGGACAAGCCACTGGAAGGCTGAAAGGACTTCAGACAATGGAAGCTGGAATTGTCTCAAGCTGCAGCCTCTTACTCAAACAAACTTTGGGCATTGGTGAAGACTAACTAGGGCTCTAGAGAAGCTAAGTGATTTGTTCAAGGTCACACAGCGTGGGTGCTGGAAGGGCAGGAGGCACTTTACAGGACAGGACTGAGAGCCCCACCTGGGTCTCCCCATCACCCAGCTTGCCCTTTCAGCTATGTTGAAGTCAGGTTAGGGAAAGGCTATCCCAGTCTGAGAACAGACCCTCTGCTGTGCGGCCCCAAGCCATTTGAATTCCAAGGCTTCAGACTGCATTCCAAGGGCAGTGGTCAACAAGAACGGCTGTGGCCTCTTTCAGGTGGCTTTTTGGTATTTCCCAGAAATGAAGAGGCTATGTGGAGAGCACATGGTTAGTCTTCCCACGGCCCTGAGAGGGATGCTGGAGTTCAGTAAAGGTCAAGTCATCTGGGCACACTGACCCTTTATGGGCTCATGAATCATCACCAGCACTGGCCTTCTGCCAGCCTGCAGAGTAGGGACTTGTCTCTGTCCCTCACCTGCCTTTCTCCCCTCTTAGCATGGTCTCCTGTAGATGTCCACCTCCCCTGATGCCAATCTTTGGTTCTTGTTCTCATTTGGCTACCAGCTGATCTCTGTTGGCTGACGAGTGAGTGTTGGCTGATGAGATCTTTAATAATTTGCCCTCCCAGAGAATACACATTTTTATGGGGGCAGAGGAAGAAAGGACCAAAAAGTCAGAGGGTGAGATTGACTTCTATTTAACTATGCTGTACATCCCTGTATTTATTAATCTTATATTCATGCCATATATACTATATGCGCGCATCTCTACCATTAGAATATAGCAAAAACAACAAGGAGCATTTATGAGATGCTTACTGTTTACCAGACATTGTACTCAATACTTTGGATAATAAAGAGAGGCGAATGTGCCCGGTGAGCAAGGATTGTTCTCTCCACTGCTTTTGCATTCCCAGCACTGGGCACAATGCCCCACGCTTAGGGAGTGGGTCAATGGTTCTACATCTGGAACGCATAGGATTTTATCAGTAGAAATGACCCTGAAGAAGACAAATGACCACCTGCTTTGCTGTGGCTCCCTAAAGACCACAGGCCTTCTCCATTTTCAGTTGAATCTTTCCATGTGTGTTGTGTTGGACAGCAGGGAATGGCTTTTTTTTTACCCTATTCCTATCTCCAGCACTTTGCATGTCATAAACACTTAATAAATGCTTCATTCATTCGTTCATTAAGTAATACTTGATTGATTGGGGATCAACATAAAGAAGATCATTCTAGCAATTCTGGGCTCATAAGAATCTCAGAGCTCCACATTATTATTTTATAAGGAAACTCGAGGTCAGAGGGGCTAACTATCAAGACCATGTGGGGATTAAGCATCAGAGCTGTCCAGTACTGAGGCAGAATGGTTCCTGAGGGTACTGAGCTTTGTCGTGCTCAGACTCCAAGCAGAGGCAGAATGTTATCCAGAGATGCTTAGGCAGAAGCAGGGGGATGAGAGCAGAGACTGGAGGGCCATGGATCCTGAGCAGGAGGGGCCCTGGAGGTCACCCTGCTCCTTTTAGATGTGAGAAAACTGGTTTGCCTGAGACATAGGTGGTAAGTAAGCCAAGTTTCAAGTTCAGCACTCATTCCCAGGCAGACTCTTTCCCTGTTCTAAGGTCCCTTTCACCTCGGAACGTCTAAGAATCCCCCTTTATGCCTCATTCATAAATCTGTTACAAAGAGACAATTTGTTGTCCCTAAAGGGTCAGGCCTCAGTTTTCTCGTCTTGAAAATGAGATCTCTGAGGGTTCTTCCTCTTTCTAGATCTAAAGGTCTCCTTATTCAAAGGCAGGAGAATTTCAGGTAATAATGGCCCCTGTTTACAAAGCTGGGGTGCCGGTGGGGAGAGTGGTGTTTATAAAATCCTTTCCCCAGGAGAGCCCTAGGATAAAGGCAAATCTCTTTAGCTCTAGTCTGCAGAAGAGGAATCAAGGCTCAGAGAGCTTGTGACTGATCTGGGGTCACACAACTATTAGGTGTCAGAGAGGAATTCAGACCCAGGACTCTTGACAACCGGGCAGCAGAAAGAAGCATTTATTAAACACCTGCTTATATGATAGAGTGCTGGGCCTTGAGTCAGGCCAGAGTTTGAATCTGGCCTCGGACAGTTGTGTGACCTTGGGCAAGTCACTTGGTCTTGTTTGCCTCAGTTTCCTCATCTGTAAAATGAATTGGAGAAGGAAATGGCAAACCACTGCAGTATCTTTACCAAGAAAACCTCACGGGCAGTAGGCGTGCTGTTGTCCACAGGCTCACAAAGAGCTGGACACAACTGAAGACAACAACAACATACCAGGAACTACACAAAGTGCTTTGCAAACACTTGATCCTCACAACAACCCTGTTAGGTGCTTTTATGACCCTCATTTTTACAGTTGAGGAAACTAAGGCAGAAGAGGGTAAGTGACTTGCCCAGGGACACACAACTAGTAAATGTCTAAGGTTGGATTTGAACTCAAGTCTTCCTAACTCCAAGCCTGGTGCTCTAACTACTGAGCAACCTCACTGCCTCTAACAGCTAGGGAAGTGTTAGGGAACTCATCCCAGCACCCCAAAATCATACCAGGTAGGCTACCATCTGGCCCATCTATATATGCCAGCCCAATCTTGGTTCTCCCCAACCACAGAACTCCTGGAATGTCAGAGTTGTAAGAAACAGAGATAGAACAGAAATACAGGTCTTCCTGGAGCCAGTAAGACCTGGGTTCAAATCCCACCACAGTGCCTATCTGTGTGACCTTGGGCAAGTCATTGCCCTCTCTCAGCCTTGGTTTTCCCTTCTATAAAATGAGAGGGGGTACTACATGGACCAGATGGCCCCTGAATTTCCTTCCAGCTCTCCAGGCTCTTCCAAGGACTCCTGGGTCGCTCTGCTCCATCTTTAGTGCCATTTCCCTTTGCCCTCTGACACTGAGGACAGGCTTGGAGGTGAAGGGTTGGGGGAGAGAAGGCCCTAAGCATGAGCTGAGATCATGAGCTTCATTCTAACCCCCAAAGGGGAACATCAGGACAGCCAGGGAGCCAGAGCCTGGGAATGGCCAGGCCAAGGAGCTGCCGGCCTCCCTTGGGCTCCATCAAGGCTGCGTCCTGGAGGTTTCTGGGGAGGGGCAAAGAGGGAGGAAGCATTCCTCTGGAGGCTCGGTCATTGCCAGGCCGAGACATTCCGGCTCCTTTGGCCTTCCCTCTGCTTTGGGCTTCTTCCCTCTGGGGTTTGGCTTCCTCAAGGATCTATCTTTGGTCCTGGGGCTGCCTGAGAATGTCAATTCTTGGGGAGCGCCTCTCCCTCCCAGCACTTCTCCTGGAGACAACAGTCAAAGGTAATTTGTATAGTGGGAGTGGAGGATTTCCCCACTGGCTCTGTTCACCATGCTCTGGACCCAGGACAAAAGGTGGGGCATTGGTGCCAAGGTATGGATAGTGCCATAATGGGACTAACCAGGAGATGGTGGGATTATGGACTAAGAACCAGGAGGGACCTTAGAGTGCCAACCCCCTTGTTTTACAGGTGAGAAAAGCCCAGAGAGGGCAAATAATTTTCTCAAGGTCATAGCACTGCAGATGGGATTTGAACCCAGGTCCTCTGACTCCAAATCCAGTGCTCTTTCCACCGTACCACATCCCATTGGGGAAGAACAGAGGAGCAACAATTCACTTCCTAGTAGATGTATGATTATCTCCAGTACTGAGGGCAAAGTTGATGTCAGAGTCCGGAGTGCCAGTAAAGTCAGGAGATACGTGCACAGTTTGGAGCCCAGCTAAGTAGCCTGAAGTCTACATTCAGAGGTTAATTAAAGCATGGTCTGTCTACAGGTTGAAGGCCAGGATTCAGAGGTCTGAGTCAGGCAGGAAGGCCTGAGGAAGACAGTCTGGAGCCCAAGCAAACACAGGGGGCCAGATTGGGGCTCAGATTCTAAGCCAAAGCCCAAGGAAACAGGTGGGCAATGGAATTTGGCATCTTGGGATCTGAATGAGGCAGGCCAGGCCATAGATCAGCAGGACCAGGGTCTGCCTGTGGCTTCCAGGAGAGAGGCTGTTTGCCCTCTGGCCCAGCTTTTAAATAGCCTTCCTGGTGTGGGTGGCAGAGAACAATTAGGACAGCAGATTGATGATGGCCATCAGAGTGAGGCAGGGCTGTATGAGCAGTGGGGATTAGAGCACAGGCCTATGGTCTCCAGGGAGCACTAAGCAATTCTAATGGCAGAGGGGAAGGGCAAAACTGGGCAGTCAGCAAAATTTAAATTGGTGCCCTCCCAGGCCCCTTCTAGCATCCCATATCCCATTCATTCTTCAGGGAATTGCTCTCAAGGGCTAAGATCCTTGACTGGAGTCTTAGCTCATAATGGCTCAAGGTGTTTCCTCTTCCAGCATTATAAGCATTTTTGAGAAGGCCCCCTAAAGCTTCAGACCCAAAGGAATGAATTTCTAATGGTGGAATTGCAGACCATTTGAAAGGAAATGGAGGAGATATTTTTGGCTGCTGGGCCTGGAGCCATCTGGTGTAATGCCAGCCCTGGCAGGGGGTCCTCAAAGAGGCAGAGGTAAAGTATGAGAGTTGTTCTACCTACCTTAACAGCTCTCCAAAACTATAATAACTAGAGAGACTTGAGAAGCCCTAAGAGAAAAGAGACTATGGATACATTTTGTGGCAGGACCTCCTTTCTTACACAGAGAAGGGTATCTGCCTTTCCAGGCCTACTGAGAATAGGAAATAATATGGGAATATCTTCTTGAGAATGGGGAGGCTGGGCGTCAGGGAAGAAGTAAGCCAATGAGCAGAGGACCCCAGGAAAGGAGGCGTCACAGACCTTCCCAAAGGTTCCTCCAGAAGGAAGAGGTGGCCCCAAGTGACTAGAAGCAAACCTTCCTGACCTGGGTGGAGCTCTGCCTTGTTAACTGAATTACAGCTGGAACAGAGGGTCTCTCAGACCTGAAGCTTCCTAAATACCATAATGAAGTGAGAATTGAGGACCCAGCACCTAGGCCAGGATTTCCAAGGGGTGGTCTTCCTTGTCTTCCAGAACACAGACCAGAGGATTGGGAAATGGAGCTTAGATCCTAGGCCATGAATTCACTGTGTAACATCAGGGAAATTCCTTTAGCTCTTCAGGCCTTAGTTTCTCTATCTGTAAAGTAAGTGGGTTTGGATGAAATAATCTGGTCACAAGACTATGAAAGTTTAGAGCTGAAAGTGGGGAGGGGGGAGCTTTGTTTTTTTTGTCTTTTCTTGTATCCCCAAGGCTTAGCTAAGAGCCTGACACATAGTAGGGTTTGACTTCCTCAATTTGCAGGAGAATGGCTTGAGAGGAAGGTGTGATCTTGGACACACTTCAGATTGGTCCAGAACTAGAATTAGAATACAGGCCTTCTGACTCCCTTGGTTACCGCACCATGTTCTGAGAGCCTTCGGTCTCTAATCACTTAGGATTCTATGATAAGCTCCTGAAGCTGTTCATGGAAACTATGAACTTTTCAGTGATCCCCAGGGAATCTGGGTGGAGGAAGGGGACCCAGCTTCCAGCCAAAGAGATTTGGTAGAAAACAAGTTTCTACCAGCCCTCCAGGGAGAGGAGGGGGTGGAGGCATGGGGGACTACAGCAAAGACAGGCCCTTCTCCTTCTCCTGCAGTTATCAGCAAACAAGGCCAGGCAGAGGGGAAGGCTCAATTGTTGTCCCGATCCTATCTGAGGTCCTGGCAGGACGTAGGGCTCAGCCTCCCTGACGGAGGAAGGAAAGACACTGAGTGAGTCAGCTGCCTAGAGTGTGTTGGTCTAAATCCAGATGCCCCTCCCCTCCCCACCCCCACCCATTCCCCCTCCATAAAGGAAGGGCCCTGTGCTTGCTCAGCAGTATTAGAGACAGGAAATTGGGAAAGGGTCCCAGGGTCTGGCCCCAGGAAAGAGGCCGGGCTCCTGGCCGGACAGTGATGCTGTACCTTTCTGATTGGCTGCCTCCTGGAGTCTTGGCTTCCCCCAGGTTCAGGACCCCAGGGAGAGGGAGGCAGTATGAAAGCATGTGGTCTGAAGGTGGCAGGTTCAGCTCTAGCAAAAGGGAGGGTGGATGAGACATGTTCTCAGGCAATTAGCATCCTTCTGGGCTTCACACTTTCACTGCTGGCTCTCAGAGAGTATATACAAACCGTATTCTCTGGATAAGCCAGACCTCATGTGGCCCTGACATTGGCCTCTCCCTCCTCCTCTTCTTCCTCCTCCTCCTCCTTCTCCTCCACCCCTTCCTCCTCCTTCTCCTCTTCCTCCTCTTCCTCAGGGCTTTGTGACTCCTGAAGCTCCCAGAGCTCCCACCTATGGGTCCTAGGAGCACTCAATAGAATCTGGCACAGCCAAAGGTCCAGCCAGGACATCCCACCTGTTGTCCTGAGGACAGTCATTCTCACTCCTCCACCTGAGGCACAGGTTGCTAGCCATAGTGCCCAGGAGGTCTTGGCTTGAATCTTGCCTCTGGCACCAGCTCTGTAATCAAGGGTCTTAACATCTCTGACCCTTATTTTTTCTGGTCTTTAAGATGGAATTAATAGTACCTGTCTCACAGGGTTATTATGAGGAGGAAATGAGTGTTTTGCAAACATTGAGCAGTTTATAGGGCATGCCAAAAGTCTTAGTTCCGTTTTCAGATATTAAAGATTTAAACTGCACTAAGACTTTTGGGATACCCCATATAACTGTTAGTTATTATTCCTATCCACATTCTTCTCTGACTTTTATACGGGGATAGGGTGGATTAGAGGTCCCCTATGTGTGGCCTATAAATGAATGCACAGTATATGGCCGAGTGCATCCTTGTAGGGGTAAACTCCCTCCCTCCCTCCCAAATTCTTCTCCAGTTGCTTGTATTCCTTCCTGAAATCCTAATATTAGCAATTCCTGCCTTTGACTCTTAAGTTGTTTTGGCTCCCCAGAATCCCTTAGGAAAAATGAAAATGCTCCCTTGAGAAGGAGAAGCAGCATGACACTTGGAGAAAAGGGCTACATTTGGAGTCAGAGGACATGTGTTGGATTTCCCTCTGCTACTGGCGGTGTGACCTTGGACAAAGCCCTAAATCTCCCCAGACCTCAGTCTTCTCATCTGTAAAATGAAGTTATATCTCATATTCCATATAATGACCAGTCAGGGTAAGTGATTTCTTTCACATAGAAAGGCCATTTGACTGAGCCAACAGAAAGAGTAGAATCCAAGGACTCCTCGTTATCCAAGTAACCTTGGGTCTCAGTTAATGTCTTTGGGAGGAGGTGGGGTAGGTAAGATTCCCAAGCTGCCCTCCAAGCTATAAATCTCTAATCCATGACTCTGTGATGTGGTTGGGCAATTATCTGGAGGCAAGATCCTGGAGAGAAGAGATATGGCTTTCTGGTCCCCAGAGTGGAATGTGGTCAGCATCATAGGAGTGAGAGCCAAGCACAGTGCAAGGCACACAGCATTTGGAGGCAGATATAACAAGGAGACAGGACAGATGGGCATGCCAGGAGTGGAAAGGCAAACCTTCTCAGACTCCAGCTAATTGGGGTTCAGAGAATCGTAACACTAGATCTGGGAGGAGACAGCAGTGATCATATATACCATCCCCTTATTTTAAAGATGAGGAACTTGTGGGCCTGGGAATTGAGTGAACTTGACCAAGGCCAGACAGGTGGTGAGCATCAGAGGCAAGATCTGAACCCAGACCCCAGTATATGAACTGGATCTAGTACAAATTTCTTTCCTGGAAGAGGGCTGTAGAGGAAAGACCCTGCCAGCTCTAAAACCCTCTGTTCTCTTAGGTAAGAAAACTGAGGAGCGGCTGGTCAGAGCTGGAGGTAACTCAAGCCAGAGCAGTGGGGTGACAGAGAGCCTGGGGAAGGATGAACCTAGTTATGAGGATGGAAATTTCTCAAGAGCCAGCAAGCTGGGACCAAGGTTGGCCACCAGGTGTCACTGTCACATTGAGAAAGGAAGGCTCACATCTTGCTGCAAGGTTCTAACACCCCACCTCCTTCAGAAATGAAGGGAGAAGGGTTATTATTAATCCACACTGGGGTGTGAGCTGATAAGGAATCAGGGATCTGAAAGAGAACTCAGAGGTCCTCTAGTCCAGGCTCTTCCTCCCTCCACCTCCAAACCCATTCCCATTTAACAGATGAAGAAACTGAGGTCAAGCAGCCAAGTCAGAATTTGAACCCAGGGTCCCTTGCCTTCACATTCTTTTCTGTGGACTACATTGACTTACTTAAGATATTCACATTCTCCTAGAGGGGTTCAAATTTTAGTTTAATGAGGATCATTTTGTAATTTGCAAAAGCACTTTAGGGACATTATCTCACTTGAGATAATTTTCCTAGAGGAATTAGGAAAATCCTCAGAACCTCCAAGACCCAAAGGAATGATGGTGGGATTTCAGGCTCTGTGATAGGCTGCAGCAAAAGGTCTGCCTGGTACCCTCAGTTTGGGAAAGGAATAATTGTTTCCATGGCATCTGCTCTCTGCCAGCCACAGGTATTACCTCATTTGAGCTTCACAACGACCCTGCAAGGGAGGTGTTCTTGTGATCTCCATTTACAGATGGGGGAAGGTTAGGCCAACAGATATTAAGTGACCTGCCCAGAGTCACACACCCACAGTAGGGTGAGCTCTGGCTCCAACTCTGCCTTTCACCCAGATACAAAGGGGGAAGGAGGGAAGGGAGAGGCAGTTTTCATTCCAGCCTATTACACATGGCCATTTGAGAGGGGCCAGAAAGTCTCTGACCCTCCAAGCATCTGTCTAAGCACCTGCCACAGACTCAGAGAATGTTAGAAATGGATGAGGGCGGGGGGGGGGGGAATCCTTCAAAGTCAATGAATCCAATCCTCTTGTTTTAAACATAGCAAAACCAGCAAACCAACAATGATAAGAATAATGACAGCAACACTTGTTTGCAAAACACTTTAAATGACATTTCAGAGAACTAAGGCTAACCACTAAGAGCAGCTAGGGACCTAGCCAAGGTCACAGAGGGATTGGCTAGAACCCCTCCCAGCCCAGGCTCCAAAATCTTAGGATCTAACCATAGGCCTGCTCTCACCACTCCCCCTCCCCCTTCATCACTTCTAGTTAAGTACATCGCTCTAATCATAGGCTTGCATCTCTGAGAGGCAATTAAGCTTTGTTCTCCTAATTACCTTGCTCTAATTTTCTAATGACTAACATCTTGAGGAATGGATTTTCATCTCTTTTGCAAGAGGTACAACTAGAGGTTGGCCAAGGTGTAAGGTGTCTGGTAAGACTTTGTGAGTCAGGAGGGTCTGCTCACAATATGGTGGCTATGGGGAAGGGAACACCATTGTGAGTTATGGGGAGGCTGGTTCAGAGGTCCAGACAACCTGTGCCACTCACTCAATCAATGCCTGTAATCCAGCCTGCCCTTGGTCATAGGCCCTACCTATTGTACTTGACACCTCCTTTATTCAGAGTCTTGGTTGAAGGCAGTGATCCACATAACGGGCTTTTCTAGGGTCACTGGGGCCAGAGAAGAGCCTGAAGAATCCCAGAGGTGGGGGCTTACCCCTTTAAATGCCTAAAATTGAACTGTAGGTCACAGAGACATGAGGTCATAGGAAGTAAATGAAAAAGGGGGGTCAGAGAAGAGGGGATCTCCAGTTTCTTCATTTTGCAAAGAAATTAGTAGTCATGAAATCTTGGTGCACAAAGGAACCTTGGACATACTCTATTCCAAAGTCTTTCATTTCACAGAAGAAACTCAGGAAGCATGAATATTGTGCTGGATTGGGAACTAGGTAGACCTGGGTTTAAATCCCACCTTAGACACTTTCTAGCACTATGACCTTGGGCAAGTCATTCAACCTCTTGAGGCCTTAGCCTTTGTAAAATAAAGGGGTTGGAGTCAGTGACTTCTATGGTCCTTTCCAAGTCCAAATTTATGGTCCTATGAAGCCCAGTAGGGGAAGTGACTCAGCCAAAGTTACATTTAATTTAATTCAATTAAGCACTTAATCTGGGCAAGGTGAAAGTCAGGGTGGTGTAATGGAGAGAGAGCCGACTTCAAATTGGGAAGACACCTGTTCTTATCCCACCTCTGACACATACTGGCCAAGCGACATTGCCACTGACTGACCCTTTCAATCCTATAGGAAAGTGCTAATGATGTGCATGGGTAGAAAGAGCTTTCTTACTGACAAATCCCTCCTCTATCAAAAAAATCATCAAGGTACTGTCCATAAAAAAATAGACCATATGATATATCCATCAAAAATGTATCCATAAAAATATACATATGTGTTTATATGCATATACGTGTATGTGTATTGTGTATATATGTATGTATGCATGCATCATGCATACATGTTTATGTCTTTGGAAATAAAAAGAGGAAACAACAAAATTTTCCCTGCCTTCGAGGAGTTTATATTCTATGTGAGGGATAGAGTTTGTAGACAGACAAATAAATACAATATAATTTGAAGTGTATGAATAAGCAATACCATACCATATGACATGGCATGATATAGTATCACTTCTAAATTCCATTTTGACACTTGGGTTGGCAGAGTAGAAATTCTTTAAAGACAGGAGTTAGCTCACTTTTGTATTTTTATCCCCAGGGTCTGACTCACAGTATGGATTTAATGCCTATTGATCAACTGATTGAGTGATTGAAGCTATGTTGAAAGGGAACCCTCTCTGCTCTCCACATAAAACAATGTACCCACCTGCTGAATGAAACCCCTTTCAAAGGGGACAAGGAATGGTCCAAATGCAAACACATACATACCAGAAGCATAACCTGATAGAACAGAGCCTTCCCTACAAGCATGCTTTGACAGCTGCACACCATGTACCTGAGGAAGGGATGGGGAACTGCAGAGGAAGGTAAAGGGGCTGCCAGGGGATGTCATACTTTGGTGACTTCCCAATTGTGTCAGAGCTCAGTGTTGGTCTTTGGGAGCTCAGAACCAAGTTCTTGGGCACTGGTAAGCCTTTTTCCTGAAGATAGTTGACAAGATGATCCTAGCTCCAAAGAGGTGTCATTATGTCCTAGGGCTGTCCCTTCCAATAGCCTGAAGCTCTGAGGAGGGGGAGACATCTTAGTGTCTGTGTCTGCAAGTAAGCCCCACTCCCAGGGGGATGTCTCTCCCACTGAAGACAGATCTTTGTGGATATGAAAGTCTGGTATGAACCACTCAATGCTGGCAGCTTCAGAAGCAACAGAAGGTCTTTATTCACTACTCACTTAGGGAGGATTCAGGAAGGGTCAGAGGTGGAAGGGCAAGGCTTCTTTAGGAAAGAGATGTATGGTTTAGGTTTCTACTTCCTATCCTTGGGTCCCCAGAAGAACTTTGATGCTTCCTTCAGGAATCTGGCAGGATTCCCTCTAGAGAATGTGAACCAACCTGGTCCAGAGACTGTCATCCCTTTCCTCTTAGACCTTGCCAAATCATCTTGATTTGGAGCTGGTGGGAAGGACCCCAGTCAATGGGAAGTCCAAATCATCCCCTGGTTCTCTGAGCTAAGTCTAGGAGATTCCCACACTCTTTTCATGGTATCCAGAACCCCTCAGGGCCAATGCAAGTACTATAATATGACATAACATAGGATATGATACATGATATAATAAAATATAGAGCATAATATATAATGCTACAATGTGATATATAATATGGAATGACATAATAGACTATACTACTTTAATATATATTTTAAGGTGATGGAAAAGCCTTCCACACTTGATAGTTCCATTCTTGAACCCTGAATCTACCCATGAGCATCTGTAGCCCCACCAACACCACACACCAGCTTCTCTAACCTTGTAACTTGTAGGGAATTGAGGTGCTAATATGAGACGTACCTAAGCCCAGCAGCATGGGCTCCCACATCCATAAGTGGCTCTCCAACAACTCTCTGAAGTCAAACTTACCTGAGGTTGCTGGGTGGTTGAAGGTCTCTGGGGAGACAGGGCAGGGGTCCGAGAGAGCTGCTGGTTCATTTTGCTGATGACCAGTTCGGTGATCAGCTGTCTGTCCTCCGCCTGGTGTTCCCCAATTAGAGGCATTGCACAATCCATGACCTGTCACAGAAAACATCATAGGTTCATGGACTCATATCAAGGGTTCTTGACCTGGGGTCTGAGACTGTATTTAAAAATGTATTAACGTGGTTTCCTTTGCAATCTTGTGTATTTCAATATAATTGGTTTCCTTTGTAATCTTGACTATTTTATTTTGTGCATTTAAGTAATTTTTTCTGAGAAAGGCTATAGAGGCTTCACCAGACTGCCAAGGGGGTCCCTGACACAAAGAAGGTCAAGAACTCTTGACCATAGCTAGAAGGTCTCTTAGAGGGAATCTAATCCACCCTTTCTCATTTTACAGATGACCCAGGAAGCTTGGTGGAACTTAAACCTAGGTCCTGTGACTACGGAGTCAGCGTTCTTTCTTAAAATTCCAGACTCATAGAAGGTTAGAGATAGAAGAAACCTAAAAGGTGGTCCATTCCAATATCCCAACTTATACAGGATCTATGTATTTCATTTTATGCATTTAGAAATGTTTTCTGAGGGGGTTTGTAGACTTTACCAGGTTTTCAAATGAGGTCCATAATACACACATGCTGCATTCTAGAGAAATGGCTTTCTTTTATATATGGGACTGAAAACAGCATCCTATAATTGCTACCTCTTGATCACAGATATAAAGAAGTCTAGACATAGCAGGGCGGCTAGGTAGTGCAGTGGATAGAGTACCAGGCTTGGAGTCAGGAAGACCTGAGTTCAAACGTGGCCCTAGACACTTGCTAACTGTGACTCTGGACAAGTCAATTAACCCTGTTTGCCTCAGTTTTTTCATCTGTAATATGAGCTGGAGAAGGAAATGGCAAACCAGTCCAGTTTCTTTGCAAAGGAAACCCCAAAGGGGTTCAAGACAGTACTGAAACAACTGAACAACAACAAAAGATTTAGCAGACTTCTGGCTTCCCTAGCCTAATCCATAACTGAAAGAATAGTCTCTATAACACTCCTGACATATGCCTGCCCAGCCTCTGACTGGGAACCTCCATGACAGGGTGCTCCCTAGTCTGTCTGCGGACAGCTCTGATGGTTAGAAAGTTCTTTCTTAAACTGAGCTGAAATCTGCCTCATGAGGATTCCCTCCTCTTGGTCCTAGTTCTGGACTCTGAAGCTGGACCAGATTAGGGCACCAGCGATTACTGGGCACGAAACAGTCAGTGTGTGACAATGGCGCCATTGGCAGGGTACAACAGTGCTGGGTGACAGGACTGCTGAGCCCAAGTGGTCTCTCTGTCCTTTGGAGGACACAATGTGCAGTCAGAAAAGCCCAGCTCTTTGGAGAGCAGCTGGAAGGAGGAGACTTTACATAAGCCCTCTCTTGGTTTCCCCTATTGATCGTCAGCTCTGATTTTATTGACATTGAACAGACAAACATTGACCCCATCAAGACACTTATTACAGTGTCTATATCACAGGCTCTGGTCATCAGGGTCCTGGGGTGGGAATCTCACTGAAAGAAGGGGAAAGGGAAGGAAATACACATTTAGAAAGTGCCTACTATGTGCTGGGCATTGTGCTAAAGTGCTTTATAAATATTAACCCATCTGATCTGCACAACAACCCTGCAATGTGGGTGTTAGGGATATTATTCCCATTTCACAGTTGAGGCAAACAGAGATTAACTGACTTGTCCAGGGTAACACAGTTGGTAAGTGTCTGAGGCTGACTCAAGGCCCCAGTGGTACCCCCTCTCACGGAAGGACTCCCAACAGCCTTCCAAGATGGCAAAGGGCCCATGAACCGAGGCTGGACTCCCATTACCAAGCAAGAGCCTCAGTTTCCTCACCTGTAAAATGAACTAGAGAAGGAAATGGCAAAACCGCTATAGTGTCTCTGCCAAGAAAATCTCAAATGGGGTCATGAAGAGTCAGACATGAGTGAAAGACGACTAAACACCTTTGACAAAGTGACCTGCCCAGGGTCATAGGCAGGACTGGAAGGAAAGAAGGAAGGAAGGAAGGAAGGAAGGAAGGAAGGAAGGAAGGAAGGAAGGAAGGGAGGAAAGAAGGAAGGAAGGAAGGGAGGGAGGGAGGAAAGGAGGAAGGGAGGAAGGAAGGAAGGAACGAAGGAAGGAAGGAAGGAAGGTAAAGAGAGAGGGAAGGAGGAAAGGCAGAAAGTAAACCATGGCTCAATTCTCTGACAAGTTTCTTCTAGGACCCTAACTCTCCACTGCCTTGGGTGTTGTTGGGCACCACTAGTGACCCCACAATCCTGGAAGGGACAAGGTTCAGGGGAATAAATAGCTAAGGACTCTGCCAAAAGTAAATTAGGCAGCCATTCTGAGGGTGGCCCAATGGCCGTGGTCACTGGCTGCTTCAGAACATGTTTGCCTTAACTCCTCTTTCCTTCCCTGTCTTTTCTTTTCTGCCACGTAGCCTATCTCCTCATCTTCCTTCCCTTCTCCTTCCTCTTTCTTCTGTATAATTTCTCTCTTCTTCATCTCCCCTTATCTCCCCCTCCCATTCCCTTCCCTTTGCCTTTCTTTCACCTTTTTATCTTCTCTTACTGTTTCCTTGCTTCTCTCCTCTGTATCTTTTTCCCTCCCCATCTTCTCTTGGTATCTTCGCCCAATCTTTCCTCAACACTCTAATTTGAGGCAAAATTGTCATTGAGCTCCTAGTAAGAATTCATGAGAGAGAGACAGAGACAGAAAGACAGACAGACAGACAGACAAAGATGGAGAGAGACAAACAGAGAGAGAGAGAGAGAGAGAGAGAGAGAGAGAGAGAGAGAGAGAGAGCGAGAGAGTGAGCAGCCAAGGCAGTGGGCAGCAGAGGCAGAGGGAAATGCGGTTAAGGGCCATGGCTGGAAGCAGGGGTGTGGTGAATTCTCAGAAAGGAAGCTATTAGAGGAATCAGCCAAGCAGAGAGTGATGGTGCCACAAAACTTACTCATCTACCCCCAGCCACAAGTGGGGCACATGGCCATCCAATGTGTGACCCATAGGATGTCCACGAGACAGCCTCAGACGTTTAGCTCTCTCTTCCCAGGCCTCCCACCCCCTGGTTGGCAACAGGTCTTCATGCATGTGTCTGTTTGTAGGAGCTGTGTGTACTGTCTATAGGCTGGACTTCTCATAGGAAGATGAGGTGGTCCTTATAGGGGGTGCTTTGGGGGGCTCCCAGAAAATCCAGGCAGATTCTGAAGTCTATGTCCCTATGATCCTAAGCTCCCTCCAAGTCCAGGAACTACAGAGCCCATCACTCCACCATGGACAATTCCTTTGGGTTAAGCATTGCTTTCTGTCCTCAGAGGCACCAAAGTGGCCCAGTGGATAGTCCGCTTGATCTGGAGTCAAGAAGACCTGAGTTCAAATTCAATCATTGATATTTACTGTGTGGTCCTGGGCAAGTCATTTAACTTCTGTTTGCCTTAGTTTCCTCAACAGTAAGAAAAAAGGGAGGGATAATAATAATTAATAGCATCTAACTTGAGGACCAAATGAGATAACATTTGTTTTTTCAGAAAAAGTGCTAAGCACAGTGCCTGGCACATAGTAGGTGCTTTATAAATACATATTCCCTCCCTTCCCCCATCCTTATTTAAAATACAAATCCTAGAAGGACTGATATATTGTCCTTGGTACACCCATTTATCAGCGGCTTTTCTAGGTGGTGGGAAAGATTTATGTGGAGGAAGAAGAGGGTGGCAAGAATGCTAAGCCCCTTCTAGGTCTACAGCTATGATCCTAGCATTCTAAGTGCCACTTGTTTCTATCAGAATGTAAGCTCCTTGAGGGCAGGACTTGCTTTTGCCTTTCTTTGCCTTCCTAGTGCTTAGCCCAGGGCCTGGTAAATAGTTCCCTGCTTAATACAGTCAAGTCCCAGTTACTGAAATTGTTGCATTGTTAGAATTTGTCAGCTAGAATGACCATATTTTATATATTTATAGCTATGAATACTGTGAATTTGGATGCACATGCTCCGCAGGGTTCATTCTTAGCACAGTGATTCCAAGTTCGTTGAGAAGAGTCTGGTACGTTGCAAACACAGTGATTTATCCAAAATGGCACAGAAAGCTTGTTGTAGTAGTAACTAGGATCAGAAACCTGAGCTCCTGACTCCCATTTTCCAGGGGTGGTGGGTTTTTTGTTTATTTGTTTTCTAATGCCACAATATACCTCATCTCTCTCCCAAGGAGGATGACAGCTGTCCTAGGAGACAGCGTGCTGTTGTCTCTGGTTTTTAGACTACAAAAGGCCAACAAGACCTGGAATTTGGGAAACCATCACCCCCTTGACGACTGAAGGTGAAGGGGGGGTTTCTGCTCCCTAGGATCATAAGACCCAATAGTTTAAAACACTCCTCTCTATCAAGATGCTATTCCTCAGCCCCCAGAACTTCTACTGAGGCCTTCTGGGTCTTCTCTGTGCCTTCTTAACCCAAAAGCGAGTTACAGACCAAAGCATGGCCACCTTGGCCCTTTCCTTCCCTCGTCCAACATAAAGGCCAACCTGCTTAGCTGAGTCAGACTTGCCTCAAAAATGTAGTCCTTCCCATCCTTGCCGTGCACAGCCTTGACAGCACAGATATCCAGGCCTCCAAATATCTCAGAGCAGGAATCCACCCACAGCTTATATCTGCAAAGGGAAGGGAGGCACAGGTGAGGCATGGGATGGATCCAAATAGCTCACTGAAAACTTACCTGTCCTTTTGCTTTCTCCCACCCCTCACCATCCCCTGTGCATGCCCCAAGTTTCTTCCTCAGTTGCCTATTTGGCCCCACTTTGACTTCAGCCTAAAATACTGTCCCCTCTTCTCTGTCCATCCCTATCTCTCCTGTCCTTAATGGTTCAGCCCAAGCCCACTTTATCCAAGAAGTTTTCCCTCTAACACTTGCACCTCCTCCATGATCTCTCCCTCTGCTGCTGACGCTTAGTAGGTACACAATCATGAGAAAGTCGACCTCTCTGACTCTCAGTTTTCTCATTTGCGAAATGGGAATAATGATACAGGTAATACCTCGTAAAGTTGTTGTCCAGATCAAATGAAGTGATTTATGTAAAGTGCTTTGCAAATTCTCAAGGGATGACTAAATGCCAGCTATGATTATATTTTTATTGTTACCATGTAACTCTTAAGAGACTGTACCTTCTCAATAGCACGTAAATACTGCTTTGTACTGGTCCTGCTATCAAGTCTTCCCTCCCAAACTAGACTCCAACTAGGCCCTTGAAGGCAAGGAATGTGTCTTATATTTCTTTATATGTCCTGGCACAGACCTGTCCGGAAAGTAAAAGCCTAATACATTTTGTTGAATGAATGGATGGATGGATGGATGAATGGATGGATGGATGGATGGATGGATGGAAAGCTAGGTGGATGGATAGAGAGGCGGATGGATAGAGGGGAGACAGACAGATGGGTAGATAAATGAATGAAAACATGTTTCTGTTTGTCCATCTGCTCTTTGTCTTGTATCCCAGTATTTATTCTCATCCCTTCTGTTGTCCCCTTTTTAATCTTCAGGGTGCTCAGAAAGTCATGCTTGGGGCTCAGAAGCTTGCTTACTCACCTGTCCGACATAGCGATCTGCTCTAGCATCGCAGATCCAGTGTTCGTCTTCCAGTTTCCTGAGATGGATGTCCTCCTAGAACAAGGACCCAGGCCAGGCCAGGGAGGACAGTGAGTTATTGGCTGGGAGGAGGGCAAGAATGGTCTCACTTCCATGGAACCAGCTTACACTTTTCCTCCCCCTACCTCCATTTCCTCTGGGTCTGGGGTTCATCTGTTTGGTCTAGAGCCAAGTTCAGAGGATTATTCAAGACTACTTCTCTTGGTTAAACTATCAGTGGTCAGTCTCAGTATGAATTCTGGGAAAAATATTATGCTAACTCTTGGGATCATTGATCCAGAGCTGGAAGGGACCTCAGCGGCTAACCCTTCATTGTGCAGATGAGGAAACTGGGGTCCAGAGAAGTTAAATGACTTGCCTCAGATCTTTCAGAGTTCTTTTTATTTCAGGCCTGGGTCATTACTGACCCCTAAAGTCTATTAGGCCCTGCATGGTGCAATAGGGAAAATCCCCCCACCAGATATGGAATCTGAGGAATTAGGTTCATATCCTGGTCCCACTACTTATTAGTTGTATGATTTGGGGGGATTTTGTGATTTTCTGATCTTTCTGAACCTCAGTTGCCTCATCTGTGAAATGGGAATAATGATTCACTACCTACTTCACAGGGCTGTTGAAAGGATTAAATAAGTTAACATATGCACATTTTTATAATTATGTTTAATTACATAATCATAATAGCTAGCATTTATACAGTGTCATAAGGTTTGTAAAATGCCTTACAAATATAATAGTGACTGAACAACAATGAACAATGATTATTGGTTACTAGAAGGGAATGGCTAACATTCAATGAGGCACCTGAGAATGGCCATAATTAGTAAGTAGTCTTAAAAGCTATTTTTTTACTGTATTCATCTGGGGCCATCAATCCACAAGCTGGATATTCTTTCTGTGTTTCTTTGCCATTTTTCTTGGGATTGCTGGTCTCCCAAAAGCTTGGTTGAATTGCATTTCAATTCATGAAACCTGTTAATGCTTTTTGAAAGGGCAAGAGGTCTTGTCTCTATCAAGGGACATTAACTCTCTGGAAAAATTGGATGGGGTTGAATTTTCTTGATTTCAATGATATTGATCTGTCCTGGTTTCCCTCCTTCCTGTGTGACTTCTCAGCCTCCTTTGCTGAATTTTCATCTGGGTCCTGCCCTCCCACTATGGATGTCCTTTGAAACCAGTGCTTCTCAACCTTCCTAATGCTGTGACCCTTTAATATTCATATGTGGGCAGATCTGCATGTGGGTGGACCTGCCTGGAGACTGATAAAGGAACCATGTCTTGGTTCCTAAGACCATTGGAAATATGTGTTTTCTGATGGTCTTAGGTAACCCCTGTGACCCCTGTGAAACAGCCGTTTGACCCCCAAAGGGGTCACAACCTGCAGGTTGAAAACCACTGTTCTAAACTGTACTCTCAGGCCTCTTCTCTTTCCTCTTTATACCCTCTTATTTGGAAATATTGGAATGCGACTACATTCAGTTACAATCTCTATGAAGACAGCTCCCATATAGATATATCTAGCTCTAATATCTCTTCCAAACACCTGTTCCCATAATTAACTGCCTTTTTATGTCCATACGAACCATTTGTGCCTGACCCATGGTAGAGCCTTCCAAGTGTATATTGCTTTGATCAGCCACAGCCTGACACAAGTAGCTAGACCCCAACATAGTGATGCTACTTTGGTCTTCTTCAAGCACAAAGGACAAAAACCACAATGGCCTTTCAAATACCCCAAATTGGACGTGCTGTAAACATCTCAAATTCTACATGTCCAAAAGAACCCATTCTTTTCCCCTCCAAATCTTCCTTCCTAAATTTCCCATCACCACCATCCTCCCAACCACCCAGGCTCAAATTCACAGCATCATTCTCAACTCCCTGCTCAGGTTCAGCCCAAATAACTAATCTGCTGTCAAATCTGTTTTCTACCTGCACAATATCTCTTATGAATGTCCCCGTCTCTCTAATTACACAGTTGCTTTTCTGGTTCAGACTATCCTCATCTATTACCTGGACTACTGTAACAACGTTCTAATTCATCTGCCTGCCTCAGCTTCCTCTCCCCTCCAATCCTTCAGCCCTTCAGCTACCAAAGTGATTTTCCTAAAACACAAGTCTGCCCACATCCCTCCCCTACTCAATCAGGTGCAGTAGCTCCCTATAGTCTTCAGGACCAAATATAAAAATCTTCTGTTTGACACTGAAAGTTCTTTACAACTCAGCCTCTTAGACTTTACTCCCCTCCATGTCTGCCGCTACCCAGTGATGCTGGATTTCTTGCCGTTCCTCCTGTAGGACACTCCAACTCTGACAATGCCTGTATGCCCTCTCCCTCGGGCCTGAAACCTTCTTCCTCCTCACCTCTGACTTCTAACTTCCATGGTTTCCTTCAAGACCCAGGCAGCTCATATCTTATCTTCTGCAGAAGACCTCTCCCTACCCCAAACCACCAAGGTTAGTCCCTTCCCTCTGAGATTTCCTTGCACTGACCCTGTATATAGCCTATATGCTAATTGTTATTCACCCATTAGAATGATTTCCTTCATAGCAAAGTCATAGTTCTGCTTTTCTTTATATTTCCCAACCCTAATTAGAGCACTTGGAACATAATATTTGTTGTTGTTCAGCCATTTCAGTCTTGTTCAACTCTTTATGGCCCCATTTGGGGTTTTCTTGGCAGAAATACTCGAGTGGTTTGCCATTTCCTTCTCTAGCTCATTTTACAGATGAGGAAACTGAGGCAAATAAGCTTAAATGACTTGCCCAGGGTCACGTGTCTAGTAAGTGTCTGAGTTCAAATTTCAACTCGGGTCTTCCTGACTCCAGGTCCAGTGCTCCGTGAACTATGGTGCCCTCTAACTGCCCCAGAACATAATAAGCACTTAATAAATGTCATTTGTTCTAGAAGAGGACCAATGACATCATGAAGATAATGGCTTGACTCGTATGTGAACTGGATTTAAGTGAGGCAGAGTCAAATGTTTATTGACTGACAGAGGGGGCAAGATGGGCACTGTGGAAGGGTATTGACTCTGCAGTCAGATGATGTGAATCAAACCTTCCTTTTGGCACTTAACACCTAAGTGACCTTGGACAAGTCACTTGACTTCCCTGAGCCTTTGTGACCTCCTTGGTGAGAGGAGGAGACTGGACTGAAAGGTCTTTGAGGCCTAATCCAACTCTAATCTATGAGTTCCCATCAAAAGTAACTGATACTAGTTATTTTATATATTAAAAATATGTAAGTTCTGCTTTTCTTCTTGTTAAATTAAGAAAGAAAGCATTTAGCTCTTCATGAACTATAACCAAAAACCCTTTAGTTTAATATTGTGGTTGGTTAAGTGATAGAGAAAGAAGACAGATAAGAAAAGGGAGGAGAGAAGAGGGGAGGAAAAAAAAGAAAAAGAACAGGGAGAAACTAAGATTCAGCCTCAACCTTTGCCAAAATCCTATATATACCAGATTTAATTAATTTATAAATGCTGCTCATTTTGTCAAAACAAAACCAAAAAAGAAAAAAAAACAAAATAAAACAAAACCCCAGCCTCTCCCCCAGCCCAATCCTTTAATTCTAAAAAAGGGATAAAAATATGGGCAGAATTCGTTACTAAATTAAAAAAAAATCTGAAGTTTGACATTCTTTTCCTCAATTTTACTGTGTATGTGGAGGCAAATATTAGGTTTTTCTTCTGTGAAGTGGTAAGTATTATGTATTCTTTTATGTCATAGAATAAAGTAATGTGGTTTCAGGAATTGAATATACTATCCTCTGATTATAGCCCACACACACTCTGATATCCTAATCCCATATCCCATTTTCACTGGCACATTGGAACCCTAGAAGATGCCTGGCTATGCTTCCCTCTCAGGATTTTGGGATCTGTGAGGTGTCCTCTTCTAATGATGACCTTTTAAGAGCTTATCCATTAAAGATGTTTAAAGCTATGATACTCAAAGCGGGGGGGGGGGAGCACTTCCAGATCTCATACTATATTATAAAGTAGACCCTCTAGTATTGGTCAAAAAATAGAGAGGTATCAACAGACTAAACTAAATAAGGGCGAATTAGAAACAATGAAATTAAATAATCCAGCATTTAATGAACAGAAGTGAAAAACAATTAGTCTTAGATCAAAACTTTAAGACAGATTTCATAATATGTGCTAAATAGATAGATGACTTTAGTATTTAAGGTTATACTATAGAAAAATGGGAAGAAAAGCAAGAGTATATGCTTTTCACAGCTACAGGGTAAGAGTTGAATTCTTAACCAAACCAGAGATAGAAGCAATTACAAAAGATAAGACAGAAAAAATTTTGAGTACATGAAACAGAAAAACTGCATAAACAAAATCAATGTACCTAAGATGAGAAGAAAAGCAGTTCAATGGGAAAAAAATCTCACTGTACATTTTTCTAACAAAGGTTTGGTATCCAATATGCATAAACAATGAACACACACATATGCAACCATTAATGTACATTCACATGTAACACATATATGTGCACATATATTTATGTGCACATATGTATGTGTATGTGTGGATACATATAATATATATCCAAAAATATGTGTGTGTATAAGCAAGAGCCATTCAGCACTAAATAAATATTTAAAAGAAATGAACAATTCTCAAAAGAAGAATAGTAAATTATTAACAACCACTTGAAAGAATGCTCCAAATCATTAATAATAAGAGAAATGAAAGTCAAATTAATCCTGAGGTTTTCATACTCTGCAAATTAACAAAGATGACAAAAAGTGGAAATTGTCTGTGCTGGAGGGGATATGGGAAGACAGACATACTAGTGCATTGTTGGTGGAGCTGCAAAACAGTAAAATCATTTTAGAAAACAATTTGGAATTGTGCAAATAAAGTGACTGAAATGACCCAGAGATTTAATTTCTAGATTTGTACCTCAAGGAGGCCATTGATAGGAAGTAAGTCTTTAATATAGCAGGATATTTCTAAAAACTTTTTTTGTGATAGCAAAAACTTGAAAACAAAGTAGATGTCCACTGATTGGGCAATATCTATACAAATTATGGTACATGAATATAACAGGATATTACTGTGCTCTGAGAAATGATGACTGTGATGACTATAGAGAATCATGGAAGAGCTACATGAACAGATACAGAATAAAAGAATCAGAGCCAAGAAAACAATATACACAGCAACTACCACAATGTAAAGAAAAAAACAACATGCACATTAAAAGATCAAAAGTGAAATTTGAAAAATTATAAAAAAAAAGCACGGTCCAAAAGAAGAGATATGAAAAGTCACTCCAACCTCAACCCTTTGATGAAGTGGGACGTTCACAAATATTGTACATTGTACATTATTCTCAGATTTTTTAATGTGTTGATCAGTTATGCTGTTTTTCCCTCTTTTTCTTTTTTTTAATATTTAAAAATACTATTTGTTATATGGCATGACTCTCTGAGGAGGAGGGGGAGAGAGACACTGGGGAAAACTATGGGGATATAAAAGATAAAAGGCGTTGATAAACTCCTCCTTTTTAAAAAAAGGGCTATATTACTATATAACAACAGAAGCGTAAATGAATCTCCTCTTGGTGTTTCCTGGTGGGTTGGATCCAGTTAAGAGTCAGATCCCATTTTCAAGACAGGAACTTCTGACTCCTAGTTTATGAGAAAGAAGGTTGTTGGGGCCGCTAGGTAGCACAGTGAATAGAGCACCTGCCCTGGAATCAGGAGGACCTGAATTCAAATCTGGACTCAGACACTTGACACACTTACTAGCCATGTGAATTTGGGCGAGTCACTTAACCCTAACTGCCCTCCAAAAAGCAAAAGAGAGAGAAAGAGAGGGAGGGAGGGAGGGAGGGAGGGAGAGAGAGAGAGAGAGAGAGAGAGAGAGAGAGAGAGAGAGAGAGAGAGAGAGAGAGAGAGGGTTGTGGCCCCCAAGGGTCTGACTCACATATAAGCCTTGTAGTTGTTGCCGATCTTTTGGATCCGGATGTCATACTTGGCATCGATGAAGGGCTCAGCTGTGGCATAGGTCTGGGTGAGGGCCACCACGCTGGCAATGTCCTGGAAGTCATAGTGATTCTCCACCTTTACCTGGTTTGGGAGCAAGTGTGAGAGGGGGGAGCAAATGTGAGGGTAAGGGAGAAGGGTCAAACAGCCTTCATGAAGCAAGACCCCCAAAGCCATTTTACTGAAGACCATTCAGATCATCGCCTGGCTCCCACACTTTCCCAGAAGTCTCTCTGGGTCTCCTACTACTTTATAGTTCTCTATGCCCCTTTTCCTGTGAGAAACCATTCATGATCTTCTACAATTAATGCAGTTCTCTTTCACCCTTAATAATTTTTGAATAAGAAATCTAATCAAAACAGGAAAAAGAACAGGGATTCTAAACCTTTATGTGTGGGTCCTGGGCCCCTGATAAAGCCTATGGATGCCTTCTCAGCATAATGTTTTTAGATGTTTTTAAAAATACACAGGAAATCAACTATACTGAAATATAGTTCTCAAAAAAAATTTTAAGTCATGGATCTCTGGTTAAAAACTCTTAGAATAAAGAGAGAAGAGAAAGCCATGGTATTTTATTTTTTACCAGCCCTTCTTTCAGTTTTCCTTAAAGTTCACTGCCTACATTCTGTTAGCTCATGACTGAAATAGCCTGGCTGAATTTGCTTCCTTGATAGACCTGGAAGAGTCTGGCATGGCAGGCGTTCTCTAAGAAAGGCTTTCTGAATATGGATTCCTTTGATGCTTGGTGGCAAAAAAAAAAAAAAAGGTTCAGTTCAGGATAGATATTGCCACCATATTCCATAGCCTTAAGGTGGTCCTCATGCACGAAGTGGGACAAGGCTATCTGGTATTATTGGTATAGAACCAGCTTAAGAAATACCCCAACTTTCATAACTGACCCTAAGATCTCCAGAGTTACAGAGTAGCCTAGGGACTTGCTCTCAGTGTAGATGTTCACCTTGAATAGAATAGGGAGGGAAGAAGAGGTAGGAACTGAGCTGCTCTGAGAAACTTGTCCCTTGCCATATACATTTCCGGCCCTCTTCACAGCCCGCTTGGCTCCCTGTAACTTACCTTCCCCATGCCCGAGTGCGCATGCCCGATCTTTACCACCACGGGGAAGGTCGGTAGTGTCAGCTAGAGACAAGAGAGAAGAGAGTGGGATTGACTTAGCTCTCCTTGTCCCTCATCCAGGACCCAGACCCAGGCCAAATTGGTCGCTCTTCCGAGGTTAGGGCTGACCCTGGCGTGGGCCCCATGTTTCTTCTGCCCAGGATTCCACTCCTGGCCAGGCTCGCCCAGAACGTGGCTACAGTGAACAGCTGAGGAAGGAGAAGCCAACCTTGCTTCATCAGGGCCGGGTCATGCCAGACTAACCTAATTTTCTTTTTTGACAGGGCTATTAGACTGGTATGGAATCAGTGTAGCATAGGAGAGAGAGGGCTGAGCTCAGTATCAGGAAGATCTTGCATCAAAATCTCCCCAATACTTGGTGTATCTGTAAAATGGCACCTACCTCCCAGGGTTGTTGGCAGGATAAAAGGAGATCCTATTTGGAAAACATTCCACAAACCTTAAAGAAATATATAAATGAGCTATTGCTGGGCCAACCAGGAGAGAATTAGGAGCTGGCAATGAGGCAGGTATAGACTTGGAAGCCTAGAAATTTCTATGTATCACAGGCCAATTCTTGGTATTTATTCACTTAATCATAGACAGGGGGACAATCTGCACAGGAGGGAGCTCCCACACTGGGAGTTCCCTGTGCTGAACACATGACGACTCCACCACACATTCCTTCACAAATCTGCATATTGGATCAGGGAAATGCTTAAGCTGAGCCATTTCACTCATATTATTTTTGACGTGTTGTATATTATTTTATTTTTCTCCAGTTACATGTAAAAGCAATTTTTAACCTTCTTTTTTAAAACTTTGAGTTCCAAATCCTCTCCCTTCCTCCCTCTCCATAACTCCTCATTGAGAATGCAAGGAATTCAATATAGGTTATACATGTTTAGTCGTGAAACATTTCCATAATAGTTATGCTTATTTCACTTATATTATTAACTTATTATTTAAATTATGTTTTAGTAAAGCATTTGAAGTTTCTCATAACATTTTTGTATTAAAAAAACTGGAGAAATGTGGGTTACGTGATAGTACAGTGAGATGATTTTAAAACTGGTTTTATGTCTGGAGACAAAAAAGGAAGGAAAAGTGTTTATTAAGTGCCTGCTCTGTGCCAGGCAAGAGCTTTACAAATATTACTTCTGAGCTTCATAACAACCCTGTGAAGTAAGTGCTCTTGTTATGCCCATTTTACAGTTGAAACCACTGAGGCAGAAAGAGGCTAAGTGACTTGCCCGGGGACTTTTATTAGTATAATTGATAGTAAAGAAGATGAATTATGATCTGCTTTGTGGCTTCATCCTAAGGACTGTAGGGACTTCCACCTGACTTTAGATAAAATCTATTTTATGTTAATTTCTGTTAATAGAACCTTGAGATCAGGGATTGCCTTGCTTTTCTTTTTGTATCCCTAGATAGAGTGCTTCATACATTTATTGTTCAATTGTTTCAGGTGTGTCTGACTATGTATGACCGCATTTGGGGTTTTCTTGGCAGAAATACTAGAGTGGCTTGCCATTTCCTTCTCCAGTCCATTTTACAGATGAGCAAACTGAGGCAAAGAAGATTAGTGACTTGCCCAGGGTCACATAGCTAAGAAGTGTCTGAGACCAGACTTTAACTCAGGGAGATGAATCTTCCTGACTTCAGGTCTGGGACTCTATCCACTGCACCACCTGGCTGCCCAGCTTCATACATAGTAAGTACTTAATACTTTTTT
>CM053599.1:43212142-43260526 GCA_028646575.1 Pseudocheirus occidentalis | reverse complement strand
CTTTTTCCCTTCCTTCCTTCCTTCCTTCCTTCCTTCCTTCCTTCTTTCCTTCCTTCCTTCCTTCCTGGGGAAACTGAATATCTTCTAGCTCCTGGAAGAGGCCACATATGGAGGATTATGTTCAGTACTGGGAGGCACATTTTAGCAGAACATTGATAATCTAGAGAAAATCAACATAAGGGTGATCAAGATGGTCAAAGGCATGGAGATTATGTCATATGAGAGTTGATGAAAGGCATAGAGGAGGTTTTGTCTGGAGAAGAGGAGACTTAGGAGGAGCATGATTGCTATCTTTAAGTGTCTGAAAGGCTGTTATATGGAAGAGAGAGGGTCAGCCAGGTGGCATAGTGGATTGAGTGCCAGACTTTATGTCAGCAAGATCTGAGTTCAAATCCCACCTCAGACACGTACTAGCTATGAAACCTTAGACAATTCACTTAGCGTCAATTTTCTCATCTGTAAAATGGCACCCATCTCCCAGGGTTGTTGTGAGGGTAAAATGAGATCATATATGTAAAGCAATTAGCAAACCTTAAAGTTCTATATAAACATGAGTTATTACTCAGTCACCGAAGGCAGAATTAGGAGTGAGAAGAGGAAGCTACAATCAGGCACATGTAGACTCGGAAGTCAGGAAAAACTTACTCCACAGTGGGAGCTGTCCAAGAAAGGAATGGGCTGTTTTGGGAGGCAGCAGGCTCTGTCCCACTGGATGCCTCCCAACAGAAGCTAGACAGTGATGGCACAGGGAACGTTTTGGATTGGTTACATGTTGGACCAGATGACTTCTGAGACGTCTCCTCCATAGTCTTTTCCATGGGGTTCTAAATGTTAGTTCAATTGTATTTTTAATGTGGTTCCCTGTCGCTGCCCTTTTCCCCTAATCCTACTCTGTCCCCTCTCTCAAGGGCTGTTATGCTGATCCTTTAGCTATATTTCTCCTCACTCATCCCTGCTTTCCCAATGCTCAGGACCCTTTCCTCCTCCCTCCTCAAACAAAACTTACCACCCTCACAGAATTTCAGATTTGGAAGGGATCACCAAGGCCAATCCAAACTTGACCAAGAAAATTCTCTCTAGCATACATCAAAAACGGTCATTTTGCCTTTCTGTGATGATCTCCAGTGAGATTCCTTCCTAAGGCAGCCCCCTTTTTACTCTAGGATAGTGCTAATTGCTAATGATGTTTTCCCTTACCTTGAGTTTTAAAAAAGAGCTATTTATTGTGTTCCTTTCATCTTGTCTTCTCTCTCTCTCCCTTCCCTCAGTTAAAATCCATAGAACTAATTCACTAGGTCATCAGTTACTCAGTCACTAAGCAATTATGAGTCAAGCACTCACTGTGCTTGAAACAAAGAAAGTTTTAAACAGTCCCTGCCCTCAGGAAGCTTGCATCCTAATGAAGGATATAATGTGCAAATGACTAGTATACAGAGTAAAAATAAAATTTAAAAAATGAAATATAAATAAATATACAGAGTAGATGGAAGATGATTTGAGAGGGGAAGTAAGGCTTAATCTTTTCATCACCAGTAAGGTAGTTTGAATGCTACATTGCAAATCTCCCAAGAAGTGTCAGCATTTAAAAGATAATTCTTGAAAGCTAGTGGTGCTTTAACTGATACAGAATTGTTCTAAGGTTAAGGCAAGAGAAGTCAACAAGGGGGCGCTTACTATATACCACACACAGTGGGCATACAAATGAGGCTGTCCGTCATCTTAAGAAGCTTCAATGTGATGAATCAGACAACATGCAAACAACTATGAAAGACAAGACCCATAAACCAGATACGTTGTAGATAACCTCTGAGGGAAGGCACTAAGATTAAGGAGATCTAGGAAAGGCTCTTTGCAGCAAGTAGGACTTCAGTGGAGACTTGAAGGAAATTAGAGAAACCTGGAAGCAGAGATGAGGAGTGAGAGCATTCCAGGCACAGAGATAATGCACTGAGTCTAGAGATGGAGCATCTTGCTTGAGGAAAAGTCAGGAGTCTAGCATAATGGTGGAATATAATAGGTACTAAGACTGTCAGGTATCAGGAGATGGAGATTCTAGTCCCTGTTCTTCCATTAACTAGTGGCGTGGTTTTGGGCAAATTATTTCTTCTCTCTGGGCCTCAGTTTCCCTGTCTGTAAAATTAGGCAGGTGGACAAGTTACCTTGAATGTCTCTCCTACCTCTATGATCTTCTATCATTCTATGGATTTTTTTTAACTAACTATTTATGAACTCAAGATAGGGGAGTCCTGAAGGCCATGGAGGGATAGATAGCCTTTTATTTTCTTCCAAATCAGCCTTAATCCTTCTGCTTCTCCCCTTGAACTTTTGTTTTTCTTTCCTGGACATCATCATCATCAGTACTATAAAGGGAACTGCTGACAGAAGCAGGTTTTAAAAAGAAAAACATTTTAATTTTTTTCTTCCTAGAAAATGTTGTTGCTGCTGATGGAAAGTCAGCCCATATGGGGACCCTGGAGCTAACCACAGGCACTGGGAGTGCCTTCAATGAGGCTTTCCACATTCCTGGTCTGTGGCCAGGGTGGCCTCTGCTTGGTGGGATTGAGGGCAAGATTAAAGAGGGACAGGAGACAGTTCTGGAGGCAGGAAGAAGAAAGAAAGACATCTGCCCTATCTTGAACCCCAGGAACTCTCTATCTGGCCTTATCCCTTTTAGATCTAGAGGGCAGTGACTCACAATGGAAATAGAGAACTTTTAGGCTGGGAAAGGACCTAGAGACCCTCTAAATTAGAAAACTGAGGCCCAGAGAGGGGGAGAAATTTGTTCAAAATCATAGCATGACAGACACGACTAGAATTAGGTCTCTTGACTCCCCTTTTCTTTCTTTCCTTCTTTCTTTCTTTCTTTCCTTCCTTCCTTCCTTCTTTCCCCCTCCCTTTTTTCTCCCTTTCTATCTTTCTTTTTATTTTTCTCTTTTTCTCTTCTTTACTTTCTCTTCCCTTTCTTCTGCTCTCTCTCCATTCCTTCTCCTGCTAAATAAATAATGAATATTTTATCAGTGCTTTTAAAAAATGCTGTCATTACTATCACTTTCCAATACCCCACTGCCAATTCTCCTTTGTAATAAAGAAGTTGAGTTAGGCAAAACAAGCTAACATATTGGTCATGCCTAACAATAAACATATATTTAATCCCATACCCACAGTCCACCATCTTTCTATGAAGAAGGGAAAGTCATGCTTTACTATGAGGTCTCTGAAGTTAAGATTGGTTCTTATGATAATGGTATGATGTCTTACAATGTTGCTTTCCTTCATATCATTGCAATCTTGAGTAAATTGTTTTCCTGTTTCTACATACTTCATTTTGCATCTGTTCATGTAAGTCTTCCCAAATTTTTTCCATCGTGTTTCCTGTTATATTATGATCAATAAGTCAATATGTAGACAATTCCTATTATAAGTCCTGCCCCATGCAAGGCACTGTGGGTGCTGCAGAGATGTGGTCCTTATGTTCAAGAACTTTATGGTCTAATTGGGAATTTGGGACAAGTGCACTAAAGGACAGATAACAAAACAAGACAGACAATTCATTGTGTTGCTCAGGCAGTGTGGCAGAGATAGCACTAGAATACCTATTGCTTGGAAATGCCACCATTAAGGAATTGTTATTTTAGCTTTAAACCTTGTTCAGTGTTAAAAATGCAAACTCAAAAGCTATTTCACCTTTATAACCTCAATGGCCTCAATTATAAAGTGAGGTGGTTGGTCTCTAGATGAAGGGATGTGAAGCTCCCTTTTGGTTTTAAGGTTATTATCCTATGATTTCTTGAAATCATCTATGAAGGCTGGGGTAGGGGCTCTGGGGATCCCTGGATTCTATATTGTCTGCAAGAAGGGAAGGGAAAAGAGCATGATGATGAGACCAATTTTTCTGGACACTACCCAAGATGTGAAGAAAAATTATCAAAAGTACAGAGTGGGGGTGGCTAGGTGGCGCAGTGAATAGAGCACAGGCCCTGGAGTCAGGAGTACCTGAGTTCAAATCCAGCCTCAGACACTTAACACAAAAAACTAGCCGTGTGACCTTGGGCAAGTCACTTAACCCCAACTGCCCTCCAAAAAAAAAAAGCAAAAAAAAAATTAAAAAAAAAGTACAGAGTGGAAGGGCAGGGAAGAGGGGGAACTGGAGATAATCTATATCTTTTACAATTTTGCTGCCAATCATTCCTGGGAGAACTGTTAGCAAATCTATTCAACTCATAAAATTAGAGCCAGAATGGACCTTCAAGATCTGATCTAAGCCATTTTACAGAGGAGGGAAGCGTGACTTGACTATGGTAAGATGGGTCTTAAGGAGTAGTGTTAGAATCTGAACAGAGGTCTTCTGACTCCAAAGCCAATATTTCTTCTATATTTCCCTCTCTAGCCTCAATTTCCTCATCTGTAAAATGGCTTAGGTCAGATATAAAGTCCTTTTCAGTTTTTTTTTATTCTATGTTCCATGGCTCCTGTAGACAAAAGCAAGAACCCATGTCAGATACCTTTTTGGGGTAGGTGGGGAATGATCCTGGGCTTTCTGGGGAATGGGCAGTCAGAGGAGACAGACTCAATACCTGTTTCAAGAGCTACTTCCCTAACATGGGAAGCTTAAGAGAAACAACAAATGCCTTCCAGAGAGAAGCTTGGCAGGGCCTCCTGGTGAGGGGGACAACCCCTCTCTCATTAGTCCAGCCATAGGTTTTCCCATGATGCTTCAGTGGTGGAATCCTCTGGACACCACAGGGACCAAAAGTAGTCATGTGAGCAAATACTCAAGACTCCAGATGGGGCCAACTGGTTATCTCATGGGGGAACCGGAAACACAGCCTTATATGGGTTTCTCTAATTACCCATCGTCAGCCATTTGTGGGAGTTATTCTCAGCCTTTACTGAGGGCTGAAGACATTTCAAGGAGCTTTCCACAAAGCAATTGAGGATTCAGAGGAAATCCCTGGTGATGGATCCATGATGGAAGTGGTGTGATCTTGGCAAGAGATTGAACTAAGGCTATGGCAGCAAGAATGGAAAGGGAGGGATGGCTGTAAAAAACAAAGAATAGCTTTTTCTGCTCATAGACCATGCCCTAGATCCCTCTTCTCAATTTCATTTCTTGCTCTCAACTGGTTATCACTCATCTCTGCTAAAATGCCAGTTAATATGGCATACCTCCAATCCCTCATGGTGACATATTTTGAGCTGGAAAGCCTGAACATAAGAGACCATTAAGTCCAACCCCCTCATTTTACAGATTAGGAAACTGAAGCATATTATCCTAGGGTTGCACAGCTAGTAAGTATCCAAGGTGGCATATGAACCCATCTTTCTGTCTTCAAGTCCAGTGCCCTTTCAATTATACTGCAGGTTCTCAGTGACCATGCCAGTGAAACATAATCTGATAGACCTAACCAACCATGAAGGCCCACCCCTCTATTTGTCTTTTGTTTGAAGATCTGCCCAATAAAGTTCATCACCAGAAGGGTGGCTGAGGATAATGAGTTTTCTGTAAAAGACTAATTACCGTGGTATAGAGAGGTTTTGACGTGCATTTTATGATCACAGATTTGGGACTGGAAGTGACCTCAAAGGACTTTCAGTCCAGAGGTGTAAAAGAGAAAAACTTTCTCAGGCAGCCCAGAACCATATTAAAATGTAATTGGGAAATATTTAACAAAATAAATCACAATATGATAGGACATAGATAATGTCAATATGTGGTTTTCCCAGTCAATATACAGCCGGCAGGGATATTTATATAAGGGCTGATGACTCCCATTTCTCTCTGAGTTTGCCTCTACTGCTCTAGTCCAACCCTCTTTTCCCACAGAGGGGGAAAAAGAAGGCCAGGGACTCGCCCAGGCTCACACAAGTAATAGGGCATCACAGGTAGGCTTAACCCCAAGTTTTCTGACTCCAGAATCAACATTTCCTTCTTTGTACCATGCCCACATAATTCACCAGTTCTTTTTTTAAAATTGATTTGTTTATTTACTTTTAGTTTACAAGATTGGGTTCAGCAATTCCCTGAGTTTCAAATTTTCTCCCCTCCCTCCCTCCCCCTCCCCAATGGCAGCATGCAATCAAGTATAGGATCTGCAAATACTTTCACATTGGACATTAGTCTGGTTGTATGGAAGGGTTGTAACCAGTGGAGTGAACAATGGGAAAAAAGAAAGAAAACCAAACATGAAAAAGAACGATAGCATGCAGATTGTTTCAGTCTCCTTTTAAACTCTGTTCTTTCTAGATCTTTCTCTGAATGTAAACATCTCCTTCCATCCCTAGACTTGTAGAGTTGTCTTATAACTGTGTGTTGCTGAGAAGAGTACAGTTTATCAAAGTTGGTTGTCACACATACGATGTGTCTGTGATTATGTACCAATTTTTCCTGGTTCTGCTCTTTTCACTTAGCATCAGTTTGTATAAGCCTATCCAGGTGAATATGAAGACCGTCTCCTCCCCATTTCTTATAGCACAATAGTATTCCATTACATTCATACACCACAACTTGTTTAGCCATTCCCCAATTGATGGGCATCCCCTTAATTCACCAGTTCTTGTGTTAGATGCTAAGTTTTACCCTCCCAGGGGTATCGGAATTTTCCTGTTCAGCATTGGAAGACTGGGCAACATGGCTATTTTAGAAAGAATCTGTATTTAATGGTTTCTGTTAGAGATTTGTAAAAAATAAAAAACCACTGGATTTAGAAAGAAGACTTGATTTTGAATTTGGGGTCTGCTAGACTTTGGGCAAGTGACTGCTTGGAACCTGGCCCTCAGCTTATTGTTGTTCAGTTGAGCTTGACTTTATGACTCCATTTGGGGTTTTCTTGGCAAAGATACTGGTATGATTTGCCTCATCCTCCAGATGAGGAAACTGAGGCAAACAGAGTTAAGTGACTTGTCCAGGGTCACCCTGCTAGTATGTATCTGAGGTCAGATTTAACTCAGTTACTTCCTTTGAAAGAAAGGTGGAAAAAAGGAAGAAAGAACAAAGAGGAAGAGGGAAGGAAGGAAGGAAGGAAGGAAGGAAGGAAGGAAGGAAGGAAGGAAGGAAGGAAGGAAGGAAGGAAGGAAAGAAAAGGTAATAAGGCACTAGAAATAGATGTTTGGTAAGGTCCTTCTCAGCTCTAAATCCTATAACTCTATTACCCAAAGAAACAGACTTTCTTGGTGTGCAGTTGAGAAGGTGTCCTTTGGCAAAGATTATCTTCTATAAATCATCTGCACTGGTGGCTGCCAACAATTCAAAGTTCTGCAAAATTCATAATGCTTCTCCGCCAAATTGAAAACAAGGTACAATATTGACAATTCTAGGTCCCAAGGTCTGTGGCTTCTTGCCCAAAAGAGGATGCAACTTGTCCAATGTTACATGCATGGTTGAGAACTTGATTCTCTGCCCACTGCTCTTCATCCTCTGCCCACTTTGCCTTAATCCAATACTTTCTACATTTGACCGGTTTAGGAGTCAGCAATCTTTTTGAATCAGTATGCCAAATGTTCATTCATTCATTTCTTTGGTGGTGATGATGTGGGGGAAGGGGGACTACAGAGGCTGAAGGAGCCTGCCTGGCTCCTCCAAATTTGAGGAAGAGGTGAATTCAGGGACATCCTATTTTCTGAAGCCTTAGTTCCCAGGAATCTTCGTGACCTAGGATGGTCAGGGAGTCGTAAAGGAAGGGCTCAAAACAAGTCTCCCCTCATACTTCTCCCACACCATCAGCCCCTATGGCCTTATAACCTATCTTTTGTGCCACCTTGGGCATGCAAGCCACAGGTTGCCAAGCCCTGGAACAGCTCTGTCAACCACAACCCTCCTCTCTTCCCATGTGGCTAATCCTGTAGCATCCAGCCAATCTAGTTAAGGCCTCAGTGTGGGGTACAGGTCTTCCTCTTCTTCCCCTGCCTTGACTCCCCAGGACAAGCTGCAGCCAGAGGAAGGCCAGGAGAGCAGGGTTGAGAGATCAAAGTTACAGAGCCAGAGTGAAAGGGATGGACTCTGGGTTCCTGCGTGTCTGAAGTCCAGCCTTCCACCCTCCCCCACTCCAGGGAAAATCACAGGAAGGGAGCTGGTTCAGATGCCAACTGTGCGCGGAGCCTGGGACCCTGGGCATGGGAAAGGGATTCAAACGCTGCTGTTGCTGGCGCCTTTCCCTCACAGAGGCAGCCCTCTCTGCCTCTCTGTTTGCTGTTTGTTTGGGGCCTCACAAATAAGGCATTGAAAACACTTCCTGCAGCTGAATGACGCCCTGTGTCGCCTACCGCAGGCGGGCACTGTGGCCCAGCTCGCAGGCTGGCTGCCTTTGGGGGGAAGCCTGCAGGGTGGGGCGGGAAGAGGGGTTCCCGCAATGTCCTCTCCTCTCCCCAGGGAAGGAAGGAATTTTCTCTTCCCTTCAAGTAGTCTTTCTTCTTTCTGGTCAGGGCAGCTTTGCTTAGACCATTCCTGGGACACCAGGTCCCCTTCTTGCTTTGGGATCCAAAAAAATCTCCCCCAGTCCAGAGAGCGGCCGGGGGATAGCAGGAGGTGGGGAGTGGAGAGGGAGGGAGGGCAGAGGTTTCGGTTATTAATAGCTCTGACTCAGAGCCACCCCGTTATGCGAAACCAAGTAAGGTAACCCCCTCTTTGGAGACAAGATGCCTCTGGCTGTCAGTGATGGGCTGGGAGCTAGGCCCAGAAGGCGGGGTTAGCCCCGAGGGGTCGGGGCCATAAATAAGAGGGTCGCGTGTCAGGGAGATAAACATGAGGGGGTGCTGGGCCTGAACAGAGTCGCCAGGGGCTGTCCGGAGCCGAGGGAGGCGGAGCGCCAGTGCCAAGGCCAGCGCCAGCGTCGGAGAGGCTTCGGCATCGGCAACGCCAGCGGGGGCACAGGCAGTGCCAACGCCAGCGCCCTCACCAGCCGAGTCTCAGTCCAGTGTGAGCTCGAGAGCCCCCGGAGGGCAGCAGTACCAGGAGGGGCGCTCGCCTCTGCCCGCGCCGCGAGGCCCGGGGCGCGCTCCGGGGGAGGGGGGCGCTGCCAGCATGCTTGCCGCCCTCCGTGCCTGGTGGCTGTCCGGGTTGTTGCTGGGGCTCAGCCTACAGCTCCGGGCCCGGGTGGAGGCGTGCAGCTGCGCCCCCGCGCACCCCCAGCAGCTGCTCTGCGCCTCGGCCATAGGTGAGTGCGCCCTGGGGCAGGCGGCCGGGAAGGAGGGGGGGGGTCGCGGCACTGGCTGGCACCACTCCAAACTATGCCTGTATGGAGGACTGGAGTGGGTGCGGGCGGTTCTTATGGGTATTAAGCCTGTATGATGACAGATTGCCAGAGCTGAGAAGATCATTCCAGTCCAACCCGGACCCTCCATTTTACAGTTGGGGAAACTGAGGCCCAGAGAGAGGTAAGGATTTATCCGAGGTCACACAGCGAGTTAATGGTAGAGGCGGGATTAGCAAGGAGGTCTCCTGACTTCCAGACTGGTGCTCTTGGCACTAACCCAGCTGCACTGGGGAGAAGGTGGGGGAGGGGGGACTCTAGAGCTTGCATATGGGTCATTAATAAGAGTTTGCCAATGGCTTTTATCTGGAGCAAAGACTCTGTCTCCTCCCAACCCGTCTCCCTCCCCCAAAGTCAAACCCAATTCCCCTTCATACACTCTTACACTGCTTCCTTCTTAACTCTTAAACTAAGTCACTGGGAGAGGACTCATTGCTATAGCAACATTTGACAAGTGGAAAGTCACTGGTTTTTATGGGACAAAGAGAATGTACAAAGAATCTTCCACAGCACCCAGTGACCCATGGCATGGAATCACAGTTCCTTAGAGCTGGAAGGGAATCTGGAGATCTAGTCCAAATTCTTTATTTTACAGGTGGGGAAATTGAGGGTCAGGGACTGGGAAAGTGTCTCAACATTTGTGTAGGAGGAGGGACTACAACTGAAGTTTTTGTTGTTTTTTTTGCCTTGGGGAAAGAGGGCCCTTTCCACTAAACCCACCACACTGCTTTCTCTGTCCTTGCCTTTAGTCACCTAAGAAAGGTCAGTACAGTACACAGAATAGTGGAAAATCAAACAGGGTCATTATTTTAAACATAGGTTCTTCCAGCCCAGGACCATAGCCACTAATGCAGAAAGTCAGGGTGGGGTAGGGGAAAGGGCACTGGAATTGGAGTAAGAGGTCCTAGGACCCAATTTCTGCTGTAGACAAATCACAACCTCTCTGGGCCTCAGTTTACCCATATGTAAGATGAAGGAATTGGACTACGGGACCTCTAAGATTCCTTTCAGCTTATCTCCTATGTGTACTGACTCCAGAACCTCCCCCATTCCATCCCTTGTGAGGTTATTATTTTTTTAAATCAAATCATTGAATGCAGATTGGTTTCTTGGGATTGACCTCTTTCTCTCTGAAGTTGAATGCCAAGGTAGAGGAAAAACCCATACAAAGTAAGAATCTGAAGAATTCTCCTAAACAAGAATCCATTCTGTATCTTCCCTCATGAGTAGTCATTGAGTCAGTGATGGGGAACTATCTACTCCTGGAGGCTCTCCTTTCTACTTCTGGACTGTTTTATTTTAGGATGGCAGTCCTTGACTGGAAAGCTGCCTATGCAACTTTCAGTGTAGTTCTGCTCTCTGAGACTGAGCAAAATTAGTCAGATCTCTCTTCTACAGGCACAGTCAACAGAGTTCCCCTACTATGTTTTACTTTCTTTCAGCTAGATTGTTCCTTTATTCTGTCTCATGGGAGCCTGGGTTTTAGTCCCTTTACCATCACTGCTGGTGTTCTCTCTATGCCCTCAGGCTTGTCAATGTCCTTCCTAAATATGTTACCCAGGACAGATCAAATTTCCAGGTAATAGTTTTAGCAGGAAGGTTCTGGGTATTATGATTCCATCAAAGCAGCCTAAGATCACAATGACAGTGCATGTGACTCTTTTAGCTTGAATTTTAGCTAAAAACACGTCTTTTTCAGATAAATTGCTGTCTAGGTGTGGTTTCCTCATCCTGCCCCTAGCATTTAGAGCCAGGAGGCACCTTAGAGGTTTGTCCCACCTCCACCCAGAGAGGTAATTTAGCCAATATCACATAGGTATTAAGCGTAAGAAACTTTGAATACTTGACTTTTTGAACCTGAGTACAGGACTTTACATTTGTTATTATTAGATATGAACAATTATTTGTCTGTGTATATTTTTTCTCAGTCAATAACCAGTCTGTTTACAGCCATTAAAAAACACATCTATTATATGTAAAGTGCTAGAGACATAAAGAAAAGTAGAGGCTAGTTCTTGTTCTCAAGGAGTCCACAGTGTAATGGGGGAGAGAACATGCAAACAACCACGTACAAACAAGATACAGACAGGTTAAATTAGAGAGAATCAATAGAGGGAAGGCACTAGTATTAAAGCAGATCAAGAAAAGCTTCCTAAGAAGGTGGGATTTTAGATGAGAATTGACAGAATCTAGGAAGCAGAGATGAGGAGGAAGAAAGTTCCTGCCATGGGATAGTAAATGAAAATATACACGAGTTGTGAAATGGTTTGTGTAATTCAGGGAACAGCAGAAAAATCAGTACATGGGGTGGGGCAGGGAGTGTAAAGAACATTAGAAAGGGATCAGAATATGGAGGGCATTAAACTGAGGGTATTATATTTGGTATACTGGAGTTAATAGGGAGCCAATGAAGGTGATTGACTAGAAGGGGTGAGATGATCAAAATTGTGCTTTAGGAAGATCAGTTTGACAGCTAAGTGGAAGATGGACTGGAGTGGGAGATACTTGAGGTAGGGAAACCAACCAGTAGGTTATTACATTATTCTAGGTGGGAAGTGATGAGACCCTGAACCAGAGCAGGGGTAGTGTCAGAAGGGAGAAGGAGACATACAATGAACAATGTTGTCAAAGTAGAAATGACAGGGCTAGCAACTGTTTGGAGTTGCTGGGAGTGGTGAGAGTCAAGAATAACCCTTATGTTTTGAGCCCAAGTGACCAGAAAGATGGTGATGACCTTAATAGAAAGAGGGGAGTTATAAATAGGGGAAGATTTGGGGAGGGATAAGTTCAGTTCTAAACATGTTGAGGTTCAATGGGATATCCAATTCAATCCTAAACATGTATGAGGTCTATGAGTTATCCAATTCAAAATGTACAGTAGGCAGCAGGAAACATGAGACTAGAGGTCAGGAAAGAGGTTGATGTTGGACAAATGAATATGGGAATTACCTGCGTAGTTGATGGTCAAAATGATGGGAACTGATGAGATTACCAAGTAGAACTATATAGAGGTAGAAGAGAAGCGAACTCAGGACAGATCATTGGGGGACACCCATCCATCATTCACCAGTGTGATCACATGAAAGTCCAGCAAAGGAGACTGAGAAGAAACGGTCAGATAGAAAGGAGAACCAGGGAGAAGAATGCCTTGAAAATGAAGACAAAAGAGAATATCAAGGTGAAGGAGGGCCATCTATGATGTCAAAAGCTGAAGAGAGTTTAAGAAGGATGGATGAGGACTGAACAAAAGTCACAGGATATGACGATGGAGGGTCGTTGGTAATTCTGGAGAGACCAGTTTCAGTTAAGTGATGAAGTAGAAAGCCAGACAGCAGAGAGTTAAGAAGGGAGGAAGAGAAAAAGGAGAAGAGGAGGCATCAATTATGGGTATCCTTCTCTAGGAGTCTGGCCAGAAAAGGAAGGAGAGCTATAGGACTATAGCTAGCAGGGATGCCATCCAGCATGTCACAGACCCCTCTCAATTAGCAACACTTAGTTAATTTTGAACCATTCACATAGTTCGGTTCCAAGAAATCAAGGTTTTACTGCAGTTCCCACTGTATCACTGCCTGAACTATTTCTAGCCTCCTGACCTTCAGAACTTATGGAAGAGGGGGCTTTTAGTGTGTGGCTTCCTTTCTTCCTTCAGCATCCTCTACACAACTGAGACCTGATCACTCCAAAATCTTTAGGCAAAGAGATATGGAAAAAAAAAAGTGGGCATGCTGTGGTCCCTTCCATTCCCTGGCTCCCCACTCTAGCCAGAGTGTCTATAAACTGCTCATTACCACAGCCAAAGTAGAAGGTGAATTTCCAACCCTACCGCCAATTAGCATTTCTATGGCCAGAGGAATCCTCTCTGCATACTGAGTAATGGCTTTCTGGACCTGACAGGACATTTTTGTGGCCTCAGTTCTGTTTGTGACTAGCAGTTAATCCTGCGTTTGGAGCATTTTTCTTGGGTTATCTACTCAAAACACCAGGGATCTAGAGAGGTGGGGGAGGAAGATAGTTAAGGTTAATAAACATGATATTAGCGGAAAACAGTTCCAAATCTGCCTCTTAACACTTAATAGTTGTGTGACCCAGGGCAAGCCACTGACCCTCAGTTTTCTTACCTGTAAAAGGAGGATAATAGCACCTACCTGTTACTGTTGTTCAGTTGTGTCCAACTCTTTATGACCCTATTTAAGGGTTTCTTGGCAAAGATATGGAGTGGTTTGCCATATTCTTCTTCAGTGTATTTTACAGATGAGGAAACTGAGGCAGACAGGGATAAGTAATTTGCCCAGGATCACGTAGCTGGAAAGCTGAGGCTGGATTAAAACTCAGGAAGATGAGCCTTCCTGACTTCAGGCCCAGGGCTCTACCCACCGCATTATCTAGCTGCTAGCACCTACCTAGGATCATATATTTAGAGATGGAAGGGACCTTAGGATCCATGTGGCCATTGTAGAGATGAGGAAACTGAGATTAAGTGACTTTCTCAGGGTCATATAGCTAAGGTGGAATCTGAACCCAGGTCTTTCTGCTTCCAATTCCAGCATTCTAGCCATTATTTTGTATCGACTCTTAGGTCAACTTGGGAAAGTCAATTCAATAAGCACTGATTATGCTCCTAGTATATACTCCTACCCCCCCAAAAAGACAAAAATCTGACCGTCCCTACCCTCAAGGGACCTACATGAGGATGACATGAGCTGGTATATATGACGCTAAAGCACTATATACATATTAGTGATTATTACTCTAAGTCCCTTTCCTGACGAAGCTGCTGACTAGTAGGCAGAATAGGTGGGGTGGGGATGCTGCTTTGGATAACACCCAGCGCCAAAGACAGGGAGGCTATTGAGATGGGCAAGGTGCTCTGGCTAACTCCTTCATGGGATAGTCCTTGAACTCAAGCTCGAAGGGGCCTAGGAGACCATCTGCTCCAACATTCTCCTTTTACAAATGAGGAAACCAAGGATTCTCAGAGTATAATGATTTTCCAGGAGATTAATTCAACCTGGATGCCCTATTTGGCCATCAAATTCAATATGGCTAAATCCGAACTCATCATTTTAGTTAATAAGCCTGCCCTTCCTGCAAACCTTGTTATCTGGGTTGGTGGTACCACCATGCACTTGCTCAGTAAGCCAAGCCCGTAACCTCAGAGACATCTAGTCTACGTCCTGACTTTCTGTAGTGTCATTTCCCCATACCATCAATTACCCAATCGGTTAATTCTCCCTCCATTCTACGTCTGTAACATCTGCTCCTGATGGCCATTAACATCAATGGATCAAACTCAAGTAGAAATGGGGCCACTACATCATACACAGGGATCCCTGGTGGCTGCATATTGGCTTAGAAAATCACCTATTAACATTATCTGTGCTCTGTTGTGGGGGGAGCTAAGCAGTGCAGTGGAGAGAACACTGGGTCCAGGGTCAGGAAGACCAGGGTTCAAACCCAGCTTTAAACACTTTAAGTACTAGCTGTGTGGTGCTGGGCAAGCCACCTAACCCTGTTTGCCTCAGTTTCCTCGCTTGTAAAATGAGCTTGAAAAGGAATGGCAACTCACTCCAGTGTCTTTGCTAAGAAACCCCAAATGGTGTCACAAAAAGTTAGACACTAGTGAAACAGCTGAACAAACCTAAATGCTCCATTGTCCTTTTGCGTATTTTTTTTTGGAGGGCAGTTGGGGGTTAAGTGATTTGCCCAAGGTCACACAGCTAGTTTTTGTGTTAAGTGTGTGAGGCCGGATTTGAACTCAGGACCTCCTGACTCCAGGGCCGGTGCTCTATTCACTGAGCCACCTAGCCGCCCCCACTTTTGCTTATTTTTTAAAGTATTTTCCAATTCCACTTTAATCTGGCTCCAAGTATATCAGACCCTAATCATCCCCACACAATGTGTTTAATACCTGTGTTTTACATAACCAGTAGCCTGCTTCAGGCTCTCATTACTTCTCACCTGGACTACAGTAATAATCTTCCGACTGGTCTCTCCAAGTCAGGTATTTCCCTGCTTCAATCTATGCCACACAGAGCTATGGAGTTAAAACACAGGCCTGAACATCCCCCAGAACCATCGGTGGTTCCCTACTCCTTTAGAAAAAAAATTACAAACTCCTCAGCCTGACATTATAAGACCATCCACAATCTGGCGCCAGACTTTCATGCACTCTACATTCTGGGAAAATGGACTTGTCAGCTGTTCCCCGTGCTCTCTTTCTTGTCTCCATTAAAAAAAAAAATGTGGATTGTTTTTTTAATCAGTGGAGCGTTTCAAGTGAGGAATTCCCTTTATCAACAAAGATCAACACCTCCAGTTCTGCTAAGTACAGTCATAGAGAGTTTCTGGGGCACTGAGAGGGTAGGGGTCTTGCCCAGTCAGTCCCATATCCCAGTGTGTCACACTCAGTTCTTCTGGATTCTGAGGCCGGCCCTCCATCCGGTACACCAGGCCACCACACATTTTCAGTTTTTCAGAATCCTTGCCTTCCTTTGAGACTTAGTGAGGCACCCCTCTCCTCCTCTGGTCCCTCCAGTATTTGCATCTCCCCTTCCTCAAGTTCCCCAGAGTGATTTGTAGGATGTTTCCCATGCTGCTTCACTCTCTACATTGTACACGGCTTACCCGGTCCGTGCTGGGTCCCGCTGCGGAACGCTGGCTCCTTGAAGGCTCCTAATAAATGTTTGTTGGGCTAAGACTTATAAAGGATAGCTGAAGAAGGAGGAATGATGAGCTGAGCCAGAGAAGAGAAGACTTAGGGAGAGGGGAAGGGAATTCTCTTCAAATAGATGGGAGACGCGTTAAAGTGGAAGAAGGAAAAGACTCAGCTTGTGCTGTTCCTGAGGGCAGAGCTTGAACCCCTGGGTGACGGTTACTGGGATCTCAATAGGAAAATGTCCTAACAATGAACAGCCCCAATGACACAGTGAGCTGCTGCCACCTTGTGAGATAATGATGTTCATTGTGTGTTCAAGGAGAGGTCAGATGTGCAGTCGTCAGGGATGCTGTAGAAGGAATTTCTAAATCAGATGGGGGGAGGGGACAGGAGCCTTTATAGTGACATATCAGATAGAGCATTGCCTCTGAAGTCGGGGAGATCTGAGTTCAAATCCAGCCTCAGACACTCACTAGCTGTGGGACTCTGGGCAAGTCACTTAAATGCTGCCTGCTTCAGTTTCCTCATCAGTAGGATGGGGATAATAATAGCACTCACCTCATAGGGTCATCATGAGGATCAAAATCAAATGCAATAATATTGGTAACACCCTTAGCGCGGTGCCGGTAGGTGCTTAATACATGCTCTTCCTGTCCCCTTCCATTCCCCTTCCCTTCCAGCACTGAGATTCGGCTTCTGGGGTCCAGCTGAGCTTGTGCTCTTGTCCCTTCCTACAAGGTCTTACAGTTGAGGAAACTGAGACAGACAGCGGTTAATTGACTTGTCCAGGGTCACACAGATAGTAATAGCAACAACATCAATAATAATGAGGATAGCCAACATTTATTAAACACCTACTGTGTGCCAGGACTGTGCTAAGAGCTTCACAATTGTCATCTCATAAGATCCTGACAACAACCCTGTAGCATAGATGCTGTCATCATCCCCATTTTACAGATGAGAATATCGAGGCAAGGAGGTTACATGGTTCACCTAGGATCATACAGCTAAATGACAAAGGCTAGATTTGAACTCAGGTCTTCTGACTCTCCAGGTCCATTGTTCTATCCACTGAACCATCTAGCTACTCAATGCCATGGGGATGGGTGGGGGAGGAACATTCCAGCTCAGAGAGTTAATGACGCCCTCTAAACTTGCTTAACAGCCAGGGAGAGTCTAATATCATGACATTATAATTGTAACTATGGCATCATAACTACAATTGTGACATCAGAAGTATAATCACAACTATAATTATGATGTCATAATTACAGCCATGATATAACGATAATCATGACATCATAACTGCAGTTGTGGTAGAATCTATAACAATGATTTCATAATTGTGATAACTATAATCATAACATCATATTTATACTCACAGCATCATAACTATATCTATGACATCATCAATCTAATCATGATATCATAAGTGTGATCAGGATATCATAATGGTAATCATGATGTCATAACCAGAATGTAGCATCATAATTATAATCATAACAATTATAATGATATAACCACAATCATGGCATCATAACTGTAATTGTGGCATCACTTAAAATAACAATGTCATAATCAAAACTATAATCGCAACATAATAATTATACTCATGGCATCATAACTATATCAGTGACATCACAAGTATAATCATGATATCTTAAGTATAATCAAAAATAAATTTTAAATTTATTAATTTAATTTATTTAAATTAATATTATTAAATTAAAAAACTAAAAATAAATTAATTAAAACAAACTGTAGCTCAAATAACCATTCTCTATGTAATCTATTTCAGTCTGGCTTTTCATAGGATAGAGTTTAAAAACCTCAGACACCCCAGCTCTGATTTGGGATTTGATGGATCCTGGCTTGTTTTAGTCTTCCAGGATAACTGACATGGGAGCTCCTGGCTCATCCTCTTTCTGGGATGTTGACCACAACAAGCTTCTCAGGCCACTGAACCTCTACACCACTAATAGGACCTTCCTCTTCTTTCCCTTGCAGTGATTCGGGCCAAAGTATCCAGTGAAAAAGTGGTCCCAGCCAGTGAGGACCCAGCTGACACCCAGAAAATGATCCGATATGAAATCAAACAGATAAAGGTACAAGGAGAAGGGCTGGAAATTCCCTTCCTTTTGGTTTTCTGCTTGAGAGCCATGCTCTGGGAAGGACCAGAGGCACATGGAAGGGACAGGATGGACTCAGTCCAAGGGAATAGTTGGGTCAATAACAATCCTAAGAGGATGCAGTTAGGGTGTGGGGAGAGCTGCAATGGTCAGCACATTACAACAGGAAGGGACCTTCTAGACCAGTGGTTCTCAACCTTCCTAATGCCGAGACCCTTTAATAGTTGTGTGTGGGCATGTCCGCGTGTGGGCAGACCTGCCTGGAGACGGATAGAGGAGGTTCCTAAGACCATGGGAAATAGGTGTTTTCCTATGGTCTTAGGTGACCCCTATAACCTCCATGAAAGGGGTCATGACCCACAGGTTGAGAACCGCTATTCTAGATGGATAGTGCAACCCTCTCATTTTAGACACAGAGAAAATGAGGCAAGAGGAATGGCTTACCCAGGGTCACAGAGTGAGTCAATTATAGAGGAAGAGACACAGCCAAGGTCTCTTGCCTCCTTTATGATTTTCTAGTTTTGCCGATGTCCATCTCCTGATCCAAGCTCCCAGCAGAGAAGTTCTTAAATCTATGTCAGTCTGGTGAAACCTACAAATCCTTTCTCAGAATAATGTTTTTAAATGAAAAAAATAAAATTATTAAGATTGCCAAGGAAATCAATTATACTGAAGTACTGTTATCTATATCTATATATATATATATATATGTATATGTATATGTATATATACATATAATTTTTGAAAGCGAGGCAAATGGGGTTAAGTGACTTGTCCAAGGTCACACAGTTAGTGTCAAGTGTTTGAGACTGGATCTGAACTCAGGTCCTCCTGACTCCAGGGGTGGTTCTCTACTCAAAATATTTTTTAAAAACAAACTTTGGGGGGAAGCTAGGTGGTGAAGTGAATAGAGCAACCAGCCCTGGAGTCAGGAGGACCTGAATTCAAATCTGGACTCAGATACTTACTAGTTGTGTGATCGTGGGCAAGTCACAATTCCAATCACCTCCAAAAAAAATTCTTTTTATGCCTAGCGTCACATGTGGAAGTAAAGGAGATGCGATGCTCAGAGGGCCATATAGGTCACTACCATGGCATAAAAGAAGGGGGTAGAGTGACAGTGTAAACTCGTAAGCTTTAAGGTGGCCAGAATGATTTAAAAAAACAAACAAACAAGCCAATTAGATTCTCATCTAAATGCTATTTGGCACCTCTTTGGTTCCTGGGAATATTTGATATCTGAGAAATGGGTGACACATTTGTACTTTTAGAGGGACCTAAAGGAAAGGGGGTGCTCTTGCCCATAAAATTTAGAGCAAGAAGAACCATGGATAGGCATGAATATGGAGGCCTAGGGAGACTAAGCAGTTTGCCCAAGATCATACAGATGGTATGTAATGGGGCCTATGACTCGCTGTGTCCTGCATGGTTGGTTAGCTGGGATTCTATGCATCTCATCTCATGGAGGCAAGGCCCACAGGGGGTGCTCATCCTCTGTCTCCTTGCTCTCAGCTGCCTATCAATTCATCTCCATGAAGGCAAGAACCAAAGGGCAAAAGGTGTTCCCCTTCCCTAGGGAATGTGTTTCAGAGCTACCACCTATGATAATGCCATGTACAGCCTAGAATGTGAACATCAAGGTAGGACTAAGGGAAAAGGGACATTTCTCCAAAGGAAGGAGAAGAAATGGGTTTTCTATCCAAGTCTCAGACCTATGGATGTTTGCCCATAAAAACTTACACTTTTATAGCTTTTGTTTTTAACTGGGCCTTCATTCAAATAAGGAACTCCTAGTATGGAAATTCCTTCTAGCAAAGCAGATCAGCACCTTGCTCTGCAAATTACAGCCCCTTTTAAAAATTTTTCTTTTTTCTTATGAATTCAACAAACATCAACGTATATGATTGTTTCCATATAGAGAGGGAAAAACACAGAAAAGGAAGATTCTATATAAAACCACAAATCTCTATTTACATACAGTTTATGCACTTTAGTTTTAGAATATTTGTTGCTGGGTTAAGGGACTTGCTCTGGATCAGATAGCCAGTATGTGTCAGAGGCTGGACCTGAGCCTAGGTTTTCCTGACTTTGAAATCGGCTCTCTTTCCTCTACACTAGTGACATAAAAATCAAATAGGAGTAGGGGCCCCCATAAGAATCCATGTGGATTGCACATTGACTTAGAAAACCATATATTTTGGAAAACTCCGGGAAGGGAAAATGACTTGTTTCATGGCAGATTAGGACCCAAATGTAGATCTTCAGAATCCAAGGCCGGTAATCCTTCAATAGCTGCCTCAACTCAGTCAATATTCAATAAATATTCACTGAGCATCTTTTGTGTTCAGATCCCTGTGTGGACAGCCTTAAATGAGGGTCATGTGAGTAATTTTTTTCTATTTTAAAATTTAAATTATTTAATTTATTTAAATCTATTTAAATTTTTAAAATTTAAATGAAAAAAATTTATATTTAAATTTGTTTTAATTTATAATTTTAAAAGATTTGCTTATTCACCTTTTAAGAACAGGAACCTTAAAACTTATAAACTCATGTCACCCAAAATAGACACAGTTAGGGAGACACATATGTATGCATATACATATGCACACATACACATAAGTGCCACACATGTACATGCATGTACATGTTAAACACAAAGAGAGACTTTAATATAGAATCATTATAACCTCTTATAATAGCCCCAGTAAAGACTTTGCTGTAATTTTGTAATTTTCATCGTAAATTTGATTATATTTCTTGGAACTGACCACATGGGCCAGATGACATCAGGTTGAGAGCCAAATTTGGACTGTGAATTGAAGGCTCCCTATTTTTATTCTGAAGGAAAATATGATTTCAATCTAAAACAGCAGTTCTCAACCTTTGGGTCACAATCCCTTTGGGGGTTGAACGATCCTTTCACAGGGGTTACAGGGGTTGCTAAGACCATTTGAAAACACGTATTTCCTGAGACACCGCTCCTCTATCCATCTCCAGGCAGGTCCGCCCATGTGCAAATACATCCATATATTAAAGGGTATTAAAGGGTCATGGCATTAGGAAGATTGAGAACCACTGATCTAAAGACATTAGTGCCCTAGTGAGGACCTCAGCACAAATATCAGGTTAGAACCCAGATCTGTACCTGCAAAATACAGAAAGCTCTTGCTCTGTAGGGTAGACCCCTAAAAGCAGGGGCTGCTTTGGTGATCTTCCTTAGCCATAACCAGCCTTCCACATAGGTAGCAGAGGAGGCTGTTGATATGACTCAACTGGAGAATTTGGAAAGAAAGTCTTCTTTCCTGAATATATTACCACCTGTCATTGTTTCCTGATAGTCCACTGTTAGATAGTCATTCCTTTTGCTTAAGGCATTGTCTCACTTTAATATGCAAGCAACCTTGGCAAAGATAACACATTAAGCCTCCTAAGTTATTTATACCTTATTATGATGAGATTCTCACTTGCTTTCCTGAGAGGTTTAGGGAGGGAGATAAGAAGGAAGAGGAGTGAAAATATAGGAGCCAGCCCTAGAAACTGAGGTTGGGCTGAAGCAGTCTCTTCCTTATCCCCTTACAGCATAGATTCCTAACCTTTTATGTCATGGACCCTTTGGCAGTCTGATGATGTCTATAGACCACATCTCAGACTAATGCTTTTAAGTACATAAAATAAAATAGTAAAAAAAAATAGTATTATAAAGGAAGCCTATCATATTAAATTGTTATTATTATTTTTTTTAAGTTCATAGATCTGAGGTTAAGTATCCCTATTTAGAGCCATTCTCGGAGGAAGGGGTAAAGAGAACATGTATAACTCAGCTCTCTTCAAAGTTGTATCCCCCATTCTGCATTAGAGCCCTGAGAGTACCTTCCCACCAACTGGAATGACCTGAGATTCTCTTTTCATTAAAATTGGCTTAGCTAGACCTGGAACACTCTCACAAACCCCCAACTGACCTTTCCAGTTGGTCTTGTTAACAATGTAAATGTGATTACATAAATACATGCATGTATTTATTTGGCCATAAAATTTTGGTATCAAGTCACCCAAATTTGCTTTTCTGAACCTGTCTTGTAGATGTTTAAAGGGTTCGATAAGGTGAAGGACGTTCAGTATGTCTACACACCATTAGACTCCTCTCTGTGTGGGGTCAGGCTAGAAGCCAACAAGAAGAAACAATATCTCCTCACTGGTAAGTGCCTCAGGTCATTGAAAAGGGCCTACCTGGGGGAGCAGAGCTAAGCAGCACCCCTCACTCTGTAGCTTGAGGCTTCTGGCTCCATGGGGTTGGACTGGTTCAAACAATAAGCATTATAAGTGCTTCCCATATGTCAGGCTTAAATACTGGAATGGTCGGGCACTCCAATCAATGCTCAGTTAGATTTTCTTATGAACAGAAAAAAGCTGTCCCAGTGAGAGGCAAAATCAGAGTCTAATGGTGAGAAAGTACATCCTTCTACAAAAATGTCTAATAGCATCTTTGATAGATGGCCGTCCAATCTCCATTTGACCACTGTTATTGATGGTGAACTCACCACCTCTACAAGAGAGTCTGTCATTATTGGACAACTTATAGATGCCAGAAATTTTTTTTTATGTTAAGCTAAAGTCCTCCTTCCTGTAACTTCTGTCCATTGATATTGGTCTAACCTTGAGGAGTGTAACAGAACAATTTTAGGCCCCCTCTTCCACATGATGGCCCTTTAACTGTTTGGAGATTGTGATTATTCTACCCTTGTCCCTGAGTCTTCTCTTTTTCACACTGACCTGCCCCAAGATCTGCAATTATTCCTTGGTTTTCAGTTCTCCCACCCCCCTCTTCCTCTTCTGGACCTGCTCCAGTTTGCCAATGTCTCTCTTAAAATGTGGTACCTAGTACTGAACACAATATTCCATATATGGTCCTGACTAGACCAGAAGTAGATAGGACCATTACTTCTAGACACTACTTAAATCTTTCATGGCCATCTATCTAATCTAGAAAATCTCTCCCAAATCTTAGAGTGTATGTGTGTGGGGGGGGGGAGGAGTAGGCTTATTCTGATTTTGCTCTCATACCATTTGATTGGAAAATCCTATTCTATGCTTATTATTGGTTGACCATCAAAAAGCATTCAATTCATTACAGTGGAATGCCATCTTAAAGGCCCTCTTCCAAAAAGATGTCTCTGTGTGCTCAAGTCACCACCAAAATCAAGATTCCTACAAGGATGTTACAACACAAAAAAACCTTGTTCATTGAGCTTCTGGTCATCAGTATCAAGTGAGATATGAAACAGAGAGGGTATTTTCACCCAAAGATTGTCATGGTAGAGAAGAGGCAATAAGTCCCAATGGAATAGAGTTAGATTTTCTAGATGCTCCTGTTTGGGTATGACATTGTTCTGATGGCATTATGTCCTAGATGCCTGAAGAACCTCCAGATGAGAGCTGCAATCACTCCAAAAGAGTTTGACATAGCATTCACAGACAAGAAACCAAGGGGATGAAGAATGTCCAGTGTCTAAAATGATGATAATGGTTGGAAAACCTATGGAGCTCATTTTTTTGAAAAGAGAGTACTCACAGCACCTACCTCCCAGTTGGGAAGACCAAATGATGAGATCATATTTGTAAAATGTAAAGCACTCTATAAACGGGACTCTGTTGGGACCCAGACGCAACTTGGTATTAATTGCTCACTTTGGGTCTGCAGGTTTCCAGGGAATAGAGGTGGTGGTGAATTCACCCTGCCCTTTGTTTTCTGCTGGTCATTTGAGTATCATTTGCAGGAGCTAGGATTTGATAGGATTCAGTCCCTTGAGGATCTGCAGAACCAGGGAGGCAGTAGGGTGGTGCAGAATGAGGAAACGGAATCTCCAATTCTGGTCCTTCATCTTTGACCCCTGACAAGTCAATTGATTTTGATGGGTTGTTATTTATCTATAAATCAGAATCCAATCATCTCTAAAGCTTCTAGAAGGAACTGAATGACAAAATTTCAGAGGTGGAAGGACTCATGGAATGTCAAGGGCATCTTAAGGACACCATTTTGGTTGGGGGTATTAAGATATTTCAAATAATACATTTTGAATTTTAAAAGGTAGGTAAGGTTGGATTGTACAGGGCCTTGAATGCCAAGCAATTTATATGGTGCTGCATATCCATGTGTCTTCCCAAATGGTATGGTTTTTTGAATTTCCTCATGAATACAGAGCTTAAGAAGAAGAAAGGAAAGAGGAAGGCCAAGCAGGGGCCATTCCAGCTAAGTCGTTCCACTCCACTGCTGCCATTAGATATTTGAGACGCTGGTCTCCAAGAGAGCACTAGTGCCCCAGAAGCCTTAGCTGAAGGGTTGCAGAAGAGCATGACTAATGACTTTCTCTCCTTCCTACAGGCCAGATTCTAGAGAACGGCAAAGTATTCATCAACATGTGTAATTACATAGAGCCCTGGGACGACCTGTCTTTCTTGCAGAAGAAGAGCCTGAATCATCGTTACCACATTGACTGTGGCTGCAAGGTAAACAGGGAAAAAAGGGTCATGGGGGCAGGGAAAAGGGAAGGCTGGGCCTCTCGATGCCATGCCTGAGTCTGCAGAAGGAGGTTCTGCTTGTAGATCCCACCACAGGGGTCAGAAGGAAAGAACGACAGGATCGGAGAACATCAGAGCTAAAGTTATTCTCATTTTATTCATGAGTAACTGAAATTTAGAGAAATTGCTTACCCAAGGTTACTTGTGACTTGCCCAAGGTCACAAATCTAAAGATGGTCACTTTTAGGACCAGGGTACTCTGACATGTAAATATAAATGTATATGTAAATGTATGTGTTTGTGTGTGAATGGGTATGTATGTACACACACATATATGTAATTTACTACCTATATAGTCTTACTTAACTTATCTGAGCATTACTTCTGCCAGCAGTAAAACAGGGTCAGAGAGGATGACCCCTGAGTCTCTGATCCCAAGGTGGTGCAGAAGCCTTCTTTAGAAGTTACATTCTCTGCTCCACGGAACGCCGGCCAAGGAACATAGTGTGAAAGATTCCTGCTAGGATCTTTTATTTCCCTCAACAGAGGGAGCAAAAGAAAAAGTTGACAAAGTGTGTTCTGCAAGCTAGCCAAGTAAAGAGTAGAAGGAGAAAAGAGAAAATAAGAATCTTTTGTAATTTGGGAGATAGAAGACCCGAGTTCTGAACCGTGCTCTGCCAAGGGCTCCTTCTGCCTGGGCTGAGTCAGGTAACCTCCATGGGCCTCAGGTTCCTCAGCTGTAAAGTGAGGAGATAAAAACTGGTGGGCAGCTAGGTGGTGCAGTGGATAGAGCCTTGGGTCTGGAGTCAGTAGGACCTGAGGTCAAATCCATCCCTACACATGTCCTAGCTGTATGACCCTAGGGAAGTCACTTAACCCCTATTTGCCTGTTTCCTAAAATGGGGATAACAGCCCTTACTTCCCAGCCCTTACTTGTGAGCCTCAAATGAGATGATGCGTGTAAAGTATTCAGCACAGTGCCTGGCACATGGCAGCACAGACTATATACTATTGCTATTATTGTGTCATTATTAATAATCTCTAAGGCCCCTTCCGTGTCTAAGATTCTTTATTCAGTGATTCATGAGTCTAAACACACTCTCATAGGCACAGATCCAGAGACCATCCTCTAGATGAGGCAACCCCTCATTTTATATGGCTGAGTAGCTTGAGACCCAGAGAGCCTTAGCAACATGCCCAGGATCACACAGATGATAAGCATCAGAGTCAGGATCTGAACCCAGGGTCTTTGGGTCAGGAAGTCAGTGACTGTTCTAAAGTAGCACCTGACCCCTCATGTTCTGTTCTGTCTAGATCATCACCTGCTACACAGTGCCCTGCTCCATCTCGGCCCCCAATGAGTGTCTCTGGACAGACTGGCTGATTGAGCGGAAGCTCTATGGGCACCAGGCCCAGCATTATGCTTGTGTTAAACGCAGCGATGGCACCTGTGGCTGGTACCGGGCTGGCCTCCCTCCTGAGAAGGAATTCATCGATGTCAGTGAGCCCTAGAGAGAAGCATTACCACACACTCTGCCCCAGCCCTGAGTGGCCTGGAGGCCAGATTCATCCATCCATCCATCCATCCATCCATCCATCCATCCATCCATCCATCTGTCCATCCCTGCACAGCTTCCCACTGCTTATTGTAGACGCCGCTTAGGAATGCTGCCAACCTCATGGAAGGTACCAATGTGTGTGGAGCCAGCGGCTGGGTGAGAAGAGGGCTCACACTCTTGGCAGTGGCTGCTCTGAGAAGGCCAGTCAGGCCTGGGGTCCAGAGTTTCTCTCTGTGCTGGGAAAAGCAGGGCCGTCCCAGCCAAAGGGCCAATGTCCTGTTCCCTGTTACTGAGCAGGCTCTGAAAAAAGAACTCCCATGTAATGATACATCAATCTTTCTGATTGACCTGGGGCTTGTTTCTGTCCCTGTCCAAAAACAAAATGTTGAAACGAGAAAGAAAGCGCTTTCCATGTCTGGAGCTGATATGATACAGACCGAATATCATACAGCGTGTGCACAAATTATTAATAACTGCATGTTGTATAAAAGTGACCACTGTGGTCAAGGCAAGTGGAATGGGCTGATTTGGGGGAATAATTAAAAAGCATCTTGTACCCTTGGTGTGTGTGGAAGTTTCTTCTCAATTCATCTCTCTCATAGCAAGGCCTGGACAAAACCAGCTGTTGCTTACTGATACGGTGTAATTACTGGTGGGCTGGAGAGCCTGGGAACTCCATACTCCTACCCAACGCAGAAATTCTTTCTCTAACATCCATGACTGATGACCCACCAGCTTGTGCTCCAAGGTTCCAAGACAGTCTGAGTATACTAACTGTCAGAAAAATCTTGTATATATTAAACCAACCTGGGTTCCCTGTAACTTTCACCCCCTGATGCTTGTTGGAAGCACCTTAGAAGTTGAGCCCTTCTACAGGAAAGCCTTAAGGGTCCTTCAACATTTCCTCACACGATAGACTTCCCTCCCCATTCCACCCCCATCAAAAAAGGCCCCCATGCATTTGCTGCTGTCTCTATTTCCACCATCTGAGCTTCCTTCCTTTAGTATAACACAAGGGTTCTTAATCTTTCCTGTACTGTTGACCTCTTTGGCAGTCTGGTGAAGCCTATGGTCTCCCTGCTCAGAATCATACTTTTAAATGCAATACAATAGAATTATACTTTTAAATGCAATACAATAAAAGAAGAGGAACTATAAAGGAAAGAAATTATACTCAAATGTAATTATATTGAAATGTAGTTAAAATAAGTTCCTTATTTTATAATAAGGAATATAATTATATATGTATATATATAATTATATAATGAGGAATATAATAAAATAAGTTCCTTATAAAATAAGACCTCAATGCCCTTGGAACCCAGACAACGGCATTGTTCACTGTCAAAATGAAAAGATCACCCCTGCTTAGAAGGTACACTCAAATCCTCTTTTTTTAGGGAGGAGGGACAGAATCCAGACTTGTGATTTCATGAGTATAGGGAACTCCCAGTGAGGAAATTCTCCTTGCCAATGCAGATTAGTTACTGTTCTATAACTTAGGGTCTAAGAGAATTGCTGGGGGGGGGGGAAATGCACTGAGGGGACAAGGGACTTTCCCAGGGTCTCACAATCAGAGGCAAGAATTAACTCAAATCCAGGCTCCCCTGACACTAAGGCAGGCCCTTGTTCACTGCATCAGGCTGCCTCCCTTCTGGAATCTCCTATGTATTCATTAGATCCTTTCCCTCCCAGAGAGCAGATTTTGACAGTAAGGAAGGAATCCTTAATCGATATGACACCTGGAGACCAGATGAGTGAGTGGAAGGGAAGAAGGATGAATAAGCAGTAAATGACAATGAACGAAGAAAAAACAGTGCAAGGTGAGGTTGGCTTTCCTACAAACAAACTCTGCCGGTCTCAGCATCTTTCCAGGGGTAAATCTTAGAGGTAAAGGGTGTCCCAGAAGACTTCAGGCAAAATTACACCTGCATGAAGACTTTTGGGACATCCCAGATAGGAGCCGTTAAAAAAAGTTCATCATAAGTATCAGCAACATCTTAGCCAAACCTTCTCAGTTCAGTGGCTAGAGATAGACAGAGAGGATACATAGATAATGGCTAGCTAGATGGCAGAAAAAATGGATAGAGAGAGATTGTTAGACAGATGGATAGAAACACACACACACACTTGACTAGGACAGGCTTCTACCTCCATCCTCAACCCCCTCTGCCCCACCCCCCAGAGAACACAACTCTCTGACAGCCTCTCCAAAGGTCTGTTCATGTCTCTACTACCTGTGTGACTTGGAGTAAATCACCTCCATTTTGGGGGCCTCAGTAAACGTAAAATGGGTGGACTGGCCTTGAAGGTACCTTCTGGGGTTCTAAATCTATGATCCTTCTTGTGCTTACCATCTTTCTTTTTCTTTGGGTTTTTTTTGAGACAATGGGGGTTAAATGACGTGCCTAGGGTCACACAGCTAGTAAGTGTTTGAGGCCAAATTTGAACTCATGTCCTGACTCCAAGACGTTCCATCCACCACACCACCTAGCTGCCCCATGCTCACTATTTTTTGAAGTTATCAGAAGTAGAAACAAAAATTTCTCAGGAACCCCCAGCCAGCCATCATTGGACTCTCCATAGGGTCTGGCAGACAGACAAGGCAGATGTTTTTGCTTTATTTTCTTTTAGGGAGTCTTGTGTTTATGAAGAGTATGTGTGTTTTTATTTCTCTCTCCCATTTGAGAAGTTCTGTTTACCAATGAGAAGAGAGGGGTGTAGGTGATGTGATGTGTGTGTGTGTGTGTGTGTGTGGGTGGGTGTGTGTGCATGTGTTTCCTGGGGGAGAATACTCCTTTTCACAGGCACCGAATGTTCTCTTCTTGGTGCACAGCAGAGAACATGAAGGAAGGACAGAGGCCTCCACTGGCCCAGGAGCACATGCCTAGGAGTTACTTAGTTCCTCAGAATCCAATAAACTTCAGGTAGGGAAGATGAGGATCCTGGGCATAGATCTCTGGAATCTGAACTAGGTCAGGACGACATTCTGATCTTTTTAAACTCAGATGTGAATTAACCGAATTCTGACTTTGCTATTTAATTTGATTTGGTTTAATGAGATTAACAATGTCCATCAGAATGGTAGATTGTTTTAAGTTGAGCATAGACAAGCTGGACATTGGAATATCAGAAAGACCAGAAATCAGGGGAATCGCTCCACTTATCACCCCACCAGGTTAAGAATCATCTCTACTTTTATGGAGATCATTCAAACTGCCAAAGCTCTTTGCATAATTAACTCTCCAACATCAGCACCCTGGTGAGGAAGCCACTCAAAGGCATCCGTGATTCCTACGAGTTTGGATGTTCCCTCTGACACCATGAATGCTTTGTGAGGACAAGCACTCTAGCCAGGTGCAGAGAGGCTCTTCACCAGGAATCGGGTCACTTGGTTTTCAATTTTTTGGCCATAGCAACTCATGAAACAAATTTTAAAAATACAAAGTATTCCTCAGTCCTGGGCATCTGCAGTCCTGTGTCTGTGGTGGGGTCAGAGGGGACAAAGAATCAGTTTTTAGGCCATCTATAAACTTGAATGTGGCTCTTGGTACTCTAAATGTGAGACTATTGTCTGTTGAACAATGAATGGAGATGTTGGAGGAACTGATTGGTATCAATCAATGTTCTTACTATAAATGAAACATGAAGAAAGAATCACAGCTAAGTGGAAGGTTGACTTGGAGCCACCTATAGGATCAAAGATTTAGACCTAGAAGAGACTGTAGAGGCAATCTGTTCCAACCTCCCCATTTTAGAGATGAAAAAAATTGAGGCCCAGAGAGGCTGATTTATCTGAAGTCACAAGACAAAGGTAGGCTGTGAGCCTGTCTTCTGTCTCCAAAGTCAGTTCTTTTTCCATCATATCATGCTGCTTCCCTTGAAGGCTCATCTCTTTAGGATGACAAAGAAAGGAGGGTTTTTTTTCCCAAGTTGGTAATGCAGGTATTATTGCCCCAGTGTTATAGATGACAAAACTGAGGCCCAGGGTCATGAAAGTGACTTGCCCATGCTCATGGAAGTAGTGAGCCCAGGTCTTCCTGACCCCAAGTTCAGCAGTCCTTCTGCCATCCATCCCATGCTATGTTCCAAGAGGTAGACTAGGTAGGGTATTCAGTGAAAGGGTGACTATGATACCTTTAATTCCTTTACTGACATTAAGTCATTCTCAGAAATATTCCTGTGAATAGGATAACAGGAAAACAGTGAGGAGCTGGATTTATTAATAATGTAGGCAGCATGCATCTTCAGTGACCCAAAACAAAGTATTCCTCAGCATGCTACTTATATGCTCAAAATAATCAACTTCCCCTATTTTCTCCCTATATTCCAACATATCTTCAAGAGTCAAGAGTTGATATCAGCTAAGAACTATCTACTTCCTTTGCTCACAAAGCTTCCCCTTAAACCTGTCCCCACATACACACCTGGCCCAAAAGAAGGAAAGAGACCAAAATCTTGACAATGTTTTTTAAAGTTGTCAAACCCTGGTCAAGAACATCAAAACTCTTCAATGGATACAGGCCTGCCCAGATACAAGACTTCTCAAGACGCCTTTCAGCCCTTGAAATTAAAAGGAAAGAAAAGAGAGGCAACCGTGGCAAGGGAGTAATATGGTACCAAGTCAAGAAACCTGGGTTCAACTCTTCAGATTGTCTCTGTGATCTTGGTGGTGTTAATACTCTTCTCCAGACCTCAGTCTCTTCAGTTAAAAAAAAGGAGGAGGGGGAAGTGGACTAGATGATTTTCAAAGTCCTTTCCAACTCTAAAACACTCCCTCCTAAGGACCTTCCCAGATCTAACATTCTATGATTTTATGAGCTCTGGGACTTGGGCAATATGCGTGCTTCCCACTCCTGTCTTAAAGGCACTTGCTGACTACACAGAGCCAGTAGAGAAAAATCATGCATCCACCCTCTGACTCTGAAAATGGAGAGAAGGGGAATAGAGTTGAGGGGAAGGAGAAAGGACTTTGAACACACAATTATTGCACAGAAAAAGTCTAGATTCAGTCTAGGTATTAGTTTTAGGGGCCTTAGAAGTCACAGATGAGGAAACTCATCTGAGACACAGAGAATGGGAGTAATTTGCCCAAGATCATGCAGAGGGCAAGTGGTAAAGTGAAGATAGAGCTCAGGTCTTCTGATTTCAGATCTAGTCAGGGTTCTTCCCATCGTATCATAAAGCCACATTTCTACCAAGTCATTCTGCACCTTTCCCTTCCATGGAACCCTAGGGTGGCCTCATGGAAGGACAGTCTAGGGGAAGTGGGAGGTAACCAGAAAAAAACAGATATGTGGTCATTGTGATGATAAGAATGCCATCGTACATTTATTGGGTCATGAGGAACTGTTTTACTTTATTTGTATCACAGTGTTTTGCACCATAGTGAGAGATGTATGGACTGAAGCTGTGACTTTACTGGTACAGGGAACTCCTAAGTGATGAGAGTCCCTCCACCAGAGCAGGCTGATACCTCCTCTACAACTTACTATCTTAGAGAGTTGCTTAGAACACTGGCATTTATCATTTTATTTGATATTTAGGATCACTTTGTGAGGTGGGTGTTATTATCACCATTTGAAATGTTGAGAAATTGAAATATGATGTGATTTTCCTAAGGCAACACCTGTAACAGAAGCCAAGTCTTCTACTTCCCAGTCCAGGTGTGGGATTGCTAAGTCTACCTGTCCAATTTCATCCATTCTTTTAATCAGCATTTGTTGAATACCTGCTAAATTTCACCTGCTGTTCTAGATAAAGGAGATTCCCCCCTCCAAAAATGACTCCTCTTCCTGAAGGAGCTTACATTCTCTGATAATGCATTCTCTTTCTTCTGCTTCATTTCATCTCAGCATAACAACAGCAGGAGACGGCCGACTAAAGCTAAGAATTGAAAGGAATTCAGTTTTATGCCTCTCTCCCCCCAATCTGAATTCAGTTCATTGCTAGTAGAATCATTTGTACCTTAAGTATACTTACTACCCCCCACCTCCACCCTCAGCCAGGGGTCTTCCCCACCACTTACCATCTCCTTGTGGTTGGGATAGAATGTCTGTTCAATGAGAGGAAATTTCTCTCCTCCAAGATTCTTGTAGATAGCCACCAGTTGGGCAAACTGTAAAAAGAAGACAAAACATATAAAACCACCGGGGAACAGGGTACCCCTGGAATAGCTCAATTGAGTCCCTTCAAAAGAAATCTGACCCCCAGCCCCAGGTCTGGCATCTTAGTCCCAGCTGATCTGAAGATCTATTAACCAACGAGTTTTATTGGGGTTCTGCCGCGGAGAGGGCACCCCTTTTAGGTTCTGGGGGTACAAAGGCGTGGCAAAGTAGGCCTTGCTGTTTTTTAGTCTCGTCTGACTCTTCATGACCCCATTTTGGGGTTTTCTTGGCAAAGATATTGGAGCAGTCTGTCATTTCGTTTTCCTTTACAAATGAAGAAACTGAGGTAGACAGGATTAAGCATACAAAGCTAGTGTTCTAAGCTAGATTTGAACTCAGGGACCTGAGCTTTCCTGACTTCAGGCCTGGTGCTCTACCCACTACCCACCTGGCTGCCAGTAAGACAGAGTCCCTGTCCTCAAAGAGCTTACCTCCTAGTAGGAAAATTAAGGCATGAAAAAAACCAACAAATGTTAATTAAAGCACTCACTATATTCCAAGCATTGTACTAAGTACTGGGGATATAAGGAAAGGTGAAAAACCATGGCTCCCTCACCAAAGAGCTCACATTTGAAAAACATATATGTATTACATATGTATATACACAGAGTAGATAGAGGTAAGTGCAGATGGCAGTGGGGGAGATGAGGAAAGCTCCCTGCAGAAGGTGGGCTTTTAGTTGAGTCTTGAAGGAAGACAATAGGTGGAGGGGAGGAGAGAGAGCATTCCAGGCATGGGGGACGGCTAGTGCAAAGAGGCAGAGACGTGGGATGGAATGTGGTGCTCAAGGGATGCTAAGAAGGTTTATGTCACTGGCTCATAGACCATGTGTAGGGGACAAAAGAGCAAAAAAAATGGAAAAACAGAAAGCAGCCAGACTGGGAAGGGTTTTAATAGGCAAACAGAGGACTCCCTAGTTGGTCCTGGAGGTGACAGAGAGACACTGGAGCTTACTGAATGGGGGTGTCATGGTCAGACCTTCTGTTAAGAACATCATTTGACAATGATACAAGGTAAGTGTCCAGTTCAAATCCGATGAGTATTTATTAAGTACCTACTAGGTCCCAGGCACTATACCAGGCACTAGGAATATAAAGACAAAAAAATGGCAGGGGGGAGTCACGGCCCTTAATGAGTTTATATTCATGGAGGCAGGGGAATAACACATGCACGTATAAGCAAGTGTATGAAGGCTATTGCACACACACAAGTATAGAGGTAGGAAGAGATGTTAGGTATCATCTGGTCCAATCTCTACATTTCATAGATGAGGTAACAGAGGCCCAGAGATATTAAGTGATTTACTCTAAATCACCCAAGTCCTAAGGGGTAGAGATGGGATTCCAAGGTGCAAACTCCTAACTTTAAATGCAGCACCACAGACTTTAAGGGCTCTTGGAGATCAGAGGGGGAAGACACTAGGGTAAGTTAAGGTGAGTAGAGCAGTTAATGAAGGAAGGCTTCCTGGAGGAGGCTTGACTTATGTTGGGTTCTGAAGAATGGGTAGATTTGGAGAGGGGACAGTGAATAGACGATTCTGGTCAGCCACCAAATCCTGGCAAGTCTTTCATGATGCCCCTTCCTCTCTGTCCTCTCCTTTTCACTCCTGCCACCATCACAAGCTCCACTTTCAACAATTTCCCAGCTGTTGGCTTTCCTTCTTCTATTCTCTCCCTACCCCAATCTGCCAGGTACACACCAGAGCCCCCAACTCTAAATCCAGGGTTTTCTCCTTCTGTACCATGCTGAAGGAACAAGTTGTTTCTATAATTTCACTGTTTAAAAACAACATTTGAAATAAACGTTCAAGGAAGAAAAGTTTGCTTTTGGTGTTCCTCTTTCTCTCTCTTTTTATCTTCCCTCTTCCTCCCCTCATCACTGCTCTATCCTACAGCCAGGACTCCACTGATCCTTTTTCTTGCCCAGGGCCTCTCAGTCTAGGAACTCAGCCAGTACAATGTACCCTCAGCTTCCCATAGTTGCCTCTGCACCCAGGCAACTGAGCTCAGGCAATCAAGCTCCTTAACCAAACTACATGAGTCCACAAGGGCCCCAGGGAATAACCCTAATGGTGGGAATTTCAGGCAGCGGGTCAGAACAGCAAAGTTATCCATTCAAAAATGTGATGTGGTGCATGATGGGAAATATCAGGGAAGTGTTTTGGGAGGAGACTCAAGATGCCAGCAAGAAGCTCAGGCATGGGCTCAGGGTGGGCAGGGGGATAAGAGGCAGATGAGGGGTGGGGCATACTCTTCTTGTGCTCTTCAGAATGGAACAGCTCAGCTTCCACAACCCTATTTCTGATTCCAGGGTTTTGGAAACATTTGGAAAAGACCGCAGTTATGTAATGGGAGAAATGGGAGGTTGCCTTCCCAAGCCAGTCTTGTGCCTGACGCTAGTGATCTCTGACCCCTTGGTCTCCTTTTGCCCTTTGCAGCTGGCAGTATGGACAGAGGAAAGAAACTGGGAAGATCCGTGCCAAGGTCAACAGTGAAAAGAAGAGTCAGTGCTCCTTGAATTTGTCCACTCCCATTAACAGGAAGAAGAAAACACATGAAATGCTATTAGTGCAGGAGCTTAGCATGGCTAACCGGAGAACTTGGTGTCCATCCAGCCTTCCCTGCTGTCCCAATCCAGTGCCAAAGGCAATACTATGAGATTATGAATGGGAGACTGAACTCTCACCCAATCCCAGGCATGGCACATTATAGGGCATAGAGCTTCTTGGGATCCCTGCTCCTGGGACCCTGACCTGGCATAGGCCTGGGACAGGTGGACGAGGAACAAATTGGCTTACGTTGCTGCATTCCAGTCTCCCTTCCTCCAGCAGTGGGCACACAGCCCCTTAAAGAGACCCCAGGAGTCATAGAAGATGCTGTAATAACTAAGATGATTTGTTGAGGGGAAGGGAGAAGCACAAAGAGAGCAACAGCAGCACAGGAGAGATTCAAAACAAAACAAAACAAAACAAAACAAAACCACCTTCTTTTCTGGAGCTGGGGCTGTACAGGCAGCTCAGTCTTGGGAAACACGGGGGTGGGGTAGAGAAGGAGGCCATAGGGCAACAGGGCTCCAGGAGCAAGGCAAGGGGTGGAGGGCAGCCTGGGAAGGGCCAAGACTCCTGGCGGAGGAGGGTGGGTGGAAAGAAGCCAGTACAAGACCTTGTGTGTTTGGGGATGTCTCTGGAGTGCTCTGATTAACTTCATATGCAGAATTGTACACCCTTAGCACTAGATCGTGATCAAGGATGAGAAGATTTAGAGTCAGAAGAAACCTTAGAGGTCCTCTAGTCCCACCCTTTCAAGAGACAACAGGGGAAACTGAGACACAGGAAGGTGAAGTTTCATGTCCAAGGTCAAACAGTGTTGGTGACAGAAAGTCGCAGATCAACATCTGTCATAGTTATCATAGCAGTAACACTTCTTTATAATTATTTGCAGAGCACTGTGAGGTTTCCAAAGTGTCTTTCACATGCTGCATCCTCTTGACAATCTTGCTAGGTAGGCACGGTGGGTGCTATTATTCCCATTTTACAGATAAGGAAGCTGAAGCCCAAGGTGGTTCAGTGACTCGGACGAGGTCACACAGGTCATAAGTGGCAGAGTTGGGATTTCTACCCAGGTCTACTGATTTCAAATGCAAGGCTCTTTTTCCCATGACATTGTGGGAAAGGACAAAAAAATAAAGAGAGAAACTCCATATAGTTCAAATACCGGTTTCTGCAACCTTTTTTGCAACTGGATGATGGCCCGAAATGGGTGCCATGTAGCTACTGATCAGTGTTTCTCTGTTCCCTCTTCTGTGAAACAAGGGTGGTAGATTTAAATGATCTCTAAGCATACTCTAACTTTAAGTCTAAAAACAGACAAATGGGATTGAAATTAGTTTATATTAGATTAAGATGTTGCCTTCTAGAGGTCTCAACCAGAGGAGAAAGGAGGTGGGACATTTTGAGAACTTGGCTCCCTGCAAAATGTATCAAATAATGAGTATTTATTAAGAACCTGCTGTGTGCTAGGAACTAAGTGCTAGTGGTATAAGATAAAAATGAAACAGTCCCTGCCCTCAATCAGCTTATATTCTATTCAAGACCAAGGAGCTCAGGAACATCATCCTAAAAAGATGCCCGGCAGAGTCTATCTGTTATGATGGAAACTCCCCAGTAAAACATAAACTCCCTGAAAGCAGGGCATGTTTTTCATGTTTGTATGCTCCCAGAACCTAGCACAGTACCTTGTACATAACAAGTGCTTAATCAATATCTGTTGGGTTGGATTGGACATGCATGCCTCCATGCATCCCTCCATCCATTCAACCATCCATCCATCCATCCATCCATCCATCCTTCCATCCATCCCTCCATCCATCCATCCCTTCATCCATCTATCCATCCATCCATCCATCCATCCATCTCTCCATTTGTCTAAGCTTTATCAACCATCATGGGCTGTGGGAGATCCTTCTCCTCTTCTTTTTTTTTTGCCTCTTCTCTTTTCTCCATTCCTCATAGCCAAACAGTTGCAAGTATTATCAGTTTTACTTCCAATATAGCTATCAAGCCTATCTCCTTTTCTTCACTCACACGGCCACCACCCTATTGCTCATCACTTTTTACAGAGACCATGATAATCTCCTTCTAATTGGTTCTTCCAATCTCTCTTCTTTCTAATCCATTCTCCATCTTGGGGGAAGAGGGGAAGATGAGGAGAGAAGAATTTATTAAGCTCCTATATTCCAGGTGGGGCAGCTAGGTGGAGCAGTGGATAGAGTTCTGGGTCTGAAATCAGTTGTATCTGCTATGCCACCTAGCCACCCGAATACAAGTGTAAATCCATGTTTAAAAATCCTTTCCTAAAGGGGGTACGGTAATAGTTACTGTCTTTTAAAGAAGAGCAGCTAAAAGTTACTATTTTAATCACCATTCTATGGGATTCTACTCCCTGTGGAGTCAAGGAGAGTGTCTATGAGTCTAATATTGTTCTATGAGGATCTACAAGAGAAATTACTGATAAGACAGAGATAATGAAGGTGATGAGAAACATCTTTGTTGTTAGAACTATTTGAATTGTTATTTTTATGAGGAAACAGAAAAGTTATGAAGAATGAGCCTTTGGAGAGACTAATGAAAGGGAAGGTTTAAGAAAAAATGAGGCTTCTGTCACGGCTGGAGAGAAATTAGAGAAGACAGAGAAAAAAGATGGAAAGGTATTATCTCTTTATGGAACTGCTCTGACCTTCATATTGTGAAAAGAATTAGTAAGAGGAATCATTCTTTTCGATGTTTGGCTTTTGTTTCTCTTTTCTCATTGTTCACTCCATTGACTATAATACCTATACAACCAGACTATTGTACAATGTGAAGGAGTTTGCAGATCCTATACATGATTGTATGCCACCATGGGGGGGGTGGGGGGGGAGGAAGGGGAGAAAAATCTGAAACTCAAGTGACTCTGGAACCAAATCTTGTAACCTAAAAGTAAACAGACAAGTCAATAAAATTTTTAAAAAAAGAATTAGTAAGAAGAGACTTTGGCATCTTGAGTGAAATGAATGATGGGATTGTATGCAGAAGTAGGGAGAGATCAACTGTCATTACTGCAGTGATCAATGGAAATGCTTTCTTACAGCTAAAATACTGTAAATAGTCATTTATGTCTTTGTTTTAGCCTGGATTTCATTCTAATACAATGTATTTTCAGTCATTTTAATCTCTCTTTATTCCCAGGAGATAAAAGTATTTAATACAGAGATAAAAGTATTGAGACAGGAGATTTCTTCAGTTTATTAAAATAACATAATAATGCAGTACAATAATATAATAAGAAAATATTAATATTTCATGAGCTGTGATGAAGTCTCTGACCTTAATTGATTGAGAGATGTATAAAATATTTGTTAACTACTAAAGAAATATACAAATGTACCCTTGGATTACCCTAGAGCTTGGGTTGATAAGATTAAATATAGGAACACACTGAGCAACACAAGTGATGTTAGTGAAGGTCATCTGGAGGGAGAACACTAACAGCTTATGTGATCCAGAAAAGTCTCATAGAGGAGGTGGAACTTTGAGTTAAGCTTTGAAGGAAATTTGAAATCCTAAGAAGCTGTAGTGAAGAGTCAGGGTATTCCAGGAATGGGAAACTGCCTGGGCAAAGGCATGGAGGTGGGAGATAGCATGTTATATACTGGCAATGGCGAGTCGATCAGTTTATTGGTACCAAGGAGGAGATAAAAGTGCAATAAGCCTAGAAAAACAAGACTCTACAAATCAAATCGGGGAGTTTGTATTTTATCCCAGAAGCAATGTTGACAACTCTCAATAGGTGGAGTGACATGGCCAGATTTGTGCTTTAGGAAGAGAGGAAATATTTTTTAAAGACCTACTATGTGCCAGGCACTGTGCTAAGTATTTACAAATAACTCATTTGACCCCCACAATAACCTTGAGAGGCAGGTAGGGTTAATATCCCCATTTTACAGTTAAGAAGACTGAGAAATATAGCAGTTAAATGATTTGCCCAGTATCACACAGCTAATAAGTGTCTGAGGCTGGATTTGAACTTGGATCTTCCTGGCTCCAGATCCAGCACTTTGTCCACTCTACCAAGTAGCTGCCTCCATCCATCTCTTCACTAACTTAGACCCAAGTCTTCTGCTGGGCTCCCTCCACTCCATCACACAGCCTCCTTGTTTCATCCCTTACTCTTTTAATTGCACCCCACACTCTCTCTGGGACACAGAAGGGCTGAAGGGTTCGATCTGAGGGTTTGGGTGTGAAGAAAGGTGTGTTTGCTACTAGAAGGAAAGCAGCAGCCATTGTTTCCCCAAGGATCTGAAAGCCAAGCAGTTCAGGTCACTGGGACTGGCCGGCAGCCTGTAGGATTTGGCAAGAGTCACCAATAATAATTGCAGAAAGGGAAGAAACCGCTGAAATATGTGATTAGGGACAGGTGTTTCCTTCAGCGTCTGAGCTGAGGAGCCAAGGGGCTTAGCCTGCAGGAACAGAATTCATGGGAAGCAGGCCAGCTGAAAGCCCAGTTTCCCATATCTCCAACCGAACTAACTGGGTGGGAAAGACCCTGAGCCCCGCTGGTCAGCATAGCTTAGCAGATGTTCCATTGAGACCCCCACACCACCCCTTGTCACTGAAAAAACAGCTGCCTTCCAGGTCCTGGGATCCCAGTGCCCTCCTCCCCAAATGCATTTAGTCTGATTATGGAGATGGCTCCATTGGTAGCTAGGCTGGTACTTATACCAAAAGTACGCAACTCCACTTGATTTGTCCTCTATTGGCCCATGTGGTGAGGAGGGGAACACTTGCATCTCTGGCTGTGCCAGCCTGCTAAGTCTATGTTCCTATGAGTCTATGACCATCATAGCCAAGTGAGAGTTACAAAACATTTGACTGCTTCTTTATCTGCGTTACCGTCATTACTTGAATATAAATTCCTTTAGGGCACAAATTCTCTTGTTTTGGTATTTTAAATCTCAGCAGTTATCATGGTAGGAAGCATATTGTAAGTACTTAATAAATGTTATTCATTCATTCTTTCACTCATTCATTCACAACCACTCTGGAAGACTGTTTACCAAGTCATAGAGAGGTTGCAATCTGCAGTAAGTCAGCTGTGAGACCCAAAGCAACAGAACCACAGGTCTCTAAAGTATTAACTTATGAAACTTTGACTTTAAGCCCCACCCCTCACACTATGATCCCTCATTGTCAAGTGGAGTTATTTGAGATAATGCTAGTACCTGTGGTGACATTAACCTCCCATGGCTCCCTATTACTTCCAAAATCAAATAGAATCTCCTTTGCTTGGCATTTAAAGCCTGTGATCATTTGACTCCAATCAAACTAGCCTTGCTGTTCCTCATGAGCCAGTTTCCATCTCCAGTCTCTGTGTCTTTGTACCAGATTGTCTCTTGTGCCTGGGACACATTCCTTTATCTCCACCACTTAGAATCCCTAGTTTCCTTCAAGTGAGGGAGGGGTGACACATGCTCTTTCTCTCTTCCACTATTTAAGTTTCTTTCATGTCTTGTCTCCCTCCTTAGAGGAAGCTCCATGAAAGCTGGGATGGTTCTACTTTTCTCTTCGTGCCCCCAGCCCTTGGCATAAGGCTTTGTACCTTGTATGAAAGCCTTTCCTGATCCTCCTAGATACTAGTACCTTTCGCTGAAATTACTTCATATTTCTTGTATGTCTTTTGTCTGCCATGAATACATGTTTTCCCCCTATAGAATTTAAAATTCTTGAGGGCAGGGATGGTTTTATTTTTGTCTATTTGTCCTTTGTGCCTTAAGTACAGTGTCTAGTAAGTACCCATAAATGCTTGTAAATTGATTCATTGGCTGGAGGCAATCTGTGGGGGATGCTTCTGCCTTAAGGAAGGCTTCTGGCTCAAGTCAGACTGTAGGCTTACGGTTTAAGAATCAAGCTGGTGAAGCAAGGCTGGCAAGAAGGGGGAGAAATTTTCAGTAGGATATTAAAAAGACCTTCCAATGAGTCATTGAAGGGTTGCAATCTGTCTTGGTGGAGGATATACCCAGGAAGGTAAAACTGTAAATCTCTTAAGTATGGAGGACCAATGAAAAGATTGCAACTACTCTATAACTGACTCCTGTCTGTGCCTGCCCATGGATTTACCAAAGGTGGTCTATGCAAAATTTGGGGGACATTCCTCAAATTCTTTTTGTGTTCCATGGATGCAACAGAAAGCCCTCAGTTGTCCGTCATGCACTATCACTATGTACCTGATCCATTTGTTTCTCTATGTGATACGGAAGATAAAGTCCTAGACACGGAGTCCAGAAGACCTGAGTTCAAATCCTGCCTCAGACACTTACTACCTCTATGACCCTGGGCAGGTCCCCCAAATTCTCTCAGTCTTAAGGTCCTCATCTTCAAAATGGGATAACAACACTTACCTCACCCCATTGCAGCGAGGATCAGATGAGATAATATTTGTAAAGCACTTTGCAAACCTTAAAATGGTATGTAAATACTAGCTTTGGTTAATATTTTTCTTCCACTAATACCCTTACACAGGGCTTGAATTAGCTGCTCATAACTTTCACCCATTGCTACAACTTGAGCCTTCTGGGATCAAACTGAACAGGCCTAATCACTCTTCCATGAAAGAATGAAAAGATGTGTATTAATGCCCTCCTAGATTCAAAGCATCATGCCAAGGGCTGGGGACACGAAGAGAAAAGTAGAACCATCCCAGCTTTCATGGAGCTTCCTCTAAGGAGGGACACAAGGTATGCAAGAAACTCAGATGGTGAAAGAGAGAAAGAGCATGTGTCACCCCTCCCTCTGCTTCAAGACTGAGCACCCCCCGGTCTTTCCTTTACAAGATGTCACCCCACAGCACATCACCTGTTTCTCTTCTGCCGGATGTTCTCCAGTTCATCAAAGTTTAGATGCAGAGTGGAGAGAGTGCTAAATTTGGAACCAGAGGCCCAGGGTTCAGATCCTGGCTATTCCATTTACTCTCTATGTGACCTCCCATCTCTGGACCTTAACTTCCAAACAGTGTAAAATGAGGGGATTGAATGAGATGGCCTCTATGATCCTTTCTAGTTCCAAATCTAGGATCCCATGATTTATCCTTATAAAATCTCATCTTATTAGATTTAACCCAATGTTTTAGCCTAGCAGGATTTTTGGATCTGTGACCCTGTCATCCAAACTGTCAACCGTCCCTCCCAGCTTCCTTGTCTTCTATAGATTTAGAAGCAAATTTGCATACTATACAACTGCTAGACCCTGTTGCCCCCAAATAGACCCTCAAGAAGCAGAATACTCTACCCACAGGTAAAGACTGATGCTGCCTGTTATTCAGTTGGGTGACCCAGGGGCATCTTCACTAGGTCTAACACGGGGCCAGTACCAGGCCCACCAGGGCTGCACCCACCCCTCTTACCTCCTCAGGTATCTAAAACATGCCACTGCTTCTTATATCAAGAAGATGGAGTTTCAACAGAACCCGCCAGGGACAGAAAGGGGAAACCAAGCCTAGCAGGAAAGAGAGCAAAAGATTTTCTCCTAAAACCACAGGCATGAAAAACCAGCTCCATCTCCCACTTCCCAGGAAGAGCTGGGAAGCAACATCCTGGATGCTGGACAGAGCCTGTCTGGTAGAGACCATGGCCTCAGGCCATGTCTTTTAGTCACCCATGTTTTTAATATTTAATTCAGCAAATATTTACAAAGTGTCTGCTAGGTGCCCATCCCTGGCCTAGACATTGTAGAGGGTTATAAAGAACTCAGTATGTCCAAAATAGAACTCATTATCTTTTCCTACACCCCTAGGCCTCTTTTGAAATTCTCTATTTCAGTCAAGAACATCATCATCCTTCCAGGCTCTGAGATTCACAACCTTGGATTCATCCTTAACTCTTCCCTCTCCCTCAACCCACATATTCACCCAACTTGCCATGTCTGAATAACACTTCCTTTCCTACGTTCTTATAACCATCCCCAAGAGCCTCCTTCTTGGTATCCCTGCCCCAAGTCTCTCTTTTCTCCAGTCTCTCTTCCACAACACAGTCCAAATGATCATTCTAGAGTAGAGATCTAACCATCATTCTCTCATTGACTCCCCATTACCTCTAGGAACTCCTCTCTTTGGCATTTAAAGCCCTTGACAGCCTGCCTCCAGCCTACTTTCTCAGTCCTATTATACATATTTCTTTCTTAAAACACTCTTTGGTCTACTCAGATCATTCCATATCTACTCCATTCCATCTCCAGCTTTTGCACTGGTGGTCGACCACCCATGCCTAGAATGCCCTTTCTTCTTCCCACAGAATTTTAGAGCCCCAAGTTCTATTTAAAGCTCAGCTAAAGCACTACCTCTTATATGAGACCTTTTTTGATCCATCCACTTTCTAGTGCCTTTCCTCCAAATTACTGTGTCTCTATCTGCAGGGGTAGTGCTGGAAAATGTTTAACAAGCAACTCACTAAAAAAATACTATTGACCCACTTTTGGGTTTAATCTTTATTATCAAGTTCCTCCATCACTCTCTAAAGACTAGACAATTTTAAAAAAAGTCAACAATAAATCAAGTCCTGATTTGTAGCATTTGCTGATATCTGAGGTACAAATGCTTACAGTAAAAATTTAACAATCAGCTGTCACAATCTGCTTTAGACTAGCTCCAGCACATCCCTATTTTGGTACATCCATCTACACATCCATGTTATCTCTCCCTATTGAATGTAAACTCCCTGAAGGCAAGAAGAATTTCTATTGTGGTTTTGTACTCTCCATTCCTTAGTAGAGATAGAGACTAGATCTTTCATTTTATTGGCAAAAGGAACTTCAGAGTGAGGAAATTCCCTCTCCCAAAACTGATCACTCCCTTGTCTTCAACATCTAGTCTTGGAAAGTTGGTTATCCCAATGAGATGTATCAAAGTCTCACAGCTGGTATGTATCAGATGTGGGATGTAAACCCATATCTTGTAGGCTTCAATTTCAGCTGTCCATTCATTCTACCATGCTATCTGGTGTATAGCAGACATTTAATAAATGCTTGTTGATTGATGAAATTGATTGACTGATGAGGCTGGTTGATGATATAACAAGAGGTATAAATGAGGTTGGGTGGGGAGCACAGGGCTAACTTGGTGAATGCCTTGAATGCCCACAGGAGTTCAGATTTGATCCTGTAAGCCATAAAGGTACCCCTCGTTTTTGTTCTTTTGGGACTGGATTCTGGCACATCTCTGTCCCTGTCCCTTAGTCACAGAGTAGTCCTCCTCCTCTGCTGACCAGGCCTGACCTATCTGAGGTCAGTGAAAAACCAGGCAGGTTATCTGAGATGTCCAATACTCTCCTCACTCTCCCTAAATTTCCCTTCTTCCTCTCTGCTACTCAAACCTTCTGCAGCTCTTGGAAAGATTCCCATGTACAGACATACTTTCCAAATCAGCACTGTGAGATCAAGAATGGAGAATCAGGACATCTGGGCTAGAGCATCCCCTGTCTCGGCTACCTGCTAGTTGGTATGACCTTGAGCAGGTGGCTTGACTTTCCCAGTCCTCTGTTAGTTCGTGTGTGAAATGAAGGGATTGGATCCAAAAATTATAGGTACAGAGCTGGAAGGAGCCATCTAGTCCATCCCCTTCATTTTACACAGGAAGGAGATCCCAAAGTCAGGTGACTTGCCCAAGGTCACACAGGTGGTAAGTGGGAAGAGGGAAGGAATAGGTATTTATATAGTACTACATGCCAGGTGCCATACTAAATGCTTTATAAATTTATAAATATCTGACTTTATTCTCACAACAACCCTGTGAGGGAGGTGCTGTTATTTACCCCCACTTTACAGTTGAGGAAACCAAGGAAAACAGATGACTTGCTTAAACTCAAATAGCTAGTAAACATTTGAGGATAGATTTGAAATCGCATCTTCTAGTCTCTAGGCTAGCACTATGCCACCAATCTGGGGGAGCTGGAATTTGAATTCAGGTCTTGTGAGTCTAGATTTAGCAACCTTTCTACTGTACGGTAGACTATAAATTCTGGTGTGTGTGTGTGTGTGTGTGTGTATTTATGTGTGGATGTACGCAGAGGAATCTCACTGATATCCTCCATACATACGCACTAGCAGAGATGGCCATAGAATCAACCAACTTGGAGCCAGTCTGCTTTAAGCTGTCTCCTCTGAGCTCTTAATAATCTCATGAAGCCCCCATCCAACAGCTGGGCCATGTTTCAGCACACATCATGAGTTATGACATGTGGCATGCATTTTTGCTACCCCTCTGGCCTCCTGTGACTGATGACAGCCGTTAGGCGCCCTTCGGGTCATCCTTAAAGAATAGATGCACTGTTTAGATATAATCTTCCAGAACATTCCCTGCCCCAGAGTTGTCTGAATGGCACACACATGCACTGAGATGCACATATGGTCACACACACACACACGCAGCCTGCTTCAGGCACCTTGTGATCATTCCACTCTGCTCTGCTCCCACCTCCTCACAGTCCAGGCTCCAAGTCCTAGGGTCCTCTCGAGCCCTCTGCTGGCCGTGGGGTGGGTGCAGATTGGAGGATACAGGTCTCTTGGCATCCTCTATCACTGGGACCCCCTTCCCCAAGGTCCAGGAGAGACATGACCAAAAGGATCAATGTAAAGGAGCCTCCCCAAGTCCCTCCTAGCCCTCTGCTCACTCACCACCCAGGGTTTGTCGCAGAAGTTGTAGATGGAATCGAGGGAGTTGACACTGGGGATGCCAGCGTAGTTCATGCCAATGATCAGGTTTCGGTAGTCCTCATTCTCAGCCATGCCAAAGGAGTGCTGCCGGATTAGCACAAAATCTGGCCGGAAGGATCTGAAGAGAACAGAGACAGAGACTGTTTATCCAACTGGGCTCCTCCATCAGTATCCTATTTTGAGTTGAACTGTACACAGATCATTAACATATCCCCAGGTAGGTAGGTGGTCCCATAGTGCATAGAGCACTGGGCGTGGAATCACAAAGACTCATCTTCATGAGTTCAAATCCAGCCTCAGACACTTAATAACTGTGTGACCCTGAGCAGCTCACTTAACATATCCCTAGTCTGAGATCAATGGAAAGTAATGCCAAGATGGTACTCTAGTGAAGGCAAGCAAATTAAAATGTAATCGGGAAATATTTCTGCAAATAAGCAAAAGTACATTAGAATAAAGATAATGTTAATATGTGGTTTTTTGAAGTCACTATGTGGCCACAGGAATCCTTATGCTCAGTTTTGTGGACTCCCCTTTCTATCTGAATTTGACATCTCTGGTGTAGAGGGAAAAGCACAGGATTTGAAGACTAAAAACTTGGGTTTAAACCCAGGGATTCACAATTATGGGCCTTTTTACTTTACATAAGTCATTTCCCTTTTCTGCGCCTCAGTTTCTCCCTCTGTAAAATTAAGGGGTTCAACTAGATCAAGATTTCTTAACCTGTATTCTGTAATTTCTTTGATTTCAATAACTGCATTTCAGTATAATTGGTTTCCTTTGAATCCCATGTATTTTATTTCATGGACTTAAAAACGTTATTCTAGAAGGAATGGATGGGCATCACTAGACTTTGCCAAAGGGAGATAAATGACCCATCAAAGGTTAAGAAACCCTGGGCCAGATGATCTCAATATTTCTCCCAACTCTAAATCCCATATACTAATGACTGCTCTGTATCACAGAATCACAGAATGGCAGTGCTGGGAGGGCACTCAGTCCAACCCATGCTTCAAAATAAATTCACCTCTACATCACAACCTTCCTAATGCCTCGGCCCTATAATAGTCATATGTGGGTGTGTCTGCATGTGGGCAGACTCGCCTGGAGATGGATAGTGGAGGTTCCTAAGACCATGGGAAATATGTGTTTTCTGATGGTCTTAGGCAACCACTGTGACCCCTGTGAAAGGGTCATTCGACCCCAAAGGGGTCACAACCCACAGGTTGAAAACTGCTGCCCTAGTGCATAGATGGCCAGTCATCCATCTTCTGTTTGAAGACCCCTAAGGAAGAAGAAACCATCACCTCCCATGGAAACTCATTCCACTGTTGTATTTCTTAACAGGGTTTCATTGCCTAACCTCTTCCTATGGCTAAGAAATTCAACAGTTTTACAGCATACCAGAAATCTTATAACTGCTAACTCCAACAGCTCTTTTCTTGGGCTTCATTCTGCAACATCTCTTGCCCCCTTGGACCACTGCTTCCTTTTGGATACAGTCCCCCCCCCAGGTCTGCGTGCCACTGCTCTCTCTGTCCTTCAACCTGTCTGAAGATTCCTTTTTAGGCTCATTTAGGCTCATTTAGGCTGATTCATCAGCCAGCTCTCTCCCCTATGTATGAATGTCCCAAAACACTCTATCTTTGGCTCTCTTCTCTCTTTCCACATTCTCTCTTGCTGACCTGATCAACCTCCAAAGGTCCAGTGATCCACTCTCCACAGATGACTCCACAATTCTTATCCAACCCTAATTTCTTTCCTGAACTCCAGTCCTACCTCACCAGCTGCCTGCTGAATACTTTCATTGCAGGTCTTGATTGGCATGTGTAGGAAAAAAGAAGGAAAAAAGCATTTATTAAGTGCCCATTATATGCCAGGTACTGTGCCAAGCACTTTACAACTATGATCTTATTTTATCTCACAACCACCCTGGGAGATGGGTGTTATTATTATTTCTAATTTACAGTTGAGGAAACTTGGGCTGAGAGGTTAAGTGACTTGCCCAGGGTCACACAGCTAGTACATATCTGAGGCTGAATTTGAACTCAGGTTTTCCCAACTCCAGGCCCTGTGCCACCTAACTACCTCTACTTTTCACCAAGACTACACCACTGGAATCATAGGTCCAGTTCTCTGGCTCCCAAGTTATAATGATGATGATGATGATAAATGACATTTACATAGTACTTTAAAGTTTACAAACTTGAAGCACATTATCCATTTTGATCCTCCCAGAAGCCCTGAGGAGAGGGGGAAGGGAAGGGGTTATGATCCATCTTTCAGAGACGATGAAGTCCTAACTTTCCAGCATACAACAGGTCATACTGTGAGCAAGGCAGGGTTATGTAGCTACCGCAGTCATGGATTTATAGTACAGACTAAGCTTATATAGCTTAGATTCTCATCAGGGAGGCAACACACACACACAGCCTGGAGCACCAGGTTACGTGTTCAGGTCTTAAATCAATGATTTAAAATATAAATGTCACAGATGGAAGTGCTGGGAATGTGCCAGGAAAAACAATGAATCTGAAGAATTAGAGAAATATTAGGAACCATCAGCTAAAGCAGAGAAAAGCAAACAGGTGTATGACATATGCAGTGAAGTAAATGGTGAGACCAACCACAACGCAACTGAAACACAATGTTGTGCAATCAATCACAGTAACACAACTGGGCCTGGAAGGAGAAACATGGAAAAGCAAAGGGCCCTATTTTTTGCAGAGATTGGGGAAAGAGGTACTATGGGTGGACATTGCATACACTGTCAGACTTGACTTATGTGTGCTTTAGTTTTGCTGATCTCTCTCTCCCCTTCCTCCCTCCCTCCTTCTCTCTCTCTCTCTCTCTCTCTCTCTCTCTCTCTCTCT
>CM053599.1:43174906-43211642 GCA_028646575.1 Pseudocheirus occidentalis | reverse complement strand
CTCCTCCCTCCCTCTCTCCCTCTCTCTCTCTCTCTCTTTCTCTCTCTCTCTCTCTCTCCCTCCCTCTCTTCATTCCTCCATCCCCCTCTCACTCTCCCTTCCTTCTCTTTCTCCCTCTCTTTTCTCTTAAAAAAATTCCTTCATTATAAAGACTGGCACTCTGGGAGGGAGAATGATATATGGGAAAATGAAGATGTTGTAAACCAAAAGAACCGAATAAAGAAAATCTAAGTTTCAGAAGTGTTTAGAGGCAAATCACATTAGGAATAACCTTGGACTAGAGTAGTTCAGAAAGTCTTCATGAAGCAGATAACACTTAAGAGTGGTGGGATTCTGGGTGCCCAGAGGGATACTTCCAAACCATGTATTATAAATGAGTTTAGTTTCTTAGATGCTGAAAAACACTTGACTTGGGGGCAGGGGAAAGGCTCAGTAAAGGAAAATTAAGATAAACTTGACTACCTTCCCCCTTCTGCCCAAGGGCCAGTCCTAGTCCTCAAGCTCAATCTTTAAGGATTTTGGCACCTCCGGAAATAGCTGGGGAACACTTGGGCCAGGTCCAGCCCAACCTCCTGAGCCAAAGGTCTGGGCAGCTTGATGAAATGCACCAGTTCCCCAGTGTTCTTCCTCATGGCTCACCCCAAATCAGAAGGTGGGGAGAAGAACAAATATTTTTCATGAGTCTGAGGTTGAGTAACAACAGCGGGAGGCATAGAGGACAGAACATTCTCTGCCTGGCAGCTAATGTCTGGCTCAAATTGGTCCAGGAAAGCATCCCTGCTTCCAGCTGCTGCCCCTCAGGACCTGGCCTCTTACCCCATGACTCTGGTCTCCAAAAGGAGGCAGACTGCAAAAAAAGAAACATTTCTTGAGTGGTACTGTGTAAAGTGTCCAGGATTCTGCATTGGAGAACCTGGACTCAGAGCCCCACACTGCTACTGATGATGTGGGTAATCTTAGGAAAACCATCTCCATCTCATTCTTGTGAAAATGAGGGAGTCAGACTAGGTGATGCCAAAGGCCCCTTCGATCTCTCACCCATGAGTACCCATTGGTGTGAAAATACCCTAGAATCATAGTTTTATATCAAGAAGGGATATTAAAGACCATATAATCCAACTCCCTCATTCTACAAATAAAGAAACTTAGGCCCAGAGAGGTTAGGCACACAGTAAGATTGCTAGTAAGTGAAGGATCTGCAGCTCAGACCCACAATTCTAATGGCATCTCTTGGGTTCTCCCCTAATCCGCTGTTCTTTTCCTTCTTTTATGGTCACCCTCAGTGGCTGTAGTCCTAAGTCTAGTTTTCTGACCAGAAGACTTAAGGTATTCCTGGTAAATAGAATCATAGGTTCTCAGATCTTGAAGGAACCTCAGAGTTCAATGAGGGCCACCTTCCACTAAGTTCAGGAATATTCCTAATAGCATCCCTGATAGCTGGTTCTGTAGTCTGAATGTGAATACCTGGAATGGCTAACACCTAACTAAAGGTATTTTGGAATGCTGCCTGGATTTGCACAATAGAAACCAACCAACTATCTAGAAACTTTCTCATCCTAAATTTTTCTTTGCCTTAATAAAGAACTCATTCCCTTTGCCTGGAATCAATGTATGTGCACCTTCTCCTCCACCCAGGCTGGGTGCACTCTACTCTGCTCCACAGACCTTCCTTAGATGCTCAAGTCTTTGCTCTGGGCATTTCTCCCAGCCATAGCACCAATCTGAAGCATCCCTTCTCTGCCCTCCCCCCTTTGCATTTCTACTCTTCAAGGCTCAGCTTAGGTCCTACCATTTAATTCCAAATCAACTCAACTAGCATTTATTAAATTCCAACTATATCAGTGGTTCTCAACCTTCCTAATGCTGTGACCCTTTAATACAGTTCCTCATGTTGTAGTGACCCCCAACCATAAAATTATTTTTGTTGCTACTTCATGACTGTAATTTTGCTGCTGTTATGAATCATAATGTAAATATCTGATATGCAGGATGTATTATCATTGTTACAAATTGAACATCACCCACAGGTTGAAAACTATATGCTAGGTAGTATGCTTGGTACAAAGACGAAAACAAAAGAGTCCCTGAACTCAAGGAATTTCTATTCCATTAGAAAGAAATTTTATATACATATATAGGTATATACATATATATACACACATATGTATATCTATATGTGTATGTATGTGTACATCCACATATGTACATATATACATCCATATCTATCTATCTATCTATCTATCTATCTTCACATCCTTATAATTAATACGAAGTTCCAAGGAGAAGGCATGGGTCTAACAGGAAGTACAACTTGGTAGGTGGCACAATGGATAGAACATAGGATTTGTACATCCATGAGACCTGAGTTCAAATCGCACCTCAGATAATTACTAACTTGTGAATAGTTCTTAACCCTATTCTACCTCAGTTTCCCCATGTGAAAAGTGAGAGTAGCAATAGCATCTATCCCCTAGGGTTGTTGTAAGAATAAAACCTTGCAAACTTAAAACACATAAATCCCATCTGTTGTTGAAACAGGAATTGCCCAGGACACAATGGAATAGTAAAGAATAATGGGATGGGAGGAATGTGGAACAGTTATTGAATGTATGTGGAGAAGAGGAGCATGAATGCTAGGAAACAAGAGTCGGGGAAGAGGTGTCTGGGAATCAAGTCCTAGAGCCCACTTTGTCTTCAGATGAGTCCTGAGTTGTAGGAATCTGGGAGAAAGTGAATTATAGGGTAAGACATAGGTAGGTGTGTCCAGCCTTAGCAAGTGGACAAAAAAATTGTATAATCTTGGTGTTGTGCCCTCTCCTAAATTCTATTAGGGTTTAGTGAGCTGTTATGAAAGAACCTTTATAAATTCTCCATCTCTTTAAGGCAGAGTTCTGAGGACCCAGTGGTATGTCCCCATGGAGAAAAGAAAGTGCTTAAGGAAAAGCCAACAGAGTCAGATCTTGGGCTTATGGTGAGTGATATGTGGGACTCTCTCTTCCCTACTTTTAGATACTAGCCTTCTATTAATATTGCCTAAAATTTCATTACCCTTTTTGGTGGCTTCATTACACCATAGATTAATATTTGAGGTGCACTGAAAACAGTAGATCTTTTTCACATGAAAACTATGTTTCTCATCTGACCCACACGTGTAGAGCTGATTTTTGCAACCCAGGTGTAGAACTTCACATTCATCACTATCAAAGTTCAGTTGATTAGATTTGGCTCACCATTTCTAGCTGACAAGGGTTCTTTTTGAATCCCAAGAGCCCAAAGTGTTATATATCCCTCCTGGTTTTATGTTATCTGAAAATCTGATAAGCATATCGTCTATGCTTTTATCCAAGTCATCAATAAAAATGTGGAAAGGCACAAGCTAAAGACAGACCCCTGGGGCCCTCTATTGCACTGACTGGCGTGGATTTTAATCAGCTACTGCCTCATAATTATCATAAAGTATCTTTGCATGGGTGTTGTTGTTCAGTCATTTTTTCAGTCACGTCCACCTCTTTGGGACCCACTTTGTGGTGTTCTTGGCAGAGACACTGGAGCGGGTCGCCATTTCCTTCTTCAGCTAATTTTACAGATGAGGAAACTGAGGCAAATAGGGTTAAGTGACTTGCCCAGGGTCACACAGTTAGTAAATGTCTGAAGGCAGATTTGAACTCAGGAAAAGGAGTCTTCCTAACTCCAGGCCAGGTGCTCTATCTACTAAACAGTCTGGTTGTTTTCCCAACTAAATTTTAACTTCCTAAAGGCAGGAGCTATGTGTTAGTTACATTTCTTTTTATCCTTTTTAGAGCTGAGCACAAAGCTAGACCCAGCCTAGTAAATACTTCTGCTTGATTTTACCCCTCTAAATGACTAACTTCAGAGAAAGCCACTTCCCTTCTACTTCCTTGGATTTTGACCTTTCTAGGGAGAGAGCTCTCCCGAAGGCCATAAAGCCTCCAAAATATTCTCAAGGCAGAGACCTGGGATTGAGGATTTCTCCCCTTCTGAATTATGCCTGTGCCTTCAATATCCTGCTTAAGGGTCTTACCCTTGATCTAGGAGCCCTCATCGCTCCTGAATGTACTTATGTAAGATCTCATGGAAATACATATGTTTATAGATTCTAGTTTTCTTGGAAATTTTAGATGCATTCAGTGTGTGTGTGTGTGTGTGTGTGTGTGTGTGTGTGTCTGTGTCTGTGTGTGTGTGTAGTATCAAACCTCTCAGAATGGGAATTTCTTAGGAGTTAAGTACAATGATTCTCACATTATCTGGGAGCTTCCCAGGTAGGAGGATGTGAGAAGAACGTCTCCCATCTGACTCTGGACTCCCTAAGAGCAAGGACTCTCTTCCCACCAACTTAGGACCATAACCTTTCTTATTGGACCATGAGCTCTCTGAGCATGTCTTCCTTTTCATAAAATGTAAGCACTTCCAGGGCAGGGACTTTTTTTGCCTTTGTATCCCTGTACCTATCAGGGTCCCTGGGACATAGTAGATGCTTAATAAATATTTGTTGATTTCAATATCCAATAGACTCCAGTGGCTTCCTATTACCATGAAGATCAAATAGAAATCTTCTGTTTGACCTTTAACATTCTTCCTAACTTGGTTTCCTCCTACTTTTCCTGCCTTGTTAAAACCTGCTATTTCCCTTCTTTGTTCTCTGCAATCCAATGACACTCACCTCCATTCCGTTCTTCATACAAAATGCTGAATCTCCCAACTCTGAGACTTCACTGGCCTCCCCTCAAGCCTGGAAAGTTCTCCCTCTTTTCCACCTCCTGCCTTCTCTGCCTTCTCTTAAGCCTCAGCCAAAGTCCCACCTTCTCCAAGTAGCCTTTTCTAGGCCTCCTTGATCTTGGTCCCTTCCCTCTGGGACCATCCCTAATTTATTCTGTATAGCGTTTTTTTTTCCTGTGGAGTTGTTTGCGTGTTGTCTTCTCATCAGACTGTGAGCCCTTTGAGGGCAGGGACTGCCTTTTGCTCTTCTGTCTATTCCCAGAGTTTAGCCCAGTGCCTGGCACTCAGTAACCATTTAATAAATGCTAGCTGCCTGACTCACTGATTGATTGATTGTGTGAGTCTGGGGACTTCTAGGTAGATATTATGATTCTACTTCCTCCATCAGACTGAAGACTCAACTTTCCTTGTATCTCAGTGCTTAGCAAAATGCCCAGCACATACTCAACCTGAATAAATGCCTCTTGATTGACTCTCTTAAGGTTAAGGACTATTTCCCCCCATCATTCCGGAATATCTACGAGGGTGACCATACCTTTCCCATTAAACAAATATCCCTATGAAAATGGGAATAGTCTCTTTTCTATGCAGACAGGAGCTTCTAAAGGACAGATTCAGTGATTTCCTCTCTCACATTGCACCTAACAATAAGGATGGTGTTTTCTTCTCCCTCTGTAATCCCTTGCCATCACCTAGCAGAGAAAACTCTACATATAATCAAGGTGACTACCCAGCTGATGCTCCTAGGGCCTCTGAGGTCAGTGAGAAATCTGTCCTCTGTTGCACCAGACATAGGCCAGGATGAAAGTACTCAGGGTCAGAGTTATGTCTGCCCTTGAGACAGACACTCACCTGACAACCTTTGTGCCATTTCGGAAGACCTGCATGTCCACGGCATAGGCTCCATCAGCATGGGCCACCAGGTTGAGCTCTGAAAATTCTGCCTGCAGAAACAAGAGAGGAGAGTAAGACCATGGTCCTGTGCAAGATAAGCTCCTAGGGAACCCTACTATAACATGATATGTATCATACAATATCATATATATAATATATCGTACTATACTATTATATATGCATGCATGCATCCATATATATACACATGTATATGTGTATATATACACATATATATGTATACATACATATATACATACATACATGTGTGTGCATGTAAACAAAATGGCCCTACTGTTGTAATGAGTTGCTCAGATAATACAGGAATGAAGTAAACAGGGAGGATTGAATCAAATGCCCCCAAAGTTTTTCCGTGGGGGAAACTAATAGGTTCTTTGAATGTTTTATAAGTTCCTGTGAGTATTTTGGGCCTTATGCATTTCTCATGATTGTTGAAATAAAAGCGATCCCATTTCCTATATTCATGGTAAGTATCTATGCTAGCATATGGACCCAGTTGCCTCCATTGGGAGAAACAGACAGGAGCCATTTCCAAGCTTTATTTTAGGAATTTCCCAAGAGCAAAATCTGGGGTGTGTGCCTGAGTCAAAAAGAAAGAATAACTCCTTTGGGTTCATTTCTCAATAATGGACTAAGTCAATGTGAGACCAGAGATCACAGGGTGCCCTAGGCCACAGATGATGATAAAAATTTAATGTACCTTTTAAGATACCAAATTCTCCCTGGGTGTCTTTTTTGTTATATCATGAAGCATGTAGAGCCAAAAGAAAAAAAAATCTCTTCCCCTGTCCCCAGGCCCCTTATCCCCTTGTCCCTGCCCCCAGGGAAGTGAGTCCTATTTCTAGAGCACTTTCTTTACAACAACCTCATGAGGTAAGTAAAACATGGATAATTTTCCCCTCTCTTCCATTTTACAGATGAAGAAATTGAGATTTGGAGAGGTAAAATTATTTTCCTGGGGTTATACAGCTAATAAGAATTGGAATCAGTTTTCAAACCCAGATGGACTTTCTCCGAGTCCAAAGGACATCCTTACCCCAGGTCTTTTTGCCTCTTTCTCTGCCCCTATAGCCAGTTGTTCCCCTTACTGAGGTGCCACCAGTGCTATTAATTATGGTGGTGGTAAAAAAAACTGTAGGGAATCTCTCAGTTAATTACTCCTGGGCAGGTATTACGAGGGCATCTGAGATGGCAGCACCCTGGCCCCTTGAGGCCTGCCCCAGAAAGACTATACCTTGAGAGGCCTCATTGAGGTTGGAGGAGTCAGTGTCTGTTAGCAAAGCTTTCGAGTGAATAAAAAAATTATCCCATAAGGGAAGGGAGAGTGGATCTAGTAGTGGATCTAGAGGGCATCTTGTTTACCACCCTGTATCTGGTGGTCTGTATGTCCTTACATTCACTTCCTTGCCAGTGCCAAAAGATTGAGACTCCAGGAAGGAAAAGTGATGATACAGCCCCAACTAAGGTTCACAGGTACATGCGCGCATGGGCACATGCACACACACACACACACACACACACACACACACCCTCACACACACACACACACACACTCTCACACACACTCTCACACATACACACACACACACACCCTCACACACACACACACACTCACACACACACACACATACACCCTCACACACACACACACACACACACACCCTCACACACACACACATACACCATAACATGACCCATTAGGAAGAAACAATTTGCTTCTGGGACAAAACCCTGGCCAGTTGGCAACCCTACCCCACCCCCCACCCAACCAGATCTGGCTTGGTTACCTGTTCCACTTTGATGTCATAATCTCCACAGACCTTCTTGCCCCGAAAACACTTGGCCCTGAGAAAAGAAAAGACAAAACAAAACAAATGTGAGTGAGTTTGTTGCCAGAGCTCAAATGAGTTCAATAGGTATTCACGCCCAGGAAATGGCGAGAAGCAGCAAGCAGATAGCTACATGGAGTCAGGGGACCCAGGTCTCGCTTCTTGCTCCATCACTAACTTGCTGTGTGAGTGTGGGCACCTCACCCCATGGGGTTTATGTTTCATCATCTGTAAAATGGTAATAATACACTTGTTCAGTCTGTCCTGGGGAGTATGGGCTCAAATATGATATAAAAACAAGTCTTCATCACTTCCTTAAAGGTTGCAGAGTACTTTCCCCATAACAACCTAGTAAAGTGAAGTCCTTAGCCCCATTTTAGATAAGGAAGCAGATTTAGAGTGGGTTGAATGACTTGCCCAATTGGGATCATATAGCTAATACATAGCAAAGGTGGGATTGAGACCAACATTCTTTCCCAAAACTAAAGACAACTCTACAGATACACATAACAGCTTCTTAAATAGTGACAGTCTACACATGTATGTTAATATTATTGCTTATAATAATGATAAATGAAGAGACTGGATTAAATGATCCCTGCCAGTCCTAAAATTTTATGATTTGATGAAACAAATTCAGATCATGGGAGGATGGACACAATAATGTACTGTTGGAATAGCTGTGAATTAACTTGTAACTATGTCCCCCCAAATCACTAAACCATGGGCACCCTTTAACTTATTGCACTTTTTTTTGGCTTTTTGGAGGGGGGAAGACAGGGCAATTGTGGCTAAGTGACTTGCCCAAGGTCACACAGCTAGTTTTTGTGCTAGGTTTCTGAGGCAGGATTTGAATTCAGGTCCTCCTGATTCCAGGGACAGTGCTCTATTCACTGCTCCATCTATAGCCACTCCTATTCATTGCAGACTTAGTGATATGGGCCACAAAGAGGTGAATGACAGAGAGAAAGGAGCTACATATACAAAAATAGAGGGATACTTTTATGCTTTAGCAAGGAACTAGAAACAAAGTGGCTGCCTATCCATTGGTGAATGGCTGAACAAATTGCAGTATATGAATGTGATACAATATTACTGCATCATGAAAAGGGGATGAAACAGATTCAGAGAACAGTGAGAAGGCTTTTATGAACTGCTGCAGAGTGGTGGGCAAAACCAGAAGAACCACATGTATGATGACTACATTATAAAAGAAAACCACTTAGTGGCTGGCTGGTTGGTTTGTCTTTATAGTCAAGCAAAACAAATCCCTATATTGGCTGTGTCTGTAAAATATGTCTCAATCTGTGCTCTGAGTCTCTTTGTCAGGAGACAGGTATCATAATTCATCATAGGTCATCTAGAATCATGATGGTCATCGCATTGTTTGTCTTTATAATGGTATTTTTATTATATAAACTGTTCTGGTTCTGCTCACTTAACTTTGCATCAATTCATACAAACCTTCCCAGGTTTCTCTAAAACCAATTTGAAATATGTGCTAAAGGAGACTGCAACCCAAAACTAAAATTTTCCATCATACTAAAGAGAAGGGGATTTAAATGTCATCTGATAAACAATTATAAGCTTCCTCCTGTAAAGGGCATGACATTTTAAAGGGCTTTAGAGGCCCATTTCCATGGGAATTATTGATATTTGAATTACAAATCATTTTAATCTGTTCGTTAAAAGAGTACTACCTCTGTGTTAACACTTTGTTAGGACGGTGAGGTCTTAGAATTAGAAGGGACCTTAAAGTTCATTTAATCCCACTACATCACTTTGTAGATGAGCAAACTAAAGGCCTAGAGCTGAGATCAAATGCCTTGCCCAGAACCACAGCTGTCAAGGAAAAGCAAGGAAGAATTTGAATTGTCTTATCTGAACTATTCTACATACTTGAAAGGGACAGCACAGAATTCCTCTAACAATATTCCTTAAAAGGAACTTTTTAAAAAAAATGGCTTTCGACTTGCCTGGATAAAGGAGGTATAGCCTATATGTTAGGTCATTTCTAGACAGGATGAATAACAACACAAGAAAGGAAAGTTTCTTTGCATTTTCTCCCAGGGTCCACGTGGCAGATTTGTATAGCAAAAAACTGAACCAGACACGGAGTCAGAAGACCAAAGGCAGCTGTCTGAGCAATCATTTGAAGTTACAAAGAGGCAAATTGAGGCTTGAAGTCAGGAAGAATTTCCAAACAATTGCTGACTCAAAATGGAATGTGTTGCCTCTGGAGATCATAGGCTCCCCATTACTAAAGGAATTCACACAAAGCCTCCAGAACTACTTATTACTATGCTGCTAAGTAAAGCAGGGGGTTTTAACTTTTTCTGTGTCATGGGTCCCTTTGATAGTCTGTTAAAGCTTATGAACTCCTCAAACGCTTGTGTTTGTTGGTTTTTTAAACATTCATAATTGAAGGAAATGCTACATTTCAGTTAGAAGTTAATGAAAATATTTTTTTTCCCTGTTCAAGGTCAAGGACTCCCTGAAATATAAGCATAGATCCTTTGGGCTAAGCACATCTAGGTTAGAAGGCATTCTTGGGCATGGACTAGACTAGGTGACCAATGAAGTTTCTTCTACCTTTGGAATGCTGGGAGTCATTTTCTGGAGTTCAAGTCCAGCCTAGTTGGACAAAGCACACGACTAATCCGAGGTGCCTCATTTTCTCGTTCATCCATAGAGCATGCTCCGTAACCACAAAGGGTTATAGAAAGGGCAGCTGTCATTCATATAAGTGGAAGGGGGAGGGGCATCCTTGATGCAGTTTCTCATTCCAGTTACTTTTTCATTTAGGCTCTTCCCAGGAAGTATATAAAATCGGCTCTAATAACAAGCATTGAAGAGAAAGCCTTGGGCTATTTTGTTTGTAGACCTCCAGGGTCCTAGACTCCTATTTCTAGTCATCCCTCTCTGGACCTCTCTGATCACTGAGCACCCGAAAGTTCCCAGGCCTGAAACCACAGTGTGATCTAGGAAGTTTCCTACTTCCTCATCCTCATGTCCAGTCTACATATAAGTCCTATTCTGTCTTCATAATCATAGCGGAGAACATATTAGACCTGGAGTCTAGGAAGATCTGAGTTTGAATCTCATCTCTGACACTTACTGTTTGGGAGACTATGAGCAAGTCTCAATTTCTCTGAGACTCAGTCTCCTCATCTGTAAAATGGAAGTGATAATATTTATAACTATACCATAGGGTAGTTGAGATGATATATGTAAAGTTCTCTACAACCAACAAAATGCTCTACAAACACGAGTTATTATTGTCATTATTGTTATGTTTCTCCTTTCTTCTGCTACTATGCTCTATATTGTCACAACAACTTCCTACCCAGTCTTCCTGTCTCCAGACTCTCCCTGGCTCCAACCACTCCTGTGCACCCTTGCCAGAACCATCTTCCTAAAACATTCTTTTTTGGCATGTTACTTGCCTGCTCAAAAACTTCTGTGGGCTATGGAACAAAATCCAAATTCCTTAGCCAGGCATTCATGGCCTTCGTAAACTAGTCCCGATCTATATTTCCATGCTTATCTCTCATTCCTCCCACACACGATCAGCTAAAGGCATCTTAGACTCCCCACTGTCCTCTGAAAATGTCACTCATTCCCACCTCCATGACTTTGCTCAGGCTTCATGCCTTGGTCTGTATTCTCACCATCCCTAACCCCCTCCACTCCAAACTGTCCATATCCCACCCAGCCCAAAACCAGTATTCCTTAGGTATTGATGTGGTTGGATCATTCTTCAGTATATTGAGTGGCTTACAGAATCTTTGAGCTTGAAGGGAGCATGGTGGCCATCTAGTCCAACCACACCTCAAAGGAATCCTTTAAGTGAGTGGCTCCCTATTGTCCTGAGTAAAGTTCAAATTTCTTTGTTTGGTATTGTCTTTGACGATATGACACCATCTTATCCTTGGAATCTTAACACTGTTCGCTGCCCATTCCACATGATTACCAAGCTGTATTCTTTTCTTCCCCCTTAAAGTTCCTTGGGCTTTCCTCCTACCACACCCTTGTTCAGGCTGTTCCTCCACCTGAAATGCCCTCTCTCCCCTTACTCACCTGCTGAAGCCCTTCCTCTCCTTTAAAGCCTAACTCCAATGTCACTCTCTCTAGGAAGGCTTCCAAGATCCTTTCATCATCATCTTCCCCATGTAAGTCCTTCTTTTTTACTTTTTAAATGCACTTACCACATATTGGCCAGCAGTAGTGTTATCTATCTGTGTCCCCTTCTGTTCCCCTCTTCCCCTAGACTGTAAGTTCCATGAGAACTGTGACTGTGTAGTATGGCATGATAAGTGAGTTTAAAAGTATTTATTAAGATCTTAGTATGAACAAAACACCAAAGATTCCAATACAAGAGCAAAGGCAGTCCCTGCTTTCAGAGCTCACATTCTAATGGAAGAACCACATCTATATCTAAGAAATACTAGTGTTGGCCTCGGTAGGATATGGACAGTTTGGGGTAGAGGGGGTTAGGGATGGTGTGAAGACAGACCAAGGTATGTAGCCTGAGCAAAGCCATGGAAGAGGGAAGGAGTGTATAATTTTCAGAGGACAATGAGGAGTCAAAGATGCCTGTAGCTGATTGTGGAATGAATGAGAAATAAGTATGGAATAGATAGAAGGCAGAAAGATTTTGATTTGCAGTCTGAAGACCTGAGTTCAAATCCCAATTCTCCCTCTTTCTATCAGTATAACCTCAAGTAAGGCCCTTAATCTATTCAGGACTCAATTTCTTCATCTGTAAAATGAGGGGGTGGATTAGATTGGGGCTCTTCAACTGAGGTTCACTAACCCTCAAAGGGGTCCATGGATAAAATTCAAAGGGTCATTGAATTTTGACAGAAAAAAGCTTTTATTTTCATAAACCTCTAACTGAAATTTAACATTTCTATTAAGACTTTAAAATATCACTCTGAGAGGAGTCTCCTGACTCTCAAAAGGGACCAAGATACAAAAAAAGGCTAAGATTCCCTGGTCTTTATAATTTGATCTTGAAGTCTTCTGGCTACAAATCTGTGGTTTAAACTTCTAATCTCCTTATACACAGTAAAATTCTCTGTATACTATAGATACTAGATTTATTGGATGCATGGATAGATAAATGGATGGATGGATGGATGGATGGATGGATGGATGGATGGATGAAAATAAGTTCTTTTTTTTTCACAAAGCATTTTCTGAACCTTAAATGATTGGACTCCTTCCCCTTCTAAACTTTTAAAATACTAACTAAAACACTCTACAGAGATTTATCAGATACCATCTTGGCAATATCTTTAATGTGAGTACATCTAATTCTACCACTAGACAATAAACTCCTCGAGGACAGGAACTGTGTCTTCTCTTGAATCCCACATAGTCTTTAGTTCATCTTGGGCATAAGGTTGACGTCCAGCAAATGTTTGCCTCTCATTGGTTGACCAGCCAAACAACTGTATCAGAAAACCAGTGAACACACTGTCCCAGACCATGTGAGAGATTTAATCCCTTATGAATGTGAGTTCATGGAGAAAAGACCTAAGAAGTGTTCTGCCTGCCATTATCCCTAGCGCTCCTTAAAAGAGAGATTGGAAAAGATTTGTGTAGTTTTCCACTGAAATGTTTAGTTGGATTACATAAATGCTAACTCACAGGATCACTAGAAATTAAATGAAAGTGGTTACACTTCCAGGATGCCATTTCCCAGTCTAGTTCAGTGAAGTTACAGCTCTCCTTGATCCCTCACAAGGAGGGGGGGAGGCGCGGGGGAGCTAAGATCCAGATACAAAGGAAATGGGCCATTGAGTTTTAGGGGGATGAAGTTGAGATAACACAAGCACTTCACAGAACCAAAGGATTTGGAGCTGGAAGACATGTTAGCAAACAACTTGGCCACTTTATTCCTTTTAGAAAAAAGGAAACTGAAGTCCAGATGCGTGTAGCAAAGGTAGGATTAGGAATGTCTGTGCTTTGTGAGAGAGCCCCAGGAGGCTGTAATGCTGTCAAGTCTCTATGATGGTGGGAATGGGATCATAGAACTTAGAGCCAGATGGGGACATCTGAAGCCATCTGGTCCAGCTCCTTCATTTTGTGGATGAGGACATTGAAGCCCAGAAGGTTAAGTGGCTCCCCAAGGTCAAATAGGTTCCAAGTAGTTGAAGTGAGATGCTCACTTCCCTGTCTCCAAAGCCTGTGCTATTTGCCACAGATTCTATGGTTCTCCTTACTTTCATGGAGCACTTTATACAGAGCACAGCAATATCACCTCCATTGGAGGGAGAAAGATTTACAGCTTGGGAGATCTTACAAATCACTTGACCCAGCCTCTTCATTTTGTAAGATGAGGAACCTGATACTCAAAAAGGTAGAGTGATTTGTGAAAGGGAATGGAGGTGAGAAAGGAAGACAGCTGAGATTTGAACCCACAACCTGACTATAAATCCACCGTTATTTCTACAACTCCTCCATGCCTCCAGTACTCTGTTAGCATATGCTCAAGAGCATGCATGCATGTATGTGCATGCACAGACATACACAGCCTTTCTTTTTCTGTCTTTCACCTATACTTGGTCTCTTCATCTTTGTCTCTCTGAGTCTCTGTCTTTTTTCTTAAGGTCTTGGCCATTGGTGTAGAAACATTTGTTCTGTTGATACCTCTTCTAATGCCTGTTATTGAACCACAAACTGTGAATGGTCATACTAAGCCAGGGAATCTTTGAGTATGAGACCTGGCAATGAACAATATAGCTGTTGTCCAAGTTACTAATCAAATTAAGTTGGTAGTGGTTAAGGTAGGGGGTCAGGACTCAGAAAGCTGTCGATCAGGTATTTTTTTTTTCAGCCAGCAATTCATGAAGCTGTCTACTAAAATGTATATGTATGAGGAAACGGAGTGGATCATAATGTATATTCATGGTGGGAACATCACCAGTGATAAAATCATAGATCATCTGTATTTCACATTACATATACATCTGTATATGTGTAAATAGAACATAAATGTGCACATACTCATACATCTATTCATGTATACACACATGTACATACATGTGCAACATACACATGTGTGTTTACATGTTTATTATCTGTCTGTATATATCCCTAAGATACCCTTAACTCCAGTCCCCCATTACCAATTACATATTGTATATTTCCAACTGGATATCCCATAAGCATCTTAAACTTAATATGTCAAACAGAGACCATTCTCTTTCTCTTCAAACTTTCTTCTCTTCTAAATTTCCCTACTACTATCTCAGGTACCAGCATCCTTCCAGGTTCCCAGATTCCCAGATTCCCAACCTTGGGTTTATCCTGGATTCTTTGCTCTCGGTCACCCCATATATCATTCAGTTGCCAGATCTATCTCTTTCTACCTCTATAACAGCTCTGACAAAAATTTCTTCTTCTCTACTCACTTCCACCACCATAATTCATGTCCTCATCAACTCTCAATTGTACAGTCACCCTCTGTTTGGTGTCCCTTTTCTCTAAGCTTCTCTCTACTTCAGTCCATCCTTCACTCAGCTGCCAGTGATTTTCCTAAAGCAAATACCTCTCCCCTCAATAAATTTCAGTGGTCCTCTATTGCCTGAAGGATCAAATATGCTTATTATTTTAATTTCTTCACATCTCACCCCATCCTGACTTTCCCTTCTTCTTACCTGTTATATTTCTTATATATTATATTCTTATATATATATATATATATATATATTCTTACTCTCCTTACATTCTGCAACTCAGACGTGCAGACACATTCAGACATCAAATCTACTGATGTCCTGCGTTCACAACATTTTATCCCTGCTCTCTATGTCTATGCACTGGCTGTCCCCCATGCCTGGAACTTTAATCTCTACTTTTTTGGGATCCTTCAAGATTCTGCTAAGCACCACCTTCTACATCAGTTGTTCTCAACCTATTGGTCACGACCCCTCTAGGGGTTGAACGACCCTTTCCCAGGGGTCATGTAAGATCATAAAAAAGCACATATTTCTGATGGTCTTAGGAACCGAGACACCACTCCTCTATCCATCTCCAGGAGGATCTGCCCACATGCAGATACACCCACATACAGTATTAAAGGGTTGTGACATTAGGAATGTTGAGAACCACTGTTTTACATGAAGTCTTTGTTGATTTTCCCTTGGTCCCCAAACTGATTTGTATTCATCGTGTGTGTGTATATGTATATGTATATGTGTATGTGTATGTGTATGTGTATGTGTATGTATATATGTGTATGTGTGTGTATGTGCGTGTATGTGTGTGTATGTGTATGTGTATGTGTATGTGTATATGTATATGTATATGTATATGTATATGTATATGTATATATGTTTATATTCCATATCTATTTGTGCCTGATGTGGTAGAGTCTTCCAAGCTGGTATTGGTCTGACAAGCCCCAGCAGGACATACTGTACCTTGACTCCAATACAGCAATGTCATTTTGATTGTCTTCAAGAACAAAGGACAACAACAAACAAACCAACCAATTTATGTCTCCCCCATTAGGATGTAAGCTCTTGGAGGGCAGGGATTATTTCACTTTTATCTTAGTATCCTCATTGATTATTACAGTACCTGGCACATACTGAGTACTTAATTAATACTTATTAGTTGGTTGATAGAAATATTTCAAAGTCAAGAGATCTGGAGAAAGACCACCAGCATGGTTGTTGGGTCTCCTCTGTGGAATGTTTTCAGAAGGACATTGACAAGAGTCATGGAGGTTGAACAGGTATGAATGGGCTACAGATTAAACACAATGGTGACCTCATGAAAACAATGAAATAGTGAAGAAGAATAAATACATGTTCTAGTTGGATTTCTCTGCCATCTTGACATTCCCTGTCCATGGTCTGATTTGACACATGTCAACGTTTTCCCACCACCCTCAAATATTTTATCCTGATGATTTTTCTTAAGAAGTACATGTAAAAATAAAAGTTGTAAAGTCATAAAGTTCTGATGCTCTGGGGCACCTCTATCGCTGATTTGCAAGCTAAATTCAGTCCTATTCAGGAGAGATGACAATGTGCATCAGGAAAGATAGAACCATAAAGGCTTTGTGGTTTGCTATATTTTATATAAATTGTCATTGACATTATTGTATTAGCAGTGTGTTTTAAATAAAGTACAGTTTTCCAAATAGGTCTCAGATGCTCTAGTCTTCTCATTATAGTTAGGGCTATTTTACATATGTGTGGTACATGAATAAGTCATGAGTGGGAAACCAAGTTGACAATTTTGCAATCCTTAATAAAGTTATGACCCTTATGAGTAGCTGGCTCCATTATTACCAAGTCAATAATGATTTATTCTTCACACCCTTGAGACTTTTTGATGCTCCCTTTTTGTTCCTCAGCCAGTACATTGTCTGTTGTAAGTGATTATAAACATTGCAGGGAGGAGAGTGATTCATGATGTAAATTTTCTGCATATTTTTTAATCTCATTTTTGTCTATTTTGATGAGGTCCAGACAGAAATAGTCCTAGGACAAATTGCTGTCCTTTGACTATTCTTTTATATTCATGTTCTCTAGATGGTTGTGTAGACAGATGAATGACCTTTTTTGTTGCGGTTGTTATTGAAGAAGTATTGTGTGGTAAGCTCATCTCCCCTAGATTCACTAAAAGTATCTTTAGAATGACTCCAGATGCATCAAAGACACAGGGGATCATACGTAGCTTGTCCTGATTTCTTCTGCTACATCAGTCTACTCTGTAAGCTTTTCATTCCATGTTGTTTGGAGATGGTTAACATTTGATGTAGTGACATCTATTCAAAACAGTATTCTTAATTTTTTTCAATGTTATATCCAGACAGTTGTAAACCACAAGTTTGTCTGTAATGATGCTCTGGCTTCACTGCAATTTATTTGCTGAATTCTTAAGGACATTTTGTCAGTCGATCAAGAAGCATTTATTAAGTACCTATTTTGTGCCAGATGCTGCACAAAGTGCTGGGGATACAAAGAAAGGTAAAAGATAGTTCCTGACCTCTAGGAGCTGACAATCTAATGGAAGAATCAATGTGGAAACAACTCTGTACAAACAAGATATATATATATATATATATATGTATGTATATATACATGACGAACTGGAGGCCATTTCAGAGGGAAGGTATAAAGAGAAACTGGCAAAGGATTTGAGGGGTTGCATTTGTAAAATGTGGACTTGTCATCTGTTAGTTCATGAAGAAGAGAAGACAAAGCTTCCGATGTAGAAACCTGGCCACCTGATCACAGCTTTCTCAGCACTGAGGAGATACTATTTTTTTTGTAGCCTGCATTGACATATTACACATTTCCACCATCTTCTTTCATAATCTGCATTGACTGAAAAGAAATTCAACCTTCTTAATGATAACCTTCCTGTAATTTTTGGTGACAATGGCCATGTCTGGACTCATGTCATACTCTCCCTCCATTTCTGCAAACAAATCTGCACAACTTGGCCATTTGTTTGACAATGATTCTCGGTTGAGTTCAGGTGGATGTCAGGCTTTGTGATCCCATTCTTGACTCTTAGCCATTTCATAGACTCGGTTTCCAGACAAACCACTTTTACTTATGTTTGACAGACTCAGAGGAATATACCTCTTATCTACCATCGTTGCTATTGATTTTATAGCCCGTCCCCAAGGTACCCTGAATGGCACTGGGTACTACAGTTGGCCATCATAGGTTCACATGACTACAGATTGGTATTTTAGTCCTTGAATACTAAACTTATCAAAATGGACCTTATATTTTAGGAAGTTTTCATTTAATATCAACGAATAAAGTTTAGCTCAGGAATTCTTAGTGGCACGGTCTTTCTAGTCATTTCTTCCACCTTTCATGAAGGATTCTTGTTGAAGTATGGGTTGGACTAGTTTCCCTCTGATGGGCAGCTAGGTGGTACAGTGGGTAAAGCACTGACCCTGGAGTCAGGAGGGCCTGAGTTCAAATCTGACCTCAGATACTTCCTAACTATGTGATCCTGGGCAAGTCTTTAACTCTGTTTGCCTTAGTTTCCTTATTTGTAAAGTGAGTTAGAAAAGGAAATGGCAAAATCAGTCCAGTACCTTTGCCAAGAAAATCCCAAATGGGGAAAGGAAGAGTCAGATACAACTAAAGACAAAACAACAACAAGAAAATGGCCTCTGAGATGCTGTTATGTAGAATTGGAGATAAATTCTGTGACAAATTTGGAAGGAGCAGTGGAGACTTTTTAGTACAACACTTTTATTTTATGGAGGAGAAAAGATCTAAAAGAACCCAATTGTTTTTCCAATGTCATGAAGGAAGGAAAGTGAGAGGGAGGGAAAGAGAGATGGAAAGAGGAAGGGATGGATGAGGGAAGGAGAGAAGGAAGGAAGGAAGAAGAAAGGAAGAAAAGGAGAAAGGGAGGAAGGAAGGGAGGGAGGAAGGAAGGAAAGAAGGAAGGAAGGAAGGAAGGAAGGAAGGAAGGAAGGAAGGAAGGAAGGAAGGAAGGAAAGAAGTGAGCATTTACTAAGTGCCTGCTACATGCCAAACACTGAGCTTAGCATTTTACAAATATTTTATCTTGCTACACAGGTAGCAAGGGCACAGAGTCAGGATTTGAACCCAGCTCCTCTGACTCCAGGACAGGAATCTTTATCTTCACAATAACTCTCGGGTTGTCATGAGAACAAGCTATTTCTGGCAACACAGACTACTTAGTAAATAAAAGAATATGTCTGCCATTGGATCCAATGAAAGGAGTACAGTATTAAAACAACACAAAACCAGAAACAAAACACAAGCCTTTAACTTGAATTAGGATTTCGGAATCTGCTTACACAGATTGTTAACTATGTGACCCTAGGCAGGTAACTTAATCTCTCTCAGGCTCAGCTTCCTCACCCCAAAATGAAATTCAAGGAGTCTCATCCTCAGAGGAAATTTTGTAAATCTATTCAATCAATCCTTATTGACTGTGATAATTGATTGACTTGTTGATTGTACTTGTGTTGATTGTCAGAGTAGATAGGACCACAAAATCATAATGAGCGTAAGGCTGAGAGCTGGAAGAGATCCTAAGCCCCTCATTTTATGCTTCTTTTTTCATTTTAAGACAAGACCCCTTATATGGTCACAATCCTGAGCAAAATCCCAGACACAGCATGTGCATTTGCTGCCCAGACTATAAATATCTGTGGCGTCTGTGTCATCAATTTCCCTCGATTGTAACATTCAACAAACCTAACAGCTGAGGGAGGGTCTGTGTGCTCCTAATGGCTTTCAGTTTCCTGGATAAGTCAGGTAATGAGCCTCCTCCCCTTGATTGCTGCGACAACCAGGGGCTTCTGGATTTCACATTTCCTGTCCCAAGCAGAAACCTCCATCAAGAGTGGCACATCTGCCAAGCAGGACATGTGAAGCTGGTGATTCAGATTTCAGCAGTATCTCAGACCTTAAAGGCTAGAAAAACTTCTCCTCCCAGCCTCCCATTCCTGATCCAAATTTTACCCCATATTTGAGTCCCAGCTCAAGTCTCACTCTCCCCGATGAGTGGGGAAGGTGTAAGAGAACTTTCAAACAATTTTTAAAAATCATTAATAAGAAGAATCTTTGTTCCTCTACAAAAAAGGCAGCACAGTTCTCCTGTGTTGAAGAAGACTGGTGGATGTCACTCCTGAGGACACCCCTAAAGCTTCTGTAATTGTTACCAGAGCCAAATCACCCCTGTCTTCTGTGACTCCATTTTCTCCTGTTTCCTCTCTGACTTCACTGGCTGTGAAGTGTGGTAGAGCCTAGGTGCTCCTTCTCAGAGTAATGGTCATAAATGCATTAAATCAAATACATAGGCTAAGGAAACCAATTATATTAAAATATAGTTATCAAATATTTACTTTAAAAAGCATGTTCACAGACAGCTCCTATATCCTCTCCACTTGGATAACTCACATACATATACATACAGATATATAATATACAAATATAGATATAGATAGTATACATATTAGATAGAATATGTATTATACTGTTATTGTTGTTCATTCATTTCAGATATATCCAACTTTTCATGACCCCATTTGGGGTTTTCTTGGCAGAGGTACAGGAATGGTTCACCATTTCCTTCTCCAGCTCATTTTACAGATGAGGAAACCAAGGCGAATGGGGTTAAGTGACTTGCCCAAGGTCACACAACTAATAAGTGTCTGAAGCTGGATTTGAATTCAAGAAGATGAGCCTTCCTGACTCTAGGACCATTCTATCCATTGAGCCATCTAGCTGCCCTTTATATATGCTGTACTATAGTATATACACTCTACTATACACATACATCCACACTATATATGTGTACATATACACACAATATACTATATATAGTATATTATAAAGAATATATATATGTGTGTGTGTGTGTATACACACAAACATGCACAGATAATAATACATAATGCATATATGTATCCAAATCTCTCTCTCAACTGCCACTTACACTGTCAATCTACCTGTTGGATATAATCTTCTCTATGTCACATAAGTATCTCCAACTCAACATATCCAAAACTAAACAGAACCCACCCCCTAACTTCCCTATTTTTGCTTGGGGCACCATCACCTCCTAGTCAATGAATAACTTTGTATTTGTTCTCACTCTTTGTCTTTGCTACATGCCCACCTTCTCTCCGTTGGGAAGTCCTGTCAATAGTTTCTGCAATGTATCTTGTGCCCTCGTTCTTCTCTGCCCCATCACAAGCTACCACCCTACTTCAGGACCTCTTCACACAGTTCAGGCACACAGCAAACAAATGTCTATTGAATGAAAGCCTCTAGCCCATAGTTTCTCAATACATCGTGACTTCAAACTTGACAAACACCAGTGATTTGATCATGATAGAAGAAGAGATGGTGGTATGTTGGAAAAAGAAAGCATGTGAAACCTGAAGACCTAAATCTTGGTGCTACCAAGAGTGCACGGCCTTCTCTCTTGAGTCTTCCAGCCTTCAGTTTCCATCTATAAAATAAAAGGATTGGACTATATGATTTCTAAGGTCCCTTCCATCTCCGAAGTCCTGTGAGCCCTAGAATTCTGTCCTCATCATCCCCATTGCTGTCAGAATACCTGACCTATAAATGTATCTCACTAAGCTTTCGGTGTCTTTGTGAATCATTTATGGTCTCATGGGATGCAGCCTGTAAAAGGGCAAATTCATCTGTTGATTTGTCATTACATAAAACCAGACAATCTTCTGTCATTTACTAAGCTCCTTAAGAGCTGATACTGTCTCACCTTTGTCTTGTATCCACAGTGCTTAGCATGTTTAATAGGTACTTAATAAATGCTTGAAGTTTACCTGATCCATCCTTCAGGTGAAGGTCTCTTCTCTCAACAATCTGCCTTCAGGACATTTGTTGTCCTTGACAGCATGCAGCATTTTTAATTTGCAATGTGTTTATGTAGCAGGAGTCTAAGCATGGTTCTTGCCCTGAGAGCTTGATGACCTGCATGAAATTGCTTTTCATTAGGGCTCAGCAGTATGGGATACAGAGCTACACCTGGGTAAACTTCACAGATGCCCTCAATTCAGCTTTTGAAGATAAAATCAAGAGAGTGAGAGCATCACAAACCCCAAGACATTGCTGCCCAAAGAACCCAACTGACAGGCTCAGTGGAAAGAAGCACTGGAATCCTGTAGCCTCCTACTGAATTTTACTAATTAATTGTTATTTATTAGTTATTTTATTTATTTTTATTAAGAATAAATTTGTGTTGATATTTTCAGTTATCGTAACATTTAAAGCATGTCTCTGCCCTCTTCCTTCTCAGAGGGTGTTCTCTTATAAAAGAAGAAAACTGTGGGAGGAAAAAAATCAGTTTAGCAAAACTAATCAATATAATGAAAAAAATCTGACAATGTATGCAACATTACATACCCCTAGTCCCACACCCCAGCAAAGAAGTAGGCAGAAATAACTTTCCATACTTCTTCTTTGAGCCCAAGATATATCATTATAATTTTACAGCATTTATTTTCTATTGTTTTATTGGTTTTTGTGTATGCTATTTTCCTGGTTCTGCTTACTTCACTTTGCATCAGTTCATATCAATCTTCCCATGCTTCTTTGTATTCATCATATTCATTGTTTCTTATCAAGTTCCACTACATTAAATGTATCACAACTTGTTTAGCCATCCACAAGGAGATGGGCATCTACTTTGTTTCCAGTTGTTTGCTACTACAAAAAAAGTTGTTAGTTTGCTGCGTTAATTAATTCTTCTTGTTAACCAGGTGCTAATTATAGCTGCATTTATGTTGCTAATGAATGGCAGGCACCATTAACTGCACTCTCTAAATTTTAGAGGCTAGTTGGGGAGGGGGGGAGCGGGGCAAACATTTATGGAACTATAAAATTGTCTCCTTCAAAGTGTGAAAAGGCACAAAGTAAGAGCGTGCTCATATTTGTTGGCTTTTCTTGCCTTAAATCCCCTTCTATAGTTTCATAGGTTTAGAGCTAGACCTCAGGGGCCAATTTCCTCATCTTACAGATGAGAAAAGTGAGGCCAGAGAGACTGTGACTTCCCTAAAGTCACAGGTAGTAAGGGATGGATCATGTGGGACTTGATCCAGGTTCTGTGACCTCAAACCTAGTATGTCTTTCTACTACTGTACTATGCTTCCATAAGAGAGCAGTCCAAGCCCTTTTCTACTCCTAACACTTACCCCTGGCAAAAAAAAAAATTGCTTTCAGATGCAAACTCCTTAAGTTAAGTATGGTGTTCTTTTGGTGGTACCTATATCATCAGCCCAGACCATAGGATATATTTAATTGGTGAATTTCAGTTCATTCACACTGATGATTAATTATCACCCAAAATGTTACTTTTCCTTAGGAGAAGTGTCATTTTAATAAGGATGATAAGCGTAAGCTACCAGATTGAATGGTGGAATTTCAGGCATCCACCAGCAAGTGAGGCAGGATTCCTACCTCCATCCACCCACCAATGCAGAGGACCTTCTCAGTATTTGTAAAACCAATGAGTCAGTGTAGTGAAGTTAAAAGAAGTCCATAGCAGAAGTGACAGCGGACCTGCAAGTCATTTGACTTTTCTAGGCCTCCAGCTTCATTATCTGCAGAATGAATGCCTGGCATATAGTAGGTGCTTAATAAATGTTGATTGATTGATTAATTATGTTGATTTTGATCAGAAATTCTTAACCTAGAGTTCACAGAGATTTCCAGGGGTCTATGAATTTTTAAAATATTCTGATAACTATATTTCAATATAAATACAATTTATATCATATTTATTTAATTTAAGAAACAGTCCACTATTCTGCCCTTTGTAGGCCTCTGTATATTACTTTATGCATATAAAAACATGATTCTGAGAAGGGGTCCCTATACAGGCTTCTGACGAAAGGGTCCATTGACTCAAAAAATGTTTGAGAGTCCTTGATTTAGATGATCTCTGGAAACCCTTCCAGCTATAAATGTATGGCCCTCCAACTTCCTGTGTACCCAGCACTCCTGTGGGTGTGATAAGATGATCACCTAGTTCACCTAGGGGTAAGGCTAGCTGTGCTTTTCCAGTCTTATGTGCCACCCGAGGCACAGAAGTACCATTTTTCTCAAAGGACCAGCACATGCTATGGGCATGTCTCATGGTCGCCTACTGCCACCCACTGGCCAGATTTGCTCCCTCCATTGAAGGTGAACACTGTATGATGGCCTGAGAAGGATCTGCCTTTTACTCCTTCAAAGGGGAGATGGCGAGTATAAGTAGGCTGCAACACCTCAAAAAAAAGAGGATGGGCTGGTCTGGTGAGGAACCCTCAGAATGTCAAATGAGAAAGGCCCCTGGCACACTGGGCGGTCTCCATTGTGGCAAATTTATGGGAGTCCATGAAAACAAAAGTAACTCAGGATGGACAGGTAAGGATGGGTCTCAATCCGTACCACTGGAGGGACTATACACATCAATAAGATCTCAGATCCATTCAAGTCTTTGGAAGCAAAGAAGATTCCAAATGTCTGTGCTTTCTTGTCACCTTGTGAAATGACTATGCATTCGAGGCTCCAAAACATTCTGGGTCCGGCCTATTTTTCCAGGCTCATTTCAACCTACTCCCTTTCACCCACTCTATCCCAGCAGCCAGCACCCTCCTCCCAAAATGCCTTTGCTTCCATCCTGACCCTTTCCTCCCCAAGCTAGGAACACCCTCCCTCCATATCTCTGCCTGTTACAAGACATTAACCACAGAAACCAGCCGATGAATCTCTCGGTCCACAGTAATGGTTTTAATTCATATTTCTGTAGCAGCCCAAGATTTATCAAGTGATTTCTTCACAATTAATGACACATATAGTAGCAACATAAGCATTTTGCAGATGGCAGAACTAAGGCTTTTATATAGCTAGTATCTGAGACAGGATGCATTGCCAGATCTCCCAGTCCAATATTCCGTCACCACACGGACATCCCGCTGTGTCCCCTGTTCAAGTCCGTTCTATCTCATATCATACAGACTCTCCTAGATACTTAGATTTGTGCTGGGTGCTAGGGAACCATGACAAAAATGAAACAATTATAGGGAGAAATATGTATAAATATATGTCCATACAAAATACTTATGAAATCAATATGAAATATACAAACTAATTTGGGACTGGAGAATGCTACAAACTGGGAGGTGTATCAAGAAAGGCTTCATGTAGGAAAGGACACTTGAGGTGACCATCAATGGAAACTAGGAATTCTAAGGGCAAGGAGGAACACTTTTCTGTTATAGGGGATAGCCTATATAAAGGTTTGAAGGTGGGAGATGGAATGTTTGCTTATTGATAAAATAAAAAGTTTATATTTTCTCCAAAGTAATAATAATATCATAATAGCTAGCATTTATTTAGTGCTTTATTAATATTATCTCATTTAATCCATACAACAACCTTGTATGGTAGGCACTATTATTATTCCCATTTTGAGGTTGAGAGGTTAAGTGACTTGCCCAGGGTCACGTAGTTGGTAAATGATGGAGACAGACTTCCTAGACTCCAGGTCCAACATTCTATCCACTATACCACCTACCCAGCAAAAGTATCCATATCATCATTATTATTATTAAGTATTTATCTTTAGTATATATGTTTATTTAGCATTAATGATTATTGTATTAAAATTATATTATTTTAATAGCCCAAAGGGCTACAAATAATTGCATACCTTTTGACTCAGTAATACCACTTTTGGGGTTGTATCCCAAAGAGATCATAGAAGTTGGAAAAGGACCCATATGTACAAAAATATTTATTGCAGCTCTCTTTGTGGTGGCAAAAAACTGGAAATTTAGGGATGCCCATCAATTGGAGAACGGCTGAACAAGCTGTGGCATATGAATGTAATGAAATACTATTGTGCTATAAGAAATGGGAAGGAGATGGATTTCATAATTCCCTGGAGAGGCTTATACAAATTGAAGAAGAGCAGAACCAGGAAAAATTTATACACAGTCATAGATACACAATATGTGTGATGACCAACCTTGATAAACTGGACTCTTCTTAGCAACGCACAGTTAAAAGACAACTCTACAAGTCTCAGAATGGAAGGAGATGTCTACATTCAGAGAAAGATCTAGAAAGACCAGAGTTGAAATGGAGACTGAAGCAATACATACTATCGTTCTTTTCCATGTTTGGTTTTATTTCTTTTTTCCTATTGTTCACTCCATTGGTTACAACGCTTCTATACAACCAGACTAGTGTACAATGTGAAAGAGTTTGCAGATCCTATACATGATTGTATGCCACCATGGAGGGGCGGGGAAGGAAGGGAAGAAAAATCTGAAACTCAAGTGATTCTGGAACTGAATCTTGTAAACTAAAAGTAAACAAACAAGTCAATAAAAAAGAAAAATGATAATTATTATTATCATTTAGCATTTATACAGGGTTCATCAAGCTCATACTGTATTTCATGTGATCCTCAAAATAGTACCATGGGTACTATTATTACTTCCATTTTACAGATAAGGAAACTGAGGTTGAGGAGTTAAGTTACTTACCCAGGGTCACATACACAGGAAAGTTATTGTCTGAGGCAAGATTTGAACTAAAGTCTTCCTAGACTCCATGTCCAACATTTTACTGTACCACCTATCTGGGAATAGTCTGTTGTTATTATTATAATTATTAACTAACACTTATCTAGTGCTAGAATTGATCATGCTCTTTATATGCTCCATCTCATTAGATCCTCATAACAACCCTGTAGAGAAGGGTGCTGTTGTTATTTCCTTTTTACATATGGGGACACTGAGGCTAGAAAACGTCTAGTGACCTGCCCACACAGGCATAACAGAAGAGCCAGGATTGAAATCCAAGTAAGCCGATTCCAAATCCATGTCTCTTTCCCCTCTTCTGCCTCCCTGGCTTGTAGATTTAAAAATCCACTGAGAAGACTGATATAGCTTAGCCCTGCACTAGCCCACCCAAGACACCACATGCTGCATTTGCAATGATGCTGCAGACACAGCAGCCTACAAAGAGTTCTCCATTGGAAGTCAGGAGACTTGAGTTCTGGTATCAGGTCTGTTAGGGCCCTGTGACTCTGGGCAAGTAACTTCCTCATCCTGGGTTTCAGTTCCTTATCTGCACAATGAGGGGGCCATATTAAGGGATCTCTGCGGTCTCTAACAACTCTAATATCCCAGGGTTCCATGATTGTTTTAATAGCAGACAAACCTGCCTTGCCCAGGTAGAAGGCAATATTTCCTCTGATGTCCTTCTAAGAAGCGTGGTTCCCATGGAGTGTCCCTTTTAAACAAGAGAGCTCTACACTCATGAGGCTGGATTACAGAATTGTCCTCCCCCCCTCCCACCTCCCAACTGGCTGAAGCAGGGAGCTGGATACTTTCCCAATTAGGAAAAGGGTGTCAGAAAAATTAATCAATGGATATTTATATGTGCTAGCCATTGTGACAGGTGATGGGGATAGAAAGATGAAGCAAAAAAAAAACCCAACAAAAAAGCAAAAAACCTCCTGCCTTCAATAAGCTTACATTCTTTTCTTTTAAAAATGTATCTTGGATTTAAGAAACATGAAATAAAACTGATATTTCAACATACACAGGAGAACAACGTGAAACTACAGTTCCCTGTTATGCACATTCTACTTGATAAGATCAGCCTGTGGTTTTCAGGTCTGTCCTGCTTGTCTGTACTTCTTTCTGGTCTTCCTTTTGTTTTCTGCATAAAAAAAGATTTCTCAAAAATTCTCTTTTTTTCTTTTTCTTTTTCTTTTTTTCTTTTTCTTTGTCCCCTGCCCTTCACTCCCAGTAGAGAAGAAAAAGAAAAACCAAGCCTTTGTCACAAACATGCATACACAAACACGACACATTCTCACACTGTGACTGAAAGTGTGTCTGACTATACCTCTTAATTGCCCCCTTTCTGTCAGGAAGTTTCATTCTGATGGGAGGGATAGTGTTCATAAGCACCTAGATGGCTATGTTGTAGAGTGTATGTGAGATTAGGAAGTGAGGGAGGGTCCTTGGTGGCAAGGGCAGGGATGCTCAAGCTTTTTTGCTCACAGAATAATTAGCATCATTTACTAGGAGGCATCATCTGAGAGATGTCAAGTATGATTTTCATCCCATTCGTGGCACATTTCCCCCTATTTCTAGCATACTGTATGGTATATACTATAGCACAGAACTTGAGAACTATTGGTAAAATGGATGGAAAGATACAGAAGCTATTGGTTCGAACTCTATCTCTTGACACTGATCAGAGTCTGTTTCTTCTGTAACAAGGGAATAATGATACTGGAACTGTTGTTGGGGAGAAAGTGTTGGGTAAACCCAAAGGAGCTGCATAGGGGAGAGTTACTGGGACTTTGTCCCTGGGCATTGAACATTGGAGAGTGCTGACAAAAGTAGGATTGCTTTAGTTTCCAGAGAAATAATCAAGTTTAACATCTCGTTGGCAAGAATGGTTAAAATAGGAAGGTACCACATTGGTACCTTCTTAGCTTGTTCTCAATGCTCCCTAACTTTTCCCTGTCCTAAGGTGTCTGTCTATAGGGTATCCTAGGGACATTGTCTTGCCACCAAGGTTCATTGCACACACACATTTCAACTGAATTTGTCTTCCAAAGTCAATGTGAGAGAGTGTGCTATATGTGCAGTGGATAGAGTACTAGCCCAGGAGTCAGGAGGACCTGATTTCGAATCCACCTCAGACACTTGACATTTACTAGTTGTGTGACTGGGCTAGTCACCTAACCCCAAATGCCTTGCCAAAAAAAAGTCCAAGTCAGGGATTATTTGTCCTAGGACCATTTGTACCCTTTGTCCAGGAGCCAAAATTGGTACTTATAGCTTGTATTATTTTTTGTCAAGAGATCTATGACCTATTTTTTTTATTAGAACTGTGATTTCATTGGTATGGGGAATTGCCACTGAAACAGCTCCCTCTCTCCATGCATATTGGAGAGATTCTCTGCAACTTAGAATTTTGCCACACCCAGGTCTCCATACCACTTCCCAGCTATCTCCTGACCATGGCTCCTTCTCTCCAATCATCATCCTCATCTCCCTCCCACTGGACCCTTAGACTCTGACCCTGGAAGGAATCACCTAGCATCCAGTCTCAACAGCCCATTTTACAGATAAGGAAACTAAGACCCAATTCAATTCAAATATTTTCTATATACCTGTTTTTTGGGAAGCAATATGCTGGGCCCCAGGGGAGCCACATAGATAAAAAGCACCTCCTTTCATTATTGTTGTTCAATCATTCAGTCAGGTCTGAGTCTTCATCAACCATAGCATACTAATACTACCCGTGGAGTTTTCTTGGCAAAGAAAATGGTATGGTCTGCCCTTTCCTTCTCCAGCAGATCAAGGCAAACACAGAATAAGTAACTCGTACAGGGTCATACAGTCTGTAAATGTCTGAAGCAATATTAGAACTCAGATCTTCCTGATTCCAGGCCCAGTGTTCTGTCCACTGAACCACCTTACTGCCTCAACTTTCCCCCTTTCCAGGACTCCCTTTAAAATGTTCCTTTCTTCCATCAGAATTTAAGATACTTCTTATTGTTTAATTTATAGCCTTAGTTCAGTGCCTCGTACATAGTAAATGCAAAATAAGTTTCTCTCTCTTTCTCTTTCTCTCTCTCTCTCTCTCTCTATCTCTCTGTCTGTCTGTCTGTCTCTTCCCCCTAACCCAGGGTCTCACAGCTACTTTGTGTCAAATGCAGGACTTGAATTCAGGCCTCCATGACTCTATAGACAACTCTGTGTCCACTAAGCCACACTGCCTTTTAGGATCTCAGCAGCATGCTCCCCAAGCATGGGTTCCCTGTCAGAAAGGTTCAGGAAGTCTCCCACATGTCTGTTCTCTATCAGATACACATGCATTCATATTCACTCTGCAATCAGAGCTGAGTAGCCCTGGGACGCTGTTTCATGGGCATTGTTGAGGTTCGGCCTGGGCTGGCCACTATAAAACTGTAGAGGAAACAGAGAGTTTGTCTTCAGCCACTCTTACATCACATCCCTTTCCATTGCCCTTTCTGCCTTTTTTCCTTCTGTTCATCCCCAACTCAACTCTTGACAAAACCTTAGGTGTCCCCTGATTGCTCCCAGCCTCTCCAAGGAAGACTCTTAGACAACTGTGTTCATGCGCCTTAGGATGTCTAATAATAATAATAGCTAACTGTATATAGTACCTACTATGTTCTGGACACTGTGTATTTTACAGAAACTGTATCCTCACAACAACCCTTGGAGGTACATATTATTATTCCCATTTTAAAACTGAGGAAGCTGAGGAAAACAGGGTTAAATGACTTGCCCAGGGTCACATAGCTAGTAAATGTCTAAGGCTGGATTTGAACTCAAGTCTTTCTGACTAATAGAGCCCAGTGTTCTATCTCTTCTAGTACCTAACTGTTTCATAAATCTTCCTTTTAAAGGGAGAGCCTGGGAAAGGGCAACACTTAACTAGCATGGGGTGGGGGTAGGAATAACACAGTATGTAAAGTCAGACAATTGGACTTTAAATTCTAGCTCTGCCATTTATAGCTGAACCAAGATCCTCTGTACATAGTAACTTTGAGTGCCTGAGTTCAAGAATCAGTGTTTGTTTTCATGATTTCCTTCAGCTAGAGTTTCTGAACTACTTTGAAATATAAGTACGTTCAAATACAAAGGAAAAGAAATTAAAATAACACAAGACTATCGTGCACCCACAAGAAACCATAGGAGGGAATGGAATAATGTGTTCCATAGAGCAAAGGCGCCCGAGATGCAGTCCATCCCCTGCAAACCTGAACCTAATCATTAATGAAAAAAGATGGATGTTCAATAAATAAAGAGACACTCAAAACATCCTCCAAAAGAGACATTAACATGGATAATGAACTGCAGAGAATTTTCTAATGTCTTACACCCAAAAAATTACTCAACCATCCCAGAGCCAAAATGCAGGGAGAGGAAAGATGGTAGCTAAAGTAGAGAGTATGAGATTTTATTTTTTTAGTTATAGCTAGGTGAGTTTCCCAAGAAACAAAGGGCAGGAATAAATGAGCCCCACTCTGTAAGGAGACTGATCTCACTTAACATATTCAAAAATTATCTGGAAGGAGTAGTACACAGTGAGACCCACAACTATGCAGATGGTACTAAGCTCTTCCAGGTGGCACTAACATGCCAAGCTGATTAGGGATAAACTGAAGAAGGATTTGGAGAGACTGTGGCAGAGAAGTGGCAGATGTGTTTCAGTGTGAGCCAGTAGAGGGCTCATTTAGAGGGAAAAAAATAACAAAATCTATAGTTGTAGGATTACAAACTCTAAGCTATCAGTTAATGATCCAGGAAAAGAATCAAGGAGTCATGGAAAGATATTCCCTGAAGGCATCAGTCTAACTAAAAAATGTTTGGACATAATGAGGAAGGATACTGAACACCAAACAGGGATTAGCATCAATTGATATAAAGCCAAGGTGTGTCTTCACCTCTCCAGTCTGCTGAAGTAGGAAAAATGGTCTGGGAATCAACATATCTGGACTCTATTCCTGGCTTTGCTACTAACTTGAACATGAAATTGGCCAAGTCACTTGACCTCTAGGGCTCAGTATTCTTGTTTGCAATAGAAGGGGTTGAACAAGGTTATATTTAAAGTCTCTTCCAGCTCTAACAATCAATGAGTCTGTGAGTGCCATGCACAGTTCCAACAACTGTAACTCAAGAACAAACCACTAGAGCTTTAAAAAATGATCCAAAGAGAAGCAATTAAGATGACCAAGAATGGAGGGCATGAGAAAAGAATGAAAGAATGAGGTCTCTTCAGTCTCGAAAGAAAAAGGATCTGCTGAGACTTGTCTGGGGTGTATGAAACATGAGGGCTATATGGATAGAGAGAACATAGAACTATACAGCCAGAGGACTCCCCCACTTGACACTACCCCCTCTATAACTTTACAAAGGTGAGTTTGAGGCAAATAAAAGCAATCCCATTTTACAAAGCAGGTCATAAATCTATGAAACTTGTTTCCTGAAGAGATAGTTAATAAGTCATGAATCTGTGATTTTGTCACATTCTAACCAGTCTGTACCTTAATGGGTAAGTCTTAGAAAGCTGCCTGTGGCTCAGAGAGGTTAAACTATTTTCCCATAGTCAGTCAGTCAACTAGCATTTATGGAGTCGTACTATGTGTCAGGACCTGTGCTAAGTTCTGTTGCACAACCAGTACATGTCAGAGGAGGGATCTAACGTCACGTCTTCTTGACTCCCAAATCACAATTCCCTCCACTATGACATGCTGCCTGTCAAAAGGGTGATATTAGCTGAGATATAGATAGGAGGGGTTGAATTAAATTCCTTTGAAATCAGAGACCTGGACTTAGAGATCACTTAATGTGATCTGCTCATTTTTTCAGATATTGAGACTGAGGCCCAGAAAGATGAAAAGATTTGTCTACAGTCACACAAAGAACTGACATTTAAACCCAGATCCTAGTCTTTTTTCCATTACATCCACATATATGGGTTGAAATTGAAACTGATGTTGGGGAAGACATCCTACCACACATTCCTTTACGTCCTCATCAGAAAAAGATGCTTGGATTTAATGTGGCTGATCCAGCATGGCACACAACCGCAAAGTTGAGCTCTCTCAACACAAGTTTCCTCATCTGTTGAAGGAAGGGGTTGATCTAGATGGGCTCTAAGGTCCCTTCCAGTTCCAATATTCTATGTTCTAAGGTCCCTTCCAGCTCTGACATTACATATTCTAAGGTCTTTTCCAGTTCTAGCATTCTATTTTAATATGTTGAACTTTAAGTCCCTTTCCAACCTCAATATTCTATGTTTTAAGATCCCTTCTAGCTCCAAAATCCTATATTCTAAAGTCCTTCCCAGCTCCAATATTCTATTTTCTAAGTGCTAGCATCCTATGTTCTAATATTTTGTGTTCTAAGACCTCTTCCATTACCAATATTCCATGTCTAAAATCCCTTCCAGCTCTGATATTCCGTGTTCTCAGATCCCTTCCAGCTTCAATATTCTATATTCTAAGGTTGCTTCTACCACTAGCATTCTACACTCCAACATTATGTGTTCTAGGGTCCCTTCCAGCTTCAACATTCTATGTTCTGAGATCCCTTCTAGTCCTGGCATTCTATATTCTAACACTCTGTGTTCTGAGGTCCCTTCCAGACCTTATATTCTATGTTCCAGGGCCTTTTTTCAGTTTTGACAATCTAAATTCTAGTGTTCTCCACCCTAAGTTGCCTGACAGATTCTATGGTTCTAGAAAATACAAGAAAGAAGTGTTTAACTCAGGGCAACATTGCTATGAAATCCTCCCATCCTCTAGAAAGCTGAGGTTGAAGATTAAAGTCCCTAGTAGAGGGAGTAACACCAAGGCCCTAGGAATGACATCACTGTGCAAATACCCCAGCTGTTCCTTCAGTTCTGCATGGCAGATCACTTTATTCTGAGCTGATTTGCTGAAGAGATCTCTATTTTAGGGAATAATTAAATGATGCGCATGGCACACAATAATGAGATTTTAAAAGGGAGAGAAAAAGAATCCTGTAAGTCTGGGGAACATGTGATGAGGAGATTGGATACACTTGCCTGTAATTATGGTGGGACTAAAACACAGAATGCTTTTACGAGCCATGGGACAAATTTTCTTTTCCATGGCCAGCTCATAAAATTAAATAATGCTGATTCAATATAGGAGCAAAGTGGGTCAGTGATAAAGTTTGCTTTGGAGGAACATCAGGCAAATCTAATTTTCCCAAGACACACATCAGCATCATGTTAGATAAACAGTGTTTCCGTCCTTGATGATCTCCTTCAGCAAGCCTGGTTACTGAGGAAGCTGCCATTGAGAAGCATTCCAGACTTGCCTACAGGGGGTATGTCTTTAATTATATCCAAGTCCTATATCATCATTGCTATGCTCATCATTAAATATTTCTTGAGCATTATCTTGGAGACTGGATATGAGAATTAATCATAGATAGCACATTGGTTCCCACTGCCTTAAGGTTATAAAATCCAAACTTCTGAACCCAGCATTCAAAACTCTCTAATGGCCTCTCCCCATTCTACCATCCCAGACTTATCTCCACATTACTACTCTTCATGCACCCTCCCCTTCAGCAAGACTGGTCTCCTGCTGTTCCCTCTCTGGCAGAGCTTTACACCACAGGTAGCAAACTCAAATAGTAATGGATCCCTGCAGGTTGAATATTGACTTAGAAAACCACAAGCTAATATTATCTATGTTTTATTGTATTTTTTATTATTTCGCTAAACATTTCCCAATGACATTGTAATCTGGTTCAGTCCGATTCTGGAATGTTGTAGGCCTGGGCAAGTCACTTAATCCTGTTTACCTCAGTTTCCTCATCTATAAGATGAACTGGAAAAAGACGGCAAACCATTCCAGTATCTTTGCCAAGAAAACCCCAAATGGGGTCATGACAAGTCAGACATGACTGAAAAAAGACTGAACAACAACAAAATCCACTAAAATTAGCACAGTTGGTGCTAATTAGAAAACCACTTGGCACATACTTGGTGCTTAATAATTGTCTACTGATTAAAAGAAGAATCATAAAGGACATGGAAGAGGAGGTAGAAAGAAAACAATTTTTTGATGTGTCCTGAACATACAATGAGATCCAAGGAGGTCAGCTCAAGTATTACTTATGAAATATTAAAAGACCTGGAGGGAAAGTTCTAGTGTGTTGAATAAATGCTGCAAGAAAGGTTTAACAAAGGAAACAGTACAAAAATCTCACAGGATGAGAAGAGATAGAAAGGCTGTGACCTGTGTACTGGTGGATGGTTTACCCAGACCGATGAGATCATGAATTCATGAACATTAAGTATCGATTGATTCTTCAAAGCTGACATCATGGGCTAAATGCAAACACACACACACACACAAGGGATTGAGAAAACACAATGATATATAATACAGTGACAAATAATATAGCATTTTAGACACATGCTAAAAATAAATGATATTTGTCAGCTGGTCCAAGGCATCAGCTTTCTAGCTTAGAGTAAAGAAAGGGGGCTGTCCATTTGAGGTTCATTAACTCAGGCCATACTGCATAACTCACAAAGCATGGCACAGAATATCTTGTTCCTGTTTTGGGTCAGGCCTGACACTGGCTGGGTTGGTAATTTAGATTTGAGATCGAGATGAAGTGAGTTACTCATAGAGTATTAAACTATTTAACAAAATGAGGTTTACATAGATATAGCATGAAAAGGACAGAACACTACTTCCATGCCCCTCTTGTCTGTATAGAAATGAGTCTGGTCATGAGGATATGGTGACTTGCTTGACAATGAGATATTCATCAAAGCTCAAGGGTATTATGCTCTCAGGTGACAGGGAAGCATTAGCTACTCCCAACCCTTACCAATTGTCTTGACATTTTGAGGGGGAAAAACACTAACCCAGACTATATAGCAAAAATCTTGGTAGATATCATTCCTACCACACTGCTGGAATTGAAATCAGGATGGTCACCTCAAACTATGATCAAGTCATTTAGCCTCTGGGAGGTTTGGTTTCCATATCAACAAAATAGTGATGATAACATGTCTAGTGCTCAATTCCCACAGTTGTTGTAAGACTCAAGTAAAATAATGTATATTGTTACAGTTTTGTGGGGTCAGGCTGTATAGGTTTCACCTATACCCTTCCTCAACAGGCTTCGGGTATCCCCGGCTCCCGGCTTCCACTTTCTCCGGGAGAAACAGCTGCACAGAAAACTTAAGACACAGGGCTTGCTTCTTGCTACTTTCTCTTAGGCTTGGCGTGGCTGGAACTCCCTCTCATTCTCTAAGCTTGGCGTGGGCCTGGAACTCTTCTTCAGAACACAACACTACCTCTAGCTCTCTAAGCTTGGTGGTGGGTGGACTTCCTTCTGCCTCCAGGTAGCCTGTATTTAAGTTCTTTCTCCAGGGCCCCTTAGGGCCCCTCCCCTGGCCTTGCCCTCACCACAGCGAGCCAGGTGATGCAGAGAGATAATCCTGCTTATTGCAAACAGGTGCAACCTTCGCATTCTGCCCCGAGGTGATCACGTGCCTGTTAGTTGAGGACAGTTCAACCCACAACCAACAAGAGCCCCAACATCTCCCTTCTCTTGTTTTGCAGATGACCGCCTAGGGGGAGGAGATCAGCTTTAAGATGTTCAATTACTTCTTCTAAATACAGTTTTCCAGGCTATAACTTTCCCTAACAGTACCAGGATTCTTCTAAGCTATATTTTCTTCTTTTCCCTTTTTCAAAACTATATTTCACTTTTACCAAGCTATATTTTCTTCTTTTCCTTTTTTCCAAACTATATTTCACTTTTTCTTCTTTTCCCAGCTATATTTCACTCCTTTTCCCTTTTTCCAAACTATATTTCACTTCTCCAGCTATAGACTTGTCTATGTCACTAAGTTTCATAGCGGGCAGGCTAAATGACTGCCCCATCTTCCTCAACAGGCTTCTTGCTACTATAGCAAGGCTGTGCAGCTCTTCTGACCCCTACCCTTCCTACTTTCAAGTCCCTGTTCGGGCGCCATCTGTTACAGTTTTGGGGGGTCAGGCTGTATAGGTTTCACCTATACCCTTCCTCAACAGGCTTCGGGCGTCCCCGGCTCCCAGCTTCCACTTTCTCCGGGAGAAACAGCTGCACAGAAAACTTAAGACACAGGGCTTGCTTCTTGCTACTTTCTCTTAGGCTTGGCGTGGCT
>CM053599.1:43142621-43174806 GCA_028646575.1 Pseudocheirus occidentalis | reverse complement strand
GTTCAACCCATAACCAACAAGAGCCCCAACAGTATATGAATTGCTTTATATATTTTAAACCATAATTTAAGTGTTGTTGTTGTTGTTATTATTATTATTCCAATTACATGGCATAAATTGTACCTTGTATGGGGGAAAGGCAATGAAAGGAAGGAAATAAGTATTTATATCACATGTACTATGTGCTCAGCTGAGCAGAGAGGTAGGTGATACTATCATCCTCACTGCTTCCATTTCTTCTCCCTCTAGTTGCCTTGACATGATAGGACCAGTTGCCAAGATCTTAGGGGATTTTTTTAATGTTAAGCTTCAAGCCAGTTTTTATGCTCTCCTCTTTCACCCTTAGCAAGAGGCTTCTTACTGTTTTTCAGTTTCTGTCATCAGAGCAGTATCTTATGCACATGTGAGATTGTTGATATTTCTCCTGGCAACCCTAATTTCAGCTCTTGATTCATTCTGCCTGGCATTTAACATGATATACTTTGCATATAAGTTAAATAACTAAGGTGACCATATACTGTCTTGTCTTACTCCTTTTCCAATCTTACACCAATGAGTGGTTCCATGTTTGGTTCCTATCCTATATACAGGTTCCTCAGTATACAAGTAAGATGATCTGGTACTCCCATCTCTTTCAGGACTTGCCACATTTTTTGTGATCCATATAGTCAAAAGTTTTAGCGGAATTAATGAAAGCAGAAGTAGTTACATTTCTGGAACTCCCTTGCTTTCTCCATATTCTAGCAAATGTTGACAATTTGGTCTCTAGTTCTTCTGCTTCTTTGAAAATCAGTCTGTGCTTCCGGTAATTCTCAGTTCACATATTGCTGAAGCCTAGCTTGCAGAATCTTAAGCATAACCTTGCTGGCATGTGAAATGAGTACAATTGTTCAGTAATAAGTACATTCTTTGGCATTGCCCTTCTACAGGATTGAGACGTAAACTAATCTTTTCCAATCTTGTGGCCATTGTTGAGTTTTCCAAATTTGTTGGCATATTGAGTGCAACACTTTAGCAACATCATCTTTTGAGATTTTAAAAAGCTTAGTTGGAATTCTATCACCTCCACTAGCCTTATTGTTAGCGATGCTTTCTAAGGCCCACTTGATTTCATTCTCCCGGATGTCAGGCTCTTGTTCAATAACCACACCACTGTGGTTATCAGTGATGCTAACTAAGAGCTTTCTTGTATAGTTCTTCTATGAGTTCTTGCAACCTCCTCTTAATCTAGTCTGCTTCTTTTAAGTCTCTACTATTTTTGTCCTTTATCACGCCCATTATTGTACAAAACATCCCCCCAGATATCCCTAATTTTCTTGAAGAGATCTCGTCTTTCCCAATCTATTGTTTTCTTTTATTTCTTTACATTACTCATTTAAGAAAATCTTATCTTTCCTTCTTATGCTCTAGAATTCTACATTCAGTTGGATCTCTCTTTTCCTTTCTCTTTTTCCTTTCGCTTTCCTTCTTTCCTCAGGTAATTGTAAAGCCTCACCAGACAACCATTTTGGTTTCTTGCTCTTCTTTTTCTCTAGAATGTTTTTGTTTTTGTTGCTGTTTTGCTGCCCCTGTACAATACTGTGAACCTTTGTCCATAATTCATCAGGAACTCTATCTACCAGATCTACTCCCTTAAATGTATTCATCACTTCCACCCCATATTCATAAGGGATGTTATTTAAGTCACACTTTTATTGTCTAATGGCTTTTCCCTACTTCAATTTAAGTTTGATTTTTGCAATAAGAAGCTCATGATCTGAGCCATAAACAGCTCTAGGTTTTGCTTTAAATGACTGTATAGAGTTTTTCCACCTTTGGTTGCAAAGTAGCTAATCAATCAGATTTCAATATAGACCATCTGGTGATGTTCATGGGTAGAGTCGCCTTTTTGGATTTGTGAAAAAGGATTTTTTATGACCACTAAGTTATCTTGACAAAATCTGTTCTTCATTTTGTATTCCAACGTCAGATTTGCCTGTTTTTTCAATTATCTTTTGATTCTCTACTTTAGCATTCGAATCCTCTGTGATGAATGTGACATCTTTCTATGGTGTTATTTCTAGATGTTGTAGGTCTTCATAGAACTGATCAACGGTGGCCTCTTCAGCATCAGTGGTTGGAGCATAACTTTGCATTAATATAATGTTGAACAGTTTAGCCTGGATTCAAACAGATATCATTCTGTATTTTTTGAGACTATACCCCACCACTGCTTTTCTTACCTTTTTATTGACTATGATGGTCACTCCATTTCTTCCAAGGGATTCTTGCCAACAGTAGGCTATGTACTGATCACCTGAATTAAATTTGCCCATTCCCATTTATTTAACTTTACTGACACCCAAGATGGTGATGTCTAATCTTTTCATCTCCTTTTTGACATCATCTCGTTTGCCTTAATTCATAGATCTTGCATTCCAGGTTCCTATGAATATTAATGTGTAAGTACAGTCTGTTTAAAATGCTTATTGAATAAACAGAATATCCTCACAGTGTGAATGCTAATCAGACAGGCTGAAAGGGGTAGAGTGATGGCTGACCAGGATGAATGAGGGTACTTGAAACCATATCACACAAGAATTAATTAAAGAAACTACAAAATGTTTAGCCAGCAAAAGAGAAGATTTAGGGGCACCATGAATGCAGTCAATATGGTACTGAATTATTTGAAAGGAAGAGAGATGAAATCTATACCGTCTGTCTCCTTTTGCCATTGGTACAGATCACACTCCAGTTTGGGTCCCCATGACCTTTAACTTGAACTGCTACAATAGCCTCCTAATTGATCTCCCTGACTCTTTCTTCTCCAATTCATCTTCCATATAGCTGCCAAAGTAATTTTTCTACCATAAGGTCCAACCATGTTATTCCTCTACTCAGTGAATTCCAGTGGGTCCCTATTGCCACTAGAATCAAATATAAGCTCCTTCATTTGTTTGTAAAAGGCCTTCACTGCCGTTCTTTCCAACTTGATTACATATAATGCCCTGTCCTTCACTTTATGGTCCAACCAAACCTGCTGTCTTACTGGGCCTCATATAGATGCTCCATTCTCCATCTCTGTACCTTTGTACTAGCTGCCCGTGTCTGTAATGCCCATCTCACTTCCACCTTTTAGAATCTTTTGTTTCCTCCAAAACTCTGCTCAGATGAAACCTTCCCAGATTCTCCCCAGTTGCTAATTCTTTGCTTTCTAAAAAAAATTATCTTGTATCTATTTGGTATGTGTGTGCTTGTGTGTGTATACACATACACATATATACATACATACATACATACGCACATATGTGTATGTGTGTATATATGCCTTCTGTATGCGTATTTATGTATCTGTTGTAGATTTCACTGAAATCTTGTATTTTCTTGTTAAATACATGTTAACCCCCCCCAACAGAATATAAATTACTTCACTACTTTTGTCTGCTTTTCTCCAGTACCTAGTAGAATGCCTGGAGCTTAATAAAGACTTCTAGCCTGATTGATTGATTCTGATTGATCCCAGAAGGCAGAACTAGGACTAATGAGAAGAAATTACAGGGAGGCAGATGCTTAACTCAAGGTTACAAAGCAGTTTCCTAACAATGGGGTTGACCTACAATGGAATGGGGCTGCTTTGTTTGGTAGTGGGTCCCCCATCAAGAGGTTAGATGACTATTTCTCAAAGATACTTTAGAGGGTTTTCATACTTCAGGTAGGAAGTGTCTTCTAAGGCTCAGTCAGCTCTGAGAGCCTATGATTCTGTGATTTAAAGATATAGCTAAAAATGTAGGACTCTACACAAATGTGGGACAGATGCCCAGTTAAAATGAATGATGAATAATGAGGTTGGGCTAATTGCATTGTACTGGGCAAGTGAAATTTCCAGTATTAACAGAGTGACCACAGAGTCCAATCAAAAGTTTTAAGGAGGGGCAGGGGAAAGACAGGGAGAAAATTTGTAATTCAAAAATGTCATGAAAATGAATGATGTAAACAAGAAAACAAATAAAATATATCATGAAGAAAAAAAAAGAAAAGTTTTAAGGAACTTTAATTGAATTAGAAGCTGGGCTGTCTCTCATAGCCAATTAGAAAGAAGAGAGCAGCGGCCTGATCCAGAAGTACAGACCCTTTTATACCATATAGTCCCATTGTTTGGAGGTACAAGTAAGTTGCTGAGGTAAGGGAGTTTGTGATTACAGGGTATAATGACAGAACATGAAGAAGAATGAACAACAGGAACATCTTTAGATAGGGGATTGTAGGGTAAGCAGAGAGGGGTACGGGGCATGATGACCTGAGCACGTAGGAGAAGAAAAATGAATACCTAGATTGGTTCCCACACCCCAGGCCGGCCCATAGGCAGGTTCATTGTCTTCTAACTTGCTGATTTCTAATTTCACAAAGTATCACTTAACTATTTCCTGGCTACTTCATTCTTAAGTCCATGGAGTTTCTACTTAACTAGTTCCTGCCCACTTCAGTATCATGGAGGGAAATGTAGAATTTCAAAATGGGAGAGTAAGACCTGCTGTACTAAGAGATTTTTAGGATATCACTAGAAAACAGAAAAGGTTACTTAAGTAAAGAAGGGTTAGGAATCAGAAACAAGCATTTGGTAAATGCCTACTACATACCAAGCTCTTTACAAATACTGTCTCATTTGATCATTATAATCAATTCTGGGAGGCAGTGCTGTGAATTATCCCCATTTTACTGATGAGAATACTGAGGCAGAAAGTTGTTAAGTGACTTGCTCTGGGTAACACAGCCAGTAAGTATCATGAGGTCAGATATGAACCAAGGTCTTCTTGACTCCAAGTCTGGGAGTCTATTGACTGAACTGGCTTGTTGCCCATTCTGGTAATAAGCCTATGCGATTTTAGCTGCTCTGGTGCTCAGATGCCAGGCTGTCTAGCTCAGGAGGACCCTCTCAATGTTGTGTTTTCCTCTCCAGGAACCTGGCATAACCTCTGCATCAAGATGACATATCAAGAAGGTAGGGAAAAAAATAAACATATTGATTACTAAAGTATGTGCACAATTATCAGAATATCTTCATTTCAGTAGCAGAGCTATTAACAACAGTTCAGGGTCTAAGAGAAATAATCAATTCAATCATCAGTTTAGGGTTGGAAGGGAGCTCAGATGCCATTTAGACCAACAGACTCATTTTACCATGAAGATCTGAGGAGAGTGTTTTGCCTAGGGTCATATAGGGAGCAACACAGGTAGAGCTAGAACCTAGATCCTCTAACTCTAAATCCAGCTCCCTTTCCCATGTACCTCACAGCCTCTCCAACTGTAAAAATGAAAGGACTTCATGGGATTTTGAGCTGAAAGCGGTCTTAGGGAAGGTGAGGAACCTGAGGCCCAGGGAGGGGAAGCCACTTTCCCTCGGTTATCCTGCTAATTAGTAGCAGAACCAAGTTATTCCTTGCCAACTTGACTAGGATTATTATAGGAATTGAATGAGAGGATTTATGGAAAAGGGTTTTGTAGCATTTTAAAGTGCTATAGAAATTGAAGGGATCATACTGATTATAATTCACATTGCTGTGAATAGCTAAGCAAACTAGGCAATGATTTCCACCACATTTAGCCCTCATTGGCAAGAAACATACATCCACGTGCCTTGGTCTGGGGTCCAAACTGTTCAAAACCAGTCAGCTCAAATGACTTAGTGAAAAAACAGATGTAGCCCAAAGCTACAATACACCACAGAGATAGTTGATTTCTAAATTCAACCCTGGGCAGCTCATTCTATTCTCAGATTTTCCAATTGGAGCCAATTCACAGAAAGATAGAAATCTATACAACAAGAAACAACAATGGATCCTTGGCTGACTGGGAACAAGGCTGGGCCAGTCCATGAAGAATTGTAGCTCAAACTCTTGGACTAGCCTGAATTGAGAATCTTGGAACCACAGAATGTTCATAGCTGGAAGGGACTGTAGAATATAGAATGTCAGAGCCGAAAGGGGCCTTATAGCGTAAAATGTTAAATCTGGAAAGGACGTTAGAGCATGAAATGGTAAAACCTGGAAGAGATAGTAGAGCACAAAATGTTAGCTCAAGCAGGAACCTTTGAAGATAAAATTAGCTGGAAGAGATCATATAGTATAGAATGTTAGAGATGGAAGGGACCTTTGAACATAGAATATTAAAGAGAGAGAACAACCTTCAAACATAGAATATTAGAAGTGGAAGGACCTTAGAACATGATTATAAGAGGAAAGGATCTTAGAACATATGAATGTTGGACCTGGGAAGTGTCTCAGAATGTTAGAAGTGGGAGGGAGCCTTAGAATATGTCGGAACTGGGAAGGAACTTAAATTTCAGAACACTAGAAGAGGAAAGGACACAAGAACATATAACGCTAGAGACGGATGCCATTTTAGAGTATAAAATGGATAGAGCTACAAGGGTGCTCAGAAAGCATCTAGTGTAGCCCCAAGGTCAAATGTGACCCTCTAGGTCCTTAAGTGGGGTTCTTTAACTGTCAAGGACCACACTTCAGGAACTAGAGGGTCACATGTGGCCTCAAGGTCATAGGTTCCCCACCTCTGGAGGGTGACCAGAAACCCAGGTTCTGATCTCTTACTGTTGAGTCGTTTCAGTCATGTCCAGCTCTTCATGACCCCATTTGGGGTTTTCTTGGCAGAGATACTGGAAAGGCTTGCCATTTTCCAATTTGCTTGGTTGAGAGCTCTCTCTCCTCTGGGCTCACCCATAAAATGAGATGAGTTAAACTAAATGATCTCAGAGAACCCTCCCAACTCTAAAAAAATTGTGTGATTCTGTCTCCAATCTCCCTCTCAGCTGCACTTTCCAATATTCCATGCTTTTAATAAGAAGCAGGCCTGGGGCCATATAACAAACCCCATTATGGAAGATCAAAAGTACTCACTACCCAACCGTTGCTTTTTATCTTGGTCAATTTTTGCATCCTTTTGATTTTCTTCTGCGGGCTTCATTCCAATTCTCCCTACAATCAATCTGTCCTTCAGAGAGGCTTCAAAACATTCAAAATGATTGGCCTGAAAGCTATGACCCAGTCTGCCTCCAGAGCCTAGCCAAAGGATGGTACTTTGGGTCATTTTTTAAAAATTCAACTCTTCCCTTTGAGTCCTCTAAAAATCTATGACTCTATGAAAATAAAATCAAAAGCAGAAACCTTTTCCCTCATCCCTCTCACCTCTCAATACCTCAGTAAGCAACCTTCTCTCCCATTCCCATCAGTATCTGGTAATTATGTGGTCCAGTGGAAAGAGCCCTGGTTTGGAAGCCAGAGGGCCTGGGTTCCAATCTGGTTCTGCCACAGAAGACCTGTGTGATCTTAGATCTGTCACTTAAACACTCTAAAATGTGGTTTGCTTTTCTATGCTATATCATCCACTGATTCCTGTTGACTATAAAATGACTAGATCACACTCTAGCTCTAAATCCATGACCCAGGGCCATCTCCTGGATTCTCCAGTTGCTTATGTCCTTCCCTCTAAGGTTATTTTCCATTCACTCTCCACTTACTTTATATTTTCTGATTTATCTATGTTGTTTCTCTTATTAGAATGTAAACTCCTTAAAGGCAGGGCTTTTTTGTACTTTTCACTTGAATTCCCAAAGCTCAGCCAGTGACTGGAGCAGAGGAAGCGCTGAATGCAAACTTGATGATTAATCCACTGATTGATCGATACTGTATTCTCCTGACCAGACCTCTAGCTCCCCTTTATTGCATCTAACTAGCTCAGCCACCTAGACCATATCAGCTTCCTGACTGCTTTGGGAAAAGAAGTATCTATCCTTTGGTTGTCCTATGATTCAACTCACCATCCCTGTAAAATGAGCTTTCACTGGCCATCACTCACTCACCTGTATGTGTTGACTCCCTTATTAGAAGGCAAGCTCCTTGAGGGTAGGGGTCGTCTGTCTTTGGATTTCTATCTTCAGCTTAGCATAGTGCCTAGTATGTAGTAAGCACCTCCTTAAGTGTTTTTTTTCCAATTCATTCAATCACTCACTCATTCATTATTCATTCATCTTATGACACCTGCAAAAAAACCCCAAAGGCTGGAGGCTAGAGGAGATGACCACAGACCAGAAAGGGAAGGTAAAAAAAGTATATATCTGGAAGCTACTTTACATGTTATTGTCTTATATGGGGATAAGCCTTCTCAATCTCTTATGACTGTGATTAAAGGCAGTCATCACAGTGAGAAGAAACAACCCTGCAGTGGGAGAAAGGTTGGTCCAAGTTGTGGTCTGAATGAGAGAACAAACCAGCCAGCTGCAAGAAAGATAGTATGAAGCAGCAAAAGGAGGTTTAGAGTCTGAAGAGCTGGGTTCAGATTTCAGCTCTGCTATTGGCTACCTCTATGACTGCGGTCAACTCCCCTAACTTTCAGTCGCCCCTCTGTAATATGCGGGAATTGGACTGGGTGAGCTGCAGGTCTCAGCCAGCCCTAGATCTAGGATCTAGGGTCCCTTTATATCTCTCTTCCCCCAGCTTTGTTCTCCCCCCCCCTCACCTCAGGATCCCTTCAGCTTTTTCCTTTCCCTTCTCCCTCTCTCTACCATTTCTTCAGTCCAACATCAGCTTCTTCAACCCTTCAATTCCTTTCTCTCTTCCTCCCACTCCCCTCAGTCCTTTAGCTCTGAAGTTCCTATTCTTTACCCCTAGCCCTCAGTCCCCCCAGCTGCTAAAACCTCCCCCTTTCAGATGACCTTCATCAGCTCTGTATAGGTAGATACGTCCCTCTGTATAATCTTTTACCTAGAGTATATATGCAATCTCATAGCTTCAATCACCTTCATGTCTATTGGAACAAACTGCTCTCATTCTATTGCACTGAGAGATGTCTTCACAAGCTTGGGGTAGACACTCTCTCTAACTCACCGCTGGGTTTGAGGTCCGTTGTTTACCCTTGAGTATATAAGGTGTTCAAAGAGGACTAGCATCTCTGGCGCTGAGCCTTTTTCAAAGCTACTCGTCTCTCTCTGGTGTCCACTGAATTCACCCAGTGGTCCCCTGTGGCTCCAAGAAGCTACACCATGTGCAGCAGCCACACCCTGGTAAACCTGGTAAATTATCTCAGCTGATGGGCTATGCCAGGTTAAGGGTAGCCGACGTATACATATGCACATACAAATACACATACATGTACACACATACATACATGTAATGCAACATACACATATGTGTGCATGTGTATACACAAATATGTGTACACGCATGCATATATATATATATATATATATATATATATATATATCTCTTAGATGTGTCTCCTTACTTGCTTGTTGTCTCCCCCATTAGAATGTTAACTCCTGCGGGCAGGGTCTCTATCTTTGCCCTCCCTTCTTTGTACCTCCAGGGCTTTGCCTAAGAAGCTAGCACATAAACTCTTCACAAATTCTTGTTGACTTACACTGGGAATTTCTCTCAGCTGTTTTCTCTGGGCAGCAGGTCTGGAGCTCCCATTCTGGTGCAGGTTCTTCCAGAGTTAACAGCTCCAATGAAAGAGACCCGGCAAAAATAATGCTCGGACCCCACCATTACATTTGCAGCTTACTGCTGACTTAGAGCCTGATGGTGTCTTCTTATTGCACAGTCCAGTGGCTGTGGGATTCGTGGGGGAGTCTGGATGTCATTATCCGTGCTCAGGAGGGGACTGGGGCTGTTATTTATACATTGCAGAATCCCACAGTGATAAATGTATAATCCTGCCCAGGTTTCTCATGGGCAAGTGCAGCTTAAGGGAAAACTAATATCAGAGAAATTACAAACACTCCAGTTTTTTTTTCTTTACAGTAAAGAATTTTAATTGGCCACAGTGGTGTTTGTTTAAATTCCTACCATCATTTTAAATCACATCTTACCGGGAAGAAATATGTCTTACTCACTAATTAGAATCTTCAAGCAGCTATGCAAATGGATACTGTCGGTGCTGTCTAGAAATAGACTTTTACCACTAGAAGAGGGATGAGAGGTCAATCACCCTAAGGGATCGTGGTTGTCAGAACTGCCAGGAGCTTAGAAACTATCTAGTCCTTTTACAGAAAAGGAAACCAAGTCCTAGAAAGGGCACAGAGTCTGCCTGTATTCTCCCCTCAAACCTAATTTCTTCACTGTTTTTTAAGGGACAGTGGAGGAGCAGGAGGAGGAAGAGGAGGAGAAGAGGAAGGAGGAGGAGAAGGAAGAGGAGGAGAAGAAGGAGAAAAAGAAGAGGGGGAGGAGAAAGAGGAAGAGGACGAGGAGACCACAGATCTCAAAAGTATTGATGGGAGTGAGTGTGGTGTATGAAAGACCACTAGATTTGGTCAAAGGACCTAGATTCAAATCCCAGCTCTATCTGTGTGACCTTAGACAACCACCTCTCTGGAACTCGGCCTCCTGATCTGTGAAGTGGGTGGGGAGAGGGGATTCCAGAGGGCAGATGATAATGCATACTACCCCTCTCCTGACAGAGCAGAATGTGAAGCCCATTTCTGGATACAACCAATTCAGCAATTTGGTTTTTTTTTTGGTCTATGCATATTTATTATAAAGGTTTTGTTTTTCTATTTTTTTTTAATTGGAGATGGGTGGGAGAGAAAATTTCTGCTTGTTAAAAAACAGTAAAGTAAAATTTGTCACATTGGAAAAATAAAATGATTGGAGTTGAACACCTGAACTCCGATATTCCTTCCAGCTCTAACTCTATAATCTCATTCCAGAACCGGGACCAGATCCAGACCCTGTTCTGTTATTTACTTCCTGTGTTATCTTGGGCAAGTCATTTCAGCCTTGTGGGTTCCCCCATTTATAAGAGGTTGGCCTGGGTAACCTTTGATGAACCTTCCAAACTGAAGACACGATGGCCCAAGGAGATACATAAATACTCAAGTGATGGGGTGTCTGATGGCTCCTACCGGCGCATGGACAGGTTTGATAATGAGGCTTCGGATCCCTGACACCCTGGGACCTTGGGAGGCAAAGATGTCACTACCCCGGGCAACAGTGAGAATAAGCAACTGCAGGTAGAAACGCCCACGACCTCTTGGCTCTTGGAAAGGCCTGAAAGGCATACCAGGCTGTGGTTAGTCAGTGCCCTGACAGGCTGGCCACAGGGAAGGCCAGGGCACACCTGTACCACTAGGACCTGTTTTGATCTGCTCTCCCCACCCCCTCCACCCCTCCTGGCTCGGTGGACTCAGGGAACAGGAACAAAACCCCAGAACGAGCCCCAACCTGGGCCTTGGGAGGCAAACAATAGCAGGAAGGGCGGGTTTGCCCCATGGGGAGGGAAGGAGGTAAGGGGGACCTTGTAGCATTAGTTCCCACAGTATGAGACAAAAAACACCCTGCTATCATTCCTTCCCCCTGTGAAAGGATCATGAGATTCTGACCTAGAAGAGACTGTGGAGAACTTGGCAACCCCCATTTTGAACGGATGAGGAAACAGACCCTGAAGGGTGACTTACCATGCCAGAGGTCATATAGTAAGTGAGGGGCAGAGATGTGCTTCAAACCTATGGCCCTTGACCTCAAATCCAGGATTCTTTCACCAAGCACCAAGCTACCTCTCAAAGTAGAGGACCCCCCACTCCTGGGGGCCCAATTGTAGAGACAAGAACACTGGCCTCAGAAATAGGCAATCTTGGGGTTTATACCCAAAGCTGACACAACCTGGGTTAGCTGTCTCAAAAAGCAGTGAGCTCCCTGTCACTGGAAGTATTCAGGCAGAGACCAAATGACCACCAATCAGCGATATTATGGAGGTTTTGGGGCTCCTGCATTAGGCAGGTGGTAGTACTGGATGATATCTAAGCCCCCTTCCAATTTAAGATTCTATAGCCTTAGACAAGTAACTTTAACCCTGGGAGTCTCAATTTCTCCATTTGTAAAATGAAGTTGGGAATAACACCCATCCTGCATGGTAAGGAAAAGAGATAAAAGTGAGTGCAGAATAAATGTTCTCAATATGATTGTTCATCTTTTGGTGAAGCTCATGCTTGCCACAGAAAGTGACCAGTGATGTTGTGGCTATGGTCCCTCTGACCAGGTGAGGGGAAAGTACTCTGATTCAAAATCCTATGAGCTTGGCCTTTAACAGGTGCATTCGCTTCTTTTTAATAGCAATTTGAGCATCTCTTCTGGGTCTTTATTACTTGGTGACCTTATGTCCTCTACTTACCCACAGGTTTGTTTTGTCCACACTGTTAAATTGTCACCTTGTTTTCACTTATGTGGCCCCTGCTCTTACCACAGTGACTAGTCCACAGTAAGAATTAATAAATATTTGTTAAATTGAATTGAATTGAATAACACAGTAGATGAAAAATATAGATTGTCCTGACTATGTCATGCAGTTGGATGGAGAATCCATAGAAATGGCCCATCTAATGTGTGTGTGTCCACAGTGCCAGGAACAAAGAAGAAATTTAATAGATGTTTATTGATTGACTGTGTGGTGTATTGATTGTGTGTAAAATAGCTTTAATATTACTTTTTAAAATAAATATATACATATATCTTGATGTCAGAAATTCCCCTCTCCATGGCATCTGAGTATTTTGTGATCATTCAGTTCCACAGAAGCAAGGTGGAGAAAAGCATGGAGTGCCAGGCTGGTGATGGAGAAAGCCTGGCTTCAGCTCTGACTAGCTGTGTGACCCTGGGCATGTCTCTTACTTTCTCCGTGCCCCAAGCAACTCCCTAGGTCTTCTGTACTAAGTCATAATGGGGCTGAAACCTGGGGTGATGGAGGGAGTTTCCAGGGTGTACCCACACTGACAAAATCACAGATTTCACTTATTCTTTCTGTAATTAAATTCATCAAGCACTTATTAAATGTCTAACATGTGTAGACAGCATGGTGATCAAGGCAGGGGAGAAGACATAAACGTGGGCTAACACATTGTTTTCCTATCTCCTAAAACTGGGACCATCAGATTTTGAGCTGGAAGTTAAAAAGTCATCTCATTTAAATCTTTGACTTTATAAGGGATAGAAAAGAGACTCCCTGCTAAGTTACTTGCTCATAGCTGTTAAATAACAGAGACAGGCTTAGATCCCAATCCCCCACTCCCAATTATTCCCCACCATATACTCCAGTAATGCTGGCCTCCTGCCTTTTTCACGAGCAGGTTCTGTGGTTTTCAGCATCTAAGAGGACCAAAGCCTTGGAAGGGAGAATGCCATGTGAGAATAGTGTCCCTGTCCTTCCTACTAACAGAATCAGGTCCCAGGAAAAACCCTACCAAATCTGATGCCTACAAACCTTCACAGAAAACCTCTCCATTTCTGGGTGGTTTTCTATGCTTAGGCTATGAAGGAAAGTGGGAGAACAAGGCCAAATAAAAATCAGAATTGCCTGCCAGGTCACTCGGTGACACCCCTCAGAGCCAGGCTCAGCCCCAGGGTGTAGCTCTAAGTGTATACCCTGTCTTCTCGCCAGCTCCCTGCCCAGCAGCAGAAGGAATCACACCGTCCACTGTCTCGGTTCTGATTGGCCAGAGGCATTCTTGGCAGAGAAGACAGCAGGGAAGAGCTTACCCCCTGAGTTTGTGACAAGCCGGAGACAGAATTCTGTAAACTTGCTGCACTCCTGGGCAGGCTACTGTAGAGGGTGCTATATGCTAGGAATCTCTAAGAACCTTGCCTAGGACAAGAGAAAACTCCATAAGAAATAGTGATGCCTAAATAACATAGGACAGTAGCTGTGCAGCTGAAAGGGACCTCAGCACTCATCTTTCCCTCTAAACCCTCTCCCACTCCCAGCTTCCCTATTACTCCCACTCCTCAGGCTCACAACCCAAGTCATTCAAGACCCCCCACTATCTCTCACCACCCCCAGTTCCAGGCTGTTGCCAAGGTCTATCGATCACTTTTGCAGCATCTCTCAAATACCTTCTCTCCCTAAAACCACCCCCTCTCATGCAGACACTCCCCCCTCACACTTGGATTATTGCAATAGCTGCTGGGGTTGGGGCGAGGGTCCTGCCTGCTGTCTCCCTCATTAGACTGTAAGCTCCTTGAGTGCAGGGACTGTCTTTTGCTTCTTTTTGTACCCCCGCTGCTTAGCACAGTGCCTGGCACATAATAGGTGCTGTTATAACAAGCTGCAAATGTTAGTTTGGTATAACACAGAGAACACAGGACTCCAGCTCAGGTCTTCTAACACCAATTTTATTGAGTCCAATTCAATAAACATTTTATTAAGCTCCTACTCTGTACATAGACGCATACTGGGTCACAGAATCATAAAATTTCAGAGCTGCTTCTGGGGAATATTAGATTAAAGGCAGCTCTAATCCAAGGTTTTTGTTGTTCCCTTGTTTTAGTCATACCCCACTCTTCGTTACCTCATTTGGGGTTTTCTTGGCAAAGATCTGGGAGCAGTTTTCTGTCTCCTTCTCTTGCCCATTTTACAGATGAGGAAACTGAGGCAAACAGGGTTAAGTGACTTGTCCAGGGTCATACAGATAGTAAATATCTGAGACCAGATTTGAACTCAGGAACATGAGTGTTCCTGACTCCAGTCCCATCACTCTATCCATTACTACCCTTTCTAATTCAAGAACATAGGTTGAATTCCCAGTATGGCTACATATTTGGACGTTGGGCAAGTCACAGATAAACTGGGTTTTGTTTTCCTCCCCTATAAAATGAGAGAGTTAGACTACATGGCCACTCAGGTCCTTCCTAGATCTGAATCTATGATTGATCCTAGGAGATCTGATTCCATGTCTGGAAATAACCAACTATCTATCATTGAGCACATGTTCAAAATCCTTCCAACTGGGTAGAAGCTTATGCTTTGCTAGCATAGCCTTCAATAACCCAAGGTCAACTGTATGTAATGATGGTTTGGGGAAGGGATGACTAATAATGATGTGGTCCCAAAGGTCCTGGATCCATAGCAGTGGCTCATTTAAAGTGGATTGTAAAGTTTTCTTCAAGAGTGTTGAGATAATCTTGATCCCACCTTGTTCCATACATAGTGGCCTATCCTCCGTACCACACCATTATTAGAAGGAATGACTTTTTTCTACAGGAAAGGAAACTTTCCCCTATTACCAGAAGTTTTGTAAAAGCCTTCCTGGAGAGGAAATATTTTAAGTGGTTTTTCTCCTTGTATCTCTGAGTGTACTGAGACTAAACTGGTACAGAGGAGTTTGAGCTGTAACAAAATGTGTTGAACTTTGGTCTTTTCCAAATAAGCAATAAAACTCAATAGAGAGTTATATGAGATCTTAGAGGCCCCATAAACCTTTGAATGACCTACGATGTCCTTTCAGTGTCATAATCCAAGAGGGTAGCCAGCACTGGATTTCAAGTCAAGAATATCTGAGTTCAAATCCCAGATCTGACACTTACCTCTGTGACCTTGGGTTGCTTACCTTTCTTGGCCCGTTTCCTCCTCTATAAAAAAGAAATGGACTAGGTGATTGATGAGGTTCCTTCTAGTTCTCAAGCTAGTTCTCAAGCTCTGGTAACAAAGGATTGAGGAGCACCTTCCTCTAGTTCAGAGTTAAGAACTTTGCTTTATGCCATAGCAGGGGACAGGCTTATTTGTGAGGGGATTGTTGAATAAATCACTCATACCCCATCTCCTTTTTCTCCTACTTAAAAACGGTTCGACCTCTCCCCTCCCTCTCTTTTCCCCCCTTTCTATCTCCTCCATCACATCCCCTTCTTTCTCCTTATCTCATTTTCTTTCTCAGTCGCCATCTTTTCCCCTTTGGCCCATACATCTCCTCTTGTCATCCTTCTTTCCCTCATCTCCTGTCCTCTTTCCCATCACCCCTTTCTCTTCCTCTCTGTTACCCTTTCTTGTCTCTTTCCCTATTTCCCTTCCCTCTCCATTACTCCCGTTTCGCTTTCCCGGTTTTTCTCTTTCCTCTCCCCTGACCCCAGCCCTATTCCTGGCTCCCTTCCATCTCCCCAGCTGCTAGCTAATGTGAGATGTGACCCTTTTAACAAAGTCCCAATATTAAAAACCCCCAAGATCTGGCTAACGAGAAAGGGCCGCTGTTTTCTTCTCTTGGCAACTTGGCAGCTCCCTTTCCTTCTTGCTGTCTGGGAAGCAGTGGCTCATTATTGCTGGCTGCCTTTGATTTATCTAGGTTATATCCCTGGGAGAGCCATCTCCTTCTCCCTAGGGAAACTCAGAAGCAAGGAGAATCTGAAGAAGGTGTCTCTGTGACTCAGCCGGGCCCTGGCTATAATTAACCTTCTGATCCTGCCGCCTTCACATGCCTCCTGCCCGGATGACTCATTCAAGGCCCTCAAACACTTGGCAGAAAGAAAGAGTCGCAGCTTAAAGGGCCAATGCATCTTCTCAACCTACTAGGAGTCTAGTTACAAAGTCCCCTCCATTCTTTCATTCAACAAACAATTATTAGGCACCCACTGCATGGAAGAACTTGTGTTAGGCACTGGGGATACAACAACAAACATTCAACAATCATAGGGCACCGTGTTAAGCTCTGGGGATTCAAAGGAAGGTAAAAACAGTCTCTGCTATCAAGAAGCTTACATTCTAATAGAGAGACAACACATAAATAATTAGGTGCATATGATATAGGGATGGAATAGATGAGATGTAATCTCAGAGGGGAAAGTATTAGCTAGACCTGAGAGGGCATCTAGGCCTTCCTTCTCATTTTATGGAGGAAGAAACTGAGGGCAAGACAGACAAAAATAAGGGATGGGGGAGGGTGCTGAGCCACTCAAGGCCTCCAGGTAGGGAAGAGGCCTCAGGGCCTCTCTTACCCCAAGCCAGCAGGATGCCAAAGCTGCATCCCAGCTCCTTCTTTTATGGTTCCCATTCTTTCTTGCTTTTAGATGAAAGAGATTAAAGATGGCAGTGACCCTGTGAGCAGTAAAAAGTCAAGAAAGGAAACCACCAGGAAGTCCATGAGTGGAATTCATGCTGGACTTTGTGTCCATCATCAAGGCCCCGGAGGAATGGCCTTCCTCACCTAGCCCCAAATCTAGACCTGCAAAAGCTGATACTCAGACTCATGGAACAGCTATGCTACATTTGGACATGAATTTGTTGGGATCAACGCCGTGCAAAAACCACATCATTCTTTGCAAGTATACAGAAGGGTATGCTTCCCCCCATCTTGGGGGAAACATACTTCTGTGATTGCTGTATCTGCAACGTAGCTCCCTTTGTAAGACAATTTTTAAGAGGTGCAGGGGCAGGATAAAGATTGGGTTGAAGGATGTGATGTAGATAGACTCTAAAATTAGATTTAGTAACTGATTGGTTATGGAGGCTACAGGAGAGAAAATTACCAAGTTCATTGTTCCAATGTTGTGAACTTGGAAACCTCAGGAGAAAGTGGTCTTCTCACTGGGAATAGGGAAGTTTGAAGATAAAGCAGGTTTTTAGGGGGGCATTTGGGGATCACAGATTTAGAGATGGAGGGGCAAATTCTGATTTAGAAACATTAAATTTGAGATGCCCATAGGGCAGCTGCATGGAGATACTTAGCAGACTACAGAGATAATCAATTGAAGGTCAGGAAAGCAGTTTGATTGGGAAGTCACTAGCACAAAGATGATAATTAGATCCATAGAAGCAAGGAATACAGTATAGAGAGAGCAAAGAGGGTCAGATGGAACCTTAGGAGCTCAGTGGGCAGAACAGGGAGAATCAAAGGAGAATTAAGAGTGGTCAAACAGGTAAAAGGAAAACCAGGAGAACAGTGGGGACCAAAAGATAAAACAACATCCAGAAAGATGGGGGTGGCTGACTGTGTCATAAACTGACCCATCAAGCTGGGTGAAAACTGAGAAAAGTCCATCAGATTTAGCAGTCAAGAGGTCATCAGTAACCTTGGAGATGGAAGTTTCAGTAGAATATTGAGGTCAGAAGCCAGATTGCAAAGAGCCGAAGAGTGTGGAGGCTGTAGGGCAACAGACAGTGACTTTCTAGGTGCTTGACAGTAACAGGGAAGAGACAAAGACATGGGACAGTAGACTGACAATGATGATGATAATAACTCTCATTAATGTGGCATTTCGAGCTTGCACAGAATCTTACACATATTAATCTGATCCTCACAACCAGCTTGTAAGAAGGGTGCTATTATCATACAGTCGAGGAAACAGGCAGAGAGAGGCCCCCACCCCATGTAGCTCCTAAGGGTAGAGACACATCCGAATCCCAGTCTCTCCTGACCCCTAGTAAAGGTTTTCTGGTTGTTGTTTGTTGTATTGTTTTTAAGGAGAATGGAAACTGGGCATGTCTGTAGGCAATGAAGAAACAACCGATAGGAAGTGAATAACTAAAGATAGGCTGGGGCAGGTGGGTGGTGGAGTCAGGACAACCTAAATTAGAATTCGACCTCAGGCGCTTAATAGCTGTGTGATGCCGGACAAACTGGAGAAGGAAATGGCGACCCACTCTAATGTTTCTGCCAAGAAACCCCAAATGGGGTCACAGAGAGTTGGACATGACTGAAGTGACTCAGCAACAACAGAGACAAGAGGGAAACAGATGATCGATGAGATGAAATCCTGGAGGAAACAGGAGGAGATGGGATGGAGGGCACAAGGGGCTTGGCACCAACTTGGAGAAAGCATATCTGTTCCCCAGAATGGGAGCAAAGGAGAAACAGATGAGTGATGAAGTAAGGGATGGCATAGTGGGGGTGAGGTCAGAGAGCTCCTAATGGATGACCTTAGATGTTTTCTTAGTTGAACAGGAGTAGGAAGCTAAACTACTGAGAACTAGAGTTTGAGTGGCACAGGAGGGTCAAGGAAGAAAGAGAAAGTTCTTAACAGTAACCTTGGGGAACATAATAGAGACTCACTCTGGAAAGAATAAAAGGAAAAGACAGGAAACCTAAGATCTGTCATTTAGGGAAAATATCTGAGAGGACTTTCTTACTTAACCAGCCTCAGGTATAACCTTAGGCAAATCACTCCATTTCTCATTAGTAAAAGGAAAGGTCTGGGGGAAGGTTAGTCTTTTTTGATTTGATCCCATTCTAAAAATTTTGATTGGATTTCAGTTGATCCTGTTTGAGGTTTTCTTGACAGATACTAGAGGGATTTGCCATTTCCTTCTCCAACTCATTTTACAAATGAGGAAACTGAGGCAAACAGTTAAGTGACTCGCCCGGGGTCACACAGCTAAGTAAATGTCTGAACTCTGTCTAGGCCTGGTGCTCTATCTACTTTACCACCCAGTTGCCTATAAGATTGGCCTAAGGTTCCTTCCAGCTCAAAATCAAGAATCCTGTAATCACTAGAGTAGCATATTGAATAATAATTTGGAGAATGTACGTCCATATTAAGGACACCCTCACTTCCCACCCTGCCAAGTTCAAGGAACAAACCTCAAAGGTACCAAGGCAGAAAAAGACTTCAGATTTCATCTTGAACTCACAGCTCCTATACTCCCTCATTCAATTCAATCAGCAGTTATTAAATGTCTGCTGTGTGTAAGGCTATGTGTTCCTCATACAAAGATGAAGTAAGATATAGTCCTTGTCTTGCCCTTGGAGAGGCAGTGTGCTATAGAAGACAAGGCAATAGACTTGGAGTCAGAATAGCCTGGGTTCAAATATTGCTTCAGACTTCTTTATTCAATTTTTAACATTTTAATGTAAAGTTTTTAGTTCCAGATTCTATCCTTCCCTCTCACCCCATTGTAAGGAGTAAGATACAGGTTATACATCTGCAATTATGTAAAACTTTTCCATATTAGTCATTTTGTACAAGAAGACTTGAATAAAAGAAAAAAGTAAAAAATAGCAAGATACCGTCTGTATTCAAGCAATATCAATTCTTCCTCTGGAGGCAGAGAGTATGCTTTATCATTAGTCCTCTGAGATTGTCTTGGATCATTGTATTATTGAGAATAACTAAGTCATTCACAGTTCTTCATTGCACAATGTTATGTTACTGTGTATAATATTCTCCTGGTTCTGCTCACTTCACTATACATCAGTTCATGTAAGTCTGTCCAGATTTTCCTGAAAGCATCCTGCTTGTCATTTCTTATAGCACAATAATATTCCATTACAATCATATACCACAGCTTGTACAGCCATTCCCCAATTAATGGGCATCCCTTTCATTTCTAATTCTTTGCCATCATAAAAGGAGTTGCTATAAATATTTTTATACAAATAGGACCTTTTCTCATTTTTATGATCTCTTTGGGATACAGACCTGATAATGGTATTACTAGATCAAAGGGTATGAACAGTTTGGTTATCCTTCAGCTGTAATTCCACATTGCTCTCCAGAATAACGGAATCAGTTCACAACTCCACCAACAATGCATTAATGTCCCAGTTTTCCCACACCCCCTCCATTCAACATTTTTTGTCATATTAGCAAATCTGATAGGTATGAGGCAGTACCTCAGAGTTGTTTTAATTTGCATTTCTCTAATCAATAGTGATTTAGAGCATTTTTTTCGTATGACCATAGATAAGTGGTTCTCAACCTTCCTAATGCCACGACCCTTTAATACTTGTATGTGGGCATATCTGCCTGTGGGCAAACCCGCCTGGAGATGGATAGAGGAGCAGTGTCTTGGTTCCTAAGACCATCGGAAATATGTGTTTTCCAATGGTCTTAGGAGAGCCCCAAAAGGGGTCGCAACCCACAGGTTGAGAACCACTGCCATAGATAGCTCTGATTTCTTTGCTCAAAACTGCCTGTTCATTTTCTTGGACCACTTACCAATTGAGAAATGACTTGTATTTTTATAAATTAGACTCAGTTCTCGATATATTTGAGAAATGAGGCCTTAATTAGAGATATTTGCCTCAGAATTTCCCCTCAGTTTTCTGTTTTCCTCAGAATTTTGGTTGCATTGGTTTTGCTTGTGTGAAAACTTTTTAATTTTATATGATCCAAATAATCATTTTATAATGCTCTCTCTATATCTTCTTTGTCTGAAATTCTTCCCTCATCCATAAATCAGACAGATAAACTATTCCACACTATCTTAATTTGCTTATGGTATCACCCTTTACGTGTAAATCATGAACCCATTTTTATCCTATCTTGGTATACAATATGAAATGTTAGTCTGTTTCTAGTTTCTGCTATATTGTTTTCCAGGTTTCCCAGTAGCCTTTTTTTTGTTGAATAATGATGTTTTTCCCCCAAAACCTAGGATCTTTGGATTTATCATATATAAGATTATTACGGTCATTACAATAACGTAAATTGTACCTAATCTGTTCCACCGATACACCACTCTATTTCTTAGCCAACACCAGATTGTTTCAATAATTTCTGCTTTATAATACAGTACGAGATCTGGTACAGTCAAGCTACCTTCTTTTGCATTTTTTTCATGGATTCCTTTGATATCTGAGCTTTTGTTCTTCTATATGAATTTTGTTATTTTTTTCTAGCTCCATAAAAAGATTTTTTGATATTTGATTGGTATGGCACTGAATAAATAGATTAATTTAGGTACAATTGTCATTTTTATTATATTGGTTTGTCCTACCCATGAGCAATTAATACTTTTCCAATTGTTTAGATCTGACTTTATTTTTGTAAAAAGTGTGCTATAGTTGTGTTCATATAGTTTCTGGGTTTGTCTTCTGTCTCAGATTCTTACTAGCCATGTGACCAGGGGGGAACCACTTCAGCTCAAATATTTCTCTGCAACCATCCTCATTTATAAAATGGGGGTTATTCTACTTACTCTAGTTGCTTATTATGAGGAAATGGACATGAGAATTACTAAGAGCCATTTTTCAGAAATGGACCTGTCAGGGGCTCCCTGGAAATAGAGAGTTGCAGGATGAAGGCATTAAAAAAAAACATCATTAATTATTAGGGTGGGAGTTTGGGAGTTCTGAGACTCTGGACAGGCAAATTTAATATGTGGATCCAAGGATCATGTTTAGCAAATGATTTCTTGGAGTGAGCAGGAAGTAGGGGAGGAAGCCTCTGCCCTAAGGTCCTACTCTCCTGACTGCTCAGTTTCTGGCTGGACCACCATTTTGTGAAGGACCTTATTCATTCTTACTTCACTCCTAACTCTCTACCAGTATTTCTTCACCTCATTGACTGATGATGATGTTCCTTCCATTGCCCTACAAAGAGAGGTACATTCTTTTAACAGATACAGATTAAAAGTACTTAGGGGTTGGTCTGTTTATTAAAAAAAAAGAAATAGATTAGCTAGAAGGTAGGTCTAACCCAGAGGTGGGAAATCTGCAGTTACATAGGCCCTCTAGGCCCTCAAGTGAGGCCCTTTGACTGAATCCAAACTTTACAAAACAAGTCCCCTTAATAAAAGCACTTTTGCTGTAAAGCTTGGACTCAGTCAAAAGGCCACACCCAAGGACCTAGAATGCCACATGTGTCTTGGAGGCCACAGATTCCCCACCCCTGGACCAATGCTGGGAGTGATTATATAAAAGAAATTCAAAGGCTAGTAAAGAGTCCAGGGAAAGTAGCAGGGAATCCAATTAGAGCCCAGTGAATATACTCCTATTACATCCAACATGACAGGTATCTGTCCTTGATCCACACTGTGCCCACCCCTTTGAGAGGTTTATGGCAGAGGATGGGAAAAAAAGGAGGTGGGAAGGCCCTGAAAACCAACCTTATTTCCTTCCCAAATTTGTCACAGACCAACCTGTAAATGAATGAATGAATGAATGAAAAAGCATTAAGTATTAACTATGTGCCAAGCACTGAGAAAAGGGATGAATATACATATAATTGAAAATGAAATCAGGGCCTGCTCTCAAAGGGTTTACATTCTAAAGTCATCTAGTCCAATAGCTTCCTTTTGTGTTTGTGTGTTGTATAAATAGCTTTAAAAAACCAAAACAAAACACTGTACTTTAAAGTAAAAACTGAAGTCATAATAGCAATGCAGCTGTTCGGCTCCAGGATGTCAGAGCTACAAGGGACTGTGGTGATCAGTTGAGCCAACCCCCTCATTTAGCAGATGAAGATCCGAGGGTGAAGGCACTTTACTGGAGAGGTTAAGAATCTGTAACTTTTCAAGGTCACACGTTCCTTTGTGGGGGGGAGGGGGGTGGGGTGGGGGAAGCTGGCTGTCTTTGGAGAATCAGCACAGCTTTCTGGCCTTCTTCCTTTATCTGAGAAATTTTGACAGATGGGTGAGCCACTTCCTCTGGGCTCTGAGCCGAAACCAGTCTAAAAGCTCATGGCCCATGCAGAACCAGGGAGCGGACAGATTCCATACACTGAAAGGCTATTCCACATCAAACTCATACAGACAGCTTCCTAGCACCAAAGATGTTCCCATACTGTTCTCTGAGGCAAAGCCCCTGGGAACTCTGCATTTTAATATCCCTTAATCTACAAAATTTGAAAGGCTGTGGTGGTGAGAGGCAGAAACTCCTATTTTCAATGCTCTCCGTCTTGTGCCAAAGAGAGAAGAAATTGGCATCTGCCCACAGTCTTACCTGTATAGACAGCCATGTGGTGCTAGGTTGAGGTAAACAAGGAAAGGTCAGTGTGTTTTTGTTCCTAGACAATATGAGTAATAAAGGAAAGAATGTGGCCCAGATGTCTTGCCTGTTCTTTTGTTCTAGCCTTAACTTCATTTTCATGCAAATTAAAGAGTAGTTTGGGAATGAGATAGATCCCACACAACTCCTACGGAATTGAGGTTTGGGAGTTAGCAGGTTTATAGTCAGGAATATTTTATTTTTGTTCAGTCATGTCCAACTCTTCATGACCCCATTTGAGGTTTTCTTGGCAAAGACACCACAGTGGTTCACCATTTTCTTCTCCAGTTCATTTTACAGATGAGGGTCACACAGCTAGTAAATGTCTGAGGCCAGATTTGAACTCAGGAAAATGAGTCTTTCTGACTCCAAGTCCAGTACTCTGTCCACTCTGGAACGTAGCTGCCCAATGAGGAATATAATAAAAGGAGTTGCCTATCCACTGATGTTTGTTGGGATCGTGCACCTTAAATCAGCCCGCCCTAAAAGAATACAAAAAACAGTCTTGGCTCAGACAAAGTTCTGCTGACTTTTGTCGTCTCCCCTAGGTGTATACGGTTAGCTTATAGCCTTAGCGCTACGCCTAAGAATTCTTCTGCAAGAAGAATATCTTACTGATCTAGTCAAGGAAAGGCTTTCTAGTTACTGCACTGTCATAACTGCAATTGGAGAGCCTAAAAGAACATCAGCTTTTCTTCATCAAGGAGAGGCTTTCTAGCCACTGCACACTAATAGATGGGAACAGAGGCTAGAAGATGGCCCTGTAGAGCTGAGGCCCCACAAAAGATAGCAGAAGACAGCTTGGTGATCACAAACCTAGCAGAGAGGCCCATCAATGAAGCCATAATAGAGAACAGCGATGCAATGACCAACAGCATATGCAGCGCCCAGAAGAGAGCAGAGGTGTGAGGTCTAACAGAGAACGCTGTGATGGTATCACCACAATCCCTAGGTAGTTCTGCACCACAAAGCTGTGTGCTGATTTGTGTGCCCTCTGTAAAGGCAGCCTGTCCACAGAGTTGCTGGAATGTATCCCAAGCCACATGCATCTCCTATGGGTGTGCCATCATTGGTCACATACATTTTCTGTGTGTGCCCTCCCCCCTGCAGGGAGGTTGTATTCCTTGAATACAAAGGGGAATCTTTTGTCACATTATTTGCTATTGTCCTTGATTTAAACACCTTTTGTTTTTAATTAATTTTTAATTAATTTAATTAATTTAACTAGCTGGCTAGTAAAAGTAAACCTATCACTGTGAGTTATGGTATTAAGTGAGGGCTGACCTTCCTTGGAACTTGGGATCATTTTACTTAAGGTCCACAGATGCAACACCTACAATTGCAGCTATATTCCCCCAAAATAGGCAGGCTTCAGTTCTCTGCCATTTAATACTTTACAAGGAAGCAAGACAACATTTCTCCTCTCTTTTCATTCCCCTTAGGACCAAAACATACCTTCTCTGTTTCAAGTCACTTGTTTGACCCACCTTCCATAAAGTCCCCCATAATCTGGCCTCACTTTACATATCCAACATCTTTAGAGGATCACAGAGACCTTAGAGTTCATCTAGTCTAATCCTCTCATTTTACAGATGAGGAAACTGAGGTTCAGTCAGTTAAATTACTTTCCCAAGATCACACAGTTAGCAAATAGAAGAGCTAGGATTTTAAAACAAGTCCTCTGACTCTAAAATACCACCTTCCTTATACCATAAGCCATTACTCTCTTCCTCCAGACCCAGGTCACTTAAGTAGTGGTCTACTACACAGAGCACTGAGCCGGGAGTCAGGAAGACCTGAGTTCAAATCCAGCCAGAAATGCTTACTAGCTGTGTGACCCTCATCAAGTCACTTAACACTGTTTGCCTCAGTTTCCTCATCTACAAAGTGGGAATAATAATAGCACCTACCTCCCAGGATTTTTGTGAGGATCAAGTGAGAAGATAATTGTAATGTGCTTAGCACATAGTAGGTGCTCTATAAATGCCAGCTATGAAGTGTCTTGGCTAGGATCACACAGCTAGAAAGCTTCAGAGCCAGGATCCTAACCCAGGTTTTATAGACTTCATAACTCACACCACGACAAGCATTTAAATCACAAGAGGGAAACGGAATACTTTGGTATCAATAGCAAACCAGCTGCCGTAAAGAGCCATCATAAACGTTAAGTACATCCTGGGGCAAAAATCTCTGATATAGAAAAGAGAGAAACCTGAAAAAAAGGAAATCTGGAAGATGATAGAAAAGTTTCCTCTGAACACAGCTGGTCTGCAAGACATCTGGCTATTCCTACTAGTTTGCTCAGGGGTTTCCAATTATTTATGAAACAAGACAGGGTTTCCTAAGTAACTGAAGGAAATCAGAAGGCCTTATAGCAGAAAGAGCAATGACTTGGATTCAAATGAGGAAAGTTTCTGTGACTTACAGCCTGAAGGACCTTAGACAAATGGGTTTCCTGATCAATAAATGTGAAGGTGTTTCCAAGGAGGTTAAAGAAAGAAAGTCCCCAGACAGACCAACATATTCTTAACTGTACTTTCTCTGAATGAATGGATGAATGGATGAATGGGTGGATAGATGAACAGATGGACAGATGGATGGATGGATGAATGGATGGATGGATGGATGGATGGATGGATGGATGAAAAAGCATTTAAGTGTTAATTATGTGCCAAGACTTGTGCAAAGGAATGAATATACAAAATGAAAAACAAGGGGTTTACATTCTAATATAGAGAGATAGTTCACAATGTAGGGTTTCAGTTGCAGTACACATGGAAAGGGCCAATATTCCTTAGGATGGAATGGCAAAGCAGATGGTAAAAAATTTTCTTTAATGTCATTCCCACTAACAAAACCACATTTGGCATTGAGTGGACACTGATCCACCTGACAATGCCAAGGACTTTGACAGCGTAAGAACTTCTATTTCTGAGATTTCAGTAGCTGTGGCTGCTAAGGAGGCATGGGCTGTATCATCACAGAAGGTGGATCCTTCTATGATGGCTTCAGAGACTGGTCTAGAAGTACAAGCAATGGTTTGGGAACCACCACTACTTCTGGGAGTCTTGGGCTTACCTCCCCTTCAGTGGCAATTGGTTGGTAGTTGATAGAGATGCCAAAAATGGTAGGCCTCTCCTCAAAAAAGGTTGCCCTCTTCTATGATGGCTCTGATGGGAAAAACACTGGATTTTACATGATTTCCTATATTTAATGAATAGGTGTCATATTGCTTGTATGGGGGAGGGGCTGGACAGAGGGAGAGAATTTGGAACTCAAAAATGTTTAATGAAGAAGGAAGGAAGGAATGGAGGGAGAGGAAGGAAGGGAAAGGGGTGAGGAAAAGAAGGAAAGAAAGAAAGAAGAAAAGAAGGAAGAAAGAAAAAGATTTGACATAGAGTGGGTTCCATTGATTAGATAATAGCAGTAAAATGGTATTTGACTATAATGGAAGTAATTAGGCAGTAGGAAATAAAGATGACAAGGAATTCAAAGAAACATGGGAAGACTTGTATGAACATACGCAGAAGAAAGTAAGCAGCACAAAAAATTGCACAATTACTACAATAATGTGAAGAAAAATGCCATTGCAAGAAAGTCAGACTCTGATTAATATTGGTGACCAATCTCAATCCCAGAGAATAGGAAATGAAACCTAAAGACCTCCTCTTGGTTAAAAGGAAATGGGAAACAATGGGAAGAGATTGTTTCATCCATGCTCTCAGGAGCTATCAGTTTGTTTCTAATGTTTTTCCTTGTTACAAAGGAGAGTTCCATTGGGTGGGGTAGACACTGGGATGTGATTATGATGCAAAAGAAAAGGTGCCAACAAAACTTAAAAATAAAAAGGGGTTTGATCTTTAGTTCCTCCCAGGTCCCAATTCTATAATCCCCAAAAGCTAGGTTGGATTTTACTGCTACTAGAACAGAATTAGATTAAACCCATCTCTTCCTGAATAACGAATAAGTCACTTAGCCCATCCTCATTAGGCAGTGGTGGAGAAAAACATCACCATCCTCACCACCCTTGATGCACCCACACTGTAAGTAATTTTGGATGGGAATGGTGCCAGCAACTCAACTGCTCCCGAGGTGACAATTACTATGATCAAGGCAAAGAAATGACATTACCCAAGCCGATTAAGTGACGTCATTAACCAGCCTAGCACCTGCTAATCCATTTTCTAAGCAGATTGTCAATATCAGGGCACATGCCATCTAAATGCTGTTACTGCTGCCCAGTCAAATGAAGGAGAAGGTTAATCAGCTGCTGGAACCTAAAGGAAAAAATGTGCATGAAGTTTTCCTAGGACTATTAGTTTTCTTTTCCAAAGATAAAGCTACCCCAAAGGCAGCCTTCACTCCCATGCCTGGATGAAGCAGCAGAGGAGAATTTCAGTGGAGAGATAGGCACATAGTAGATGATGAATGAATGAATGAATGAATAGATGGATGTATGGATGGATGGATGGATGGATGACTTCTAGGCTCAGGATCATAGATGTGTTCCATTTACCCATTACCCTTCTCTTGCTCTTCACTTGTAAGTCTTTGAAGAATATGATGTTCCATGATTCATTAAGTACCTCTGGAAGAAGGGAAGACTGATGCTTAAACGACTCATCTTTTGTTGGAGGGAGAAGATCGAGGTCATTAAAAGTGCTGCATAGTTTCCCAAACGTAGCCCAGGAGATTCCCTTCCTCAATTAATCAATCAAGATATATTAAGCACCTACTAGGTGCTAGGCACTGTGCTAAACATTGGGGATAGAAAAAGAAGCAAAAGATAGACTCTGACCCCTCAAGGAGCTCATAATTTAAAGGGGGAGACAACAAGCAAAAATATGTATAAACAAGCTATAAAAAGGACAAACAAATGATTAGTAGAGGAAAGGTACTAGAATTAAAAAAGAGTTGAAGAAGCTTGTAAAATTTTGCTGTTACTTAATCCTTTTCAATCATGCCCAGTTCTTTGTGACCCCATTTTAGGATTTTCATGGCAGAAATACTGGAGTAATTTGCCATTTCCTTCTCCAACTCATTTTTACAGATTAGGAAATGAGGCAAACAAGGTTAAGTGACTTGCCCAAGGTCGTACAGTAAGTATCTGAGCCTTTCCTGACTCTAGGTCTGTCACTCTATCTACTGTATCACTTAGTCATAGCTATAGAAAGTGGGATTTTAGTTGGCACTTAAAAGAAGCCAAGGAAGTCAGTAAAAATTTATTAAGCACCTACTGTGTGACGGGTACTGTTCTAACCCCATTTTTAATTCTGGGCTCAATTCTGGGTCCATCTTCAGTGTTTGTCTAAGCTATAGGTAATGTGTCTTTCTATGTAACTACACATCATCAAAAGAAGAATCATTCTTCATCCACTTGGTTTTCTTGTGTGGATAGTTAACCCTGGCTCTGCTGTTCACTCATTGTGGGATATAAATTTCCTCATTAGCAAAAAAAGACAGTAATACTTTTGGTACTTCTCTTTGGGGGAAGTGTTATAAGAAGCAAATGAAATTGGACAGATAAAGTGCTCTGCTATCCATAAAGACTACATACACATCCACTCTTGGTTGAATGAGGGGATGGCTGGTTTTTCATTGATTTCAGGTAGTTAGCCTTCTTTTTCTCCCCTATGTGGGAGCAACAGACTCTTCTACAGTGAATGAATAGGAAGGGGCCCACGAATAATGAGAATTAAGTGGTGGAAAATAGGATTCTCCATTATATTACCTGTTCCTGTAGTCCACTGACAGGTGTGCAGCTCTAGGCTAATGCAACTACACCTACATTAATTAATATTTTCCTAATTCAAACACATGAATAGCAAAAATCAAATTTCTCATCAAATTCTACTGTCATTAATTATGCAGGTGGTCACTTTCAACATAGGGCAAAGTCTTCATACTAGATGGATAAGTTCGTGTGTGTGTGTGTGTGTGTATTGGTAGAAGTGTATATTTATCTTTTCTCAGCTCTTTTCTCTTCCAAAAAAGAGCTGAGCTAAAAGGCAGGCTCCATGAGCAGTTTCCTCTCCCAAAACATAGGGCAGTCATTGGTGAGCTCTGAGGATCTGCAACAATACTAGGTGTAGGAATCCAATCTGTCTTCCATCACATATTGCTTACTGAATAGAATTAAATCAGGTTCACCTGAATCCAGAAAGAAATCTCGAGAAATTCCAGGGGGAAATGATTGAGCTCCAGAGTCCTGGAGTCAAGAAAAGGCAAGAAGGTTGAACTTAGAATCAAAAGACCTGGGTTCACATCCCTGTTCTGATATTGACTACCAGTGTGACCAGTGGAAAGCCCATGAGCCTCAGTTTTCTCATTGATAAAATGGGGATAATATTACATTTTTACATTTACAATGTAATGCAAATTTACAAATTACATTCCCTTTCTCATAGGACTATTGTGAGGCAAGTTTCCTCAGCTATATATTGAAGGTGTTGAACTTGACCTCTGCTGTCCCTTAAAGCTCTAAAACTATGGTCCTATGACCTACAGTATTAGGACCCCTCATTTGGTACATCCATCTCTTCATCATTACCTTGCCTTTCTCTTCTCTATGTCTTTTAACCCTATCTCTCTTCCTCTTTAAGCAGGCTACTCTGGATTCCACTCATGCTCATTTGTTCATTCTCTTTCCTGGCTCTCTACATTCTCTCTGTCTCTCTGTCTCTCTGTCTCTCTCTCTCTCTCCTTCTCTCTCTCTCTCTCTCTCTTCCTCTCTTCCTTCTTCCCTCCCTCCTCCCCCAAACACCATATTAGAAAACACAGCCTTTGAAATTTCTTGACTTGTTCATTTAAAATAACTTGGAGAGAATAACATTCAGCCATCTGCTCCCATAGAAATCAAAAATAAGCCTGAGCAATCTGACCTAATGAGTCACTAGCATCTCAAATCAATTCAACAAATATTTATTGAGTGCCTACTACATACGAAGAGTAGCACCAAGCCTAGTGCTACAAGGACAAAGCCTGATTACTTTGAGAGATTACCTTCTCCTTTAAGATACAAAAGTACCACCATCCTGGTCACCCAGGCAAGGAACCTTGGTGTCAATCAGTAACATTGACTCCTTACTCTCTTCACATATCCAATCTGTTGCCAAATTTGGTTCATCCCCTTCACACACACAGCCATCCCCCTGATGTGGGGCTTCCCTACCTTTTACCTGTACTGTAGCACAATGTTTAATTGGTCTCCTTTACTCATGTCTTATCCTGCTTTAGCCCATCCTTCACTCAATTGCCAAAGTGGTTTTCCTAAGGCATAGGTCTGACCATGTTACCTCTCCCATCCAGTAAACTTCAGGGGCTCCTTACTACCACTAAGATCAAATATCAATTCCTCTGTCTGGCATCTAGAGCTCTTCATAACTTTGATCCTTTCTGCCTTTCCAGATTCTTTTATGCTTGATTTCCTTCAAAATGGGTAACTAGGTGATGCAGTAGATAAAACACCTATCCTGGAGTCAGGAAGATTCATCTTCCTGAGTTCAAATCTATCTTCAAACGCTTACTAGCTATGTGGCCCTGGGCAAGTCATTTAACCCTGTTTGCCTCAGTTTCCTCAATTGTAAAATGAGCTGGAGAAGACAATGGAAAACAGCTTCAGTATCTTTGTCAAGAAAACCCCAGGGGGCGGAGCCAAGATGGCGGCGTAGAAGCAGCAAGGTCCCACAGCTTCCACACTGCCACCCTAAACACCCATAAAATTATGAGCCCAGACAAAGTCTAGGACTCTCAGACTCACACAGAAATACAGAAAACACATCTCTCGCTGAAGGCAGCTCGGCAGCAGGGGCTCATCGCGGCAGCCAGAAGCGGAGGCTGGCTTAGCCTGAAGCTGAGACCGGGGCCAGACCCAGGACAGTGGAAAGGAGCTGAGCTGAGCTGAGCCGAGCCCCGCCACAGCCAGTCTACAGAGGAGAGGAGCTACAGCCTCCAGCACCTCCACATCTGCCAAGGCGTGAGGAACGGGACAGGAGAGGGGCAGCTTGCACCGGAGCAGAGACCGGCCCAGCCCAAAACTGAACCGCAGCCAGGCCAGGAGCCAAGACTCACAAGCCACAGTTTGAGTCTACTTCAGAGACAATCTAAAGCACCTGCCTGAGGGGATCTTAAAATCCCGGTCAGAGACGGTTAGTGAAAGTGAAACTGAAAATTAATTTGGGAGAGGTAAAGCAGTTGGGCCAATCTGCCCCACAGGCAAGGAAGTGAGGGAGGAGAACTACTGGAACCAGCGGCAGCTGCCCCCACCAGGCTGCTTCAGAGCCCCTGGCCTGCGGACTCCGCAGGGGGGCTAAATCAATTGATCAGGGCCAAGTGCTCTTGCATTGAGTGGCCTGGATCTGGGTCGTGATCTTGGGAGGGAAAGTGCTGGGGTGCACTTTCAGCAAGCCAAAGCTGGGGGGACTTGAAACACCCCCCTAATAGCTCCGGCAGCTGGAAAAACCCCAGTGATTTGGAACAGAGCTTCCCCCCCGGAAGCAGAGTTTCACAGAGTTAAAAAAAACAACCAATTAATTGATTGGCCAACATGAGGAAAAGGAAGCAAAATAAGAACAACAATAAAACTCCAGAATCCTTTTTTGTGGACAAAAAGGGTCAAAGCACAGAACAGGATGAAGACAGCCCAGAACTTAGAACTCCCACACCAAATGCTTCCAAGACAATTGAAGAATGCCTAGAAGCTATACATCAACTGAAAAGGGACTTTGTAAACCAAAT
>CM053599.1:43099245-43142121 GCA_028646575.1 Pseudocheirus occidentalis | reverse complement strand
CCTGCCCTACCAGAAAGTAAGAGAGCAGAGCAGGGAAGGGGCTTTACAGTGAGATTGCTGTTTTAGGGTTGGGACAGGGGCAAGATGGGGAGAAAATTTGTAATTCAAAAATGTAATGAAAATGAATGATGTAAACAAGAAAACAAATTTTTTAAAAGTGAATTAAAAAAATAAATACCTTTGCTTGGGTTGGAAAAAAAAAGAAAACCCCAAATGAGATCATGAAGAGTGAAATTGAAATAATTGACTGAACAGAAACTGAATGCCCCTCTATACACTCTGTGATCCAGCTATACCAATCTACTTGCTGTCCCTTGCATATGACATCCCATTTCCCACCCCCATGCCTTTGTACTGGATGTCCCTCATGCCTTGGATGCTCTCCCTCCTTACCTCCCCCTTCCAGCTTCCCTGGAGTCTTGGCATCTCATTGCTCATCTTTTGCTTTCCTGGTGTCCTACCCCCACTGCTTTCTCTAAGAAATTACCTTCCATTTACTCTGTATCAACATAAATATTTGCAAGTCATTTCCTCTCTTAGAATGTGAGCACCTTGAGAGCATGGACCATGTTTTTGCCTTTCTTCCCCTTTGCCTTTCTTCCCATCCCCATCATTTAGCACAGTAGTCGAAGCATAGCAAAAGTTTAGTAAATGTTTGTTAATTGACTACTAGCTCTCATTTATAGTGCTTTAAAGGTTACAATTATTTCATGTGATCTACACAACACCTCTATGGAGTAGGAAACAGTTATTATTATCCCCATTTTACAGACAGGGAAGTTGAGCCTCATATTAACTGACTCGCCCATGGTCAAGATTTGAACTCATGTCTTAATGATCCCAAGTCTAGTGCTCCATCCAATATGCCACACCAGCTGATTCAACTAGTACACAGGTAAAGAAATAGAAGGTAATTTGAGGGAGAACAATCTCAGAGTATAAACCGCAAGAAACAGTGATGCCACAAGTTGGGGATGGGGAAAGACAGAGCGAAGGGCTCTAGACTTAGAAAGAGGAGTGAGGAAAGGATAGGGGCAGGGTTTGAGAAGTTGAAATGGTTGGGGAAGGAAAAGAGGTCTCACTGGGGGAGGGGAAGTATTTTTTTAAATTCTCCAGCCCAGGCTCAGAGACAGCACAGAAAGTATCCCTGGTAGAAGCAGCAGGTTTTCAAATGTGTCACCAAATCTGAAAGGAACCAGAATCTGTGAATGCTACCTACTGCTCTGCAGATGCAGTGTTAGGGGAAAAATAATTCAGAGTTCCAACAGCTCTGAATGGGAGGGCAGCCTGCCTTGCACATTCCTGGAAATAGCTTCTCAATTTCTCTCCCCAATCTAGATCTCTGTTGTTCTTGAACTTTCCAAGTCCTATCCATCATTCCAAATCCAGCTGAAGCCTCTCTTATTCCAGGAAGGCCTCTTAGGCCACCCTAGCCAATACTGGCCTCTCCTTTCTGTGACTCTCCATAGCTTGCACTACTCCCTGGGCCCTGACAAATACCTGCCTTCTAGTCTGCGTTATCTTTTTGTGGATGTCAGGCTTTTCTCTGCAGCCTCTTGGAGTCTAGCAACATTGTCAGGTGCAGGGGGTCCCCAAAGTCTTAGGACAGGTTTAAACTTTGATTACTTCAGTTTTAAACCTAATAGCTTAAGTCACAAGCTTTAATAGCTTAAACCTACACTAAGACTTTTGGGCCACCCTATATTTCTGTAGCTAGAATGAACAGGAAGAGGGTCAAACCCTCTAATCCCATCAAGTTGAAGGAGGGATTCATAAAATTAAGTGGGAATTTCTACTGATCGTGCCTGCTACACTTTTTTTTTAATCTGAATGAATGAAATGAACACATGAATTTCAAAAACTTATCAAGTGTGTATCATTTTTTTGTCTGCCCCATTTAGCATGGGCCTGGCACATAGTTGCTATTTTGTTGTTCAGTCATGAAGCATTTTGCCCTTTCCTTCTCCAGCTCACTTTACAGATGAAGAAATTGAGAAAAACAAGGTTAAGTGACCTGTCTAGGGTCACACAGCTAGTCAGTGTCTGAGGCAAGATTTGAATTTGGGTCCTCCTGACTCCAAGACCAGCACTATCCACCATGCCACCTAGCTACACATGGATAGCACTTAATAAATGCTTATTGATTGACTATCTGATTCACTACATGTCAGACACTAGCTAAGAACTGGGAGATAAAAATATAAAAAGTAAGTCTGTCCCTACCCTCAAGAAGTTTATGTTTTAATAGAGAAATACAGCAAGTGTAAGGTGGCCAAGGAAGAGTATTTTGGTCAGGAAATCACAGGGATGGGGACTAGAGTTGAAAGATGATTAATTGACACCACCTTTCCAGGAGTGGGAGTAGTGTTGATTTGATTACTCTTCTCAGATCTAGAAGTGGAGGGATTGATGAGAAGAATGATAGTTAACATGACAGAAAGATGGCTAGAGAGCATCAGGATAGGTCTGGATGGGGACTAAATAGGGAGACTCCTCATCAATCAGGAGATCAGGGTCCCTGGGTGGGAGCTGAAGTACCAGTTGGGAGGTAGACCACAGGAGCATAGCAGTATGAAGATGGCTGAATGTGAGCACATATCAATGCTCCACAGATACCTATGGATGGACAAAATTATGCTAAAGGTCTGACTAAACTTAGCTTTGGGGGGGATGCTCAATCTCCATCGCCCTCTGCTTCTCTTGAAAATAAAGATACAGACTTCCTAAAGACATAACCCTTTCCTCTCATGACACCAAACTCAGGGAGGGCTCCAGTTCATAGAATCAGAGATTTAGAGCAAGAAGAGACCTTAAAGGTTATCTAGTCTTGCTCCTTTCACTTTACAAGTGAAGAAGCTGACGCTCAGAGAAGTCAGATGACTTTCCCATGTCACCCAGGTAGTACATATCAGAGAATTCCAGACATATCTCCTCATTTCATTTTCCCTTTGGAGCTCTCAACTAAATCTCAGTTTTTCTCCTCTGCTGAGGAATTGTTTCACTTCAATCTGGTCCTCTCATCTTTTTAATTCTCCCTTCTTTACTTCCCCCTCCTTACTTCCCTATTTTTCTTCTCCTATTCGCAATCCAGGATATCATTTCTTCTGCGGTTTGTACTATTTTCAGAGCTGTTGTCACTACTCTCCCCATCCCTCAACTCCTTTCCCAGCTATGATGCTCTCCTTCCATCGGAAGTCAGCACCATGGACAGACATCTATCTACCCTCAATGTAAGCAGAACAGCTCAATGACCTTGCCTGGATATTCTGGACAGGTAAAGAGTCTCACAGTTCAGTCTATTCAGTTCAGTTTGATTGATGTAGATGTAAGGAGTCAGCTGCTCAGCAGCTGAGGACTATTTGTTCATTTTCTTTAAACAAGTGACACTAAAGGACAGAGAACATATGTGTTTTCTTTTAACACAACTCTTGAGAAAATGTCACTGGGACTCAGATGAATGAGTACTGCCTTCTGCAGCTCTGAACTGGTTGGTAGGACACCTGGGTTCTCTTCCCAGCCCTCCCACTGACCTGCTGCAAGATTCTGAGTGAGTCAAATTAGTAATAATAATCTTTTAATTTGGATAGTGTTTTACAGTTCCAAAGCCCTGTCTAGTTATTATTGTATTTGATCTTCAAGACCTAGTAGAATTTAAAGTCCTTAAGATTAGGAATTTTTTGTTTGAGACTTTAAATGCCTAATACCTACACCAGTGCCTTGCTCATTTTGTCATAGGAGGACCACACTGTTATTTCATCAGTGTAGGGAACAGGTGATAAAGTTGTCTCTACCAGTGAAGCTTGGCAAGTTTTAGGCAATTAAAAGGCTTACAGAATTGCCCAGGGGCCCTAGGAATGTGACTTGGCCAATATCACACAGTCAAGATGTGTCAGAGGTGGTGCATGAATCTAGATGCTGCTGACTCCAAGATCAACTCTCTATTCACTGACACAATGCTTCTCATGCCTCAGCATATACTAGACACAATAAATATTAGTGGAAATGATGGCATGTGAGTTAGACAGAATGTTACTGTGCCATAAAAAATGATGGATATCAACAACACAGAGAAGCATGAGAAGACTCATATGAACTGATGCAAAGTGAAGTAAGTGGAGAAAGGTAAACAATATACACAGCTACAACAGTGTAAACAGAAAAAGCAACAATAAAACTTAATGCTGCATCATTAACGATCAATTTTAGCTCCTGAGGATGAGGAAAAAAATGCTCTTCCTTCCTATCTTTGCAGAGGTGGGCAATTATGGGTACAGAATATTGCATACACTGTAAGGCTCAACTGGTTACTTTGCCAGAGCTACTTTTTCTCTCTTTTATTCTCTATTACAAATAGTGGATCTCTGAGGCATAGAAATGGAAGAGATATATTTTAAAACTAAAATAATGTAAGAGGAATGTTATAAAAACTTTAAAGAGCAAAAATAATAAGCACTTCTTGAATTGAATATCCTTGTGATGTGACCAGGATCGGGAAGATTATCTCCACTTGATGTACTAAGAAATCAAGAATCAAATAGTCTCAGTGCCAGAGATGAGACTAGACCTAGATGGAAAGAGCAAGGGGCTGATGAATGAGGACCTGAAACCAATTCCAACATCTGTGAACTGTGTGACCTTGGACAAGATATTTAACCTCCCTGGGCCTCAGTTTCCTTGTGTGTAAAATGAGGGGGCTTGAACTATATGGTCTCCAAGTTTCCTTCTAAAAGTCAGACCTATGATCCTATGGTCTTTAGATTCCTATCGCCCCTCAAATTCACCCACACATCCACTAACAGACTATTAAAGTGGAGAGCTGAATTTTGTGGGGTGGAGATCATTAAATATGGTAAACATTCTAAGTGCTATAAGAGTTTGGGGAAGGGAAACAAACACCTTGTATGTGCAGTTGTTTTCATGGTGTCTTGACCATTAGAATGTGAGCTCCTTGAGGGAAGGGGCCCTGTTTTTGCCTTTCTTCATATCTCTAGCTCTTAGTACAGTACTTGGCAAGCAGTAAGTCCTTAATAAATAATTTACTGACTGACTGAATAGATTAATGAAAGATAGAATCACCTGGAAATGCTTCCTAGAAAAGGCAGGTGCTAAATTGGATCTTGAAGGACAGATAGAATTCTGACAGGGGAGAGGAGGAAGGCATTCACAGTGAGGTACAAACAGCATATACCAAGGAGGACAGGGATGCCCAAAGAGTGTCTTCGAGACAATGAGGACAGGTGAAAGAAGGTGGCAGGGGCTGCATGCCAAGAATGTACTCCAGTAGCTCCCTCCTGTACCTACATTAAAGGAAGACAGTACTTAGGTGGAGTCAGTACTGAGGGACAGCTCCAGTGTCTAGATTTCAGATCAACTGACCCTGAGTGCTATCCAATGGCCAGAGTATGGGACCCTTCTTCTCAAGAGGCAGGGGATTGAGAGAATAGGATTAAAAGGCCAATAAAACTCGAAGGAACAATGCAGTGCCTTAGGTGTGGAGATTCTTTTGTCCAGGGTACCTTGCCGGAGACACCCTAGGAGAGATGGTTTAGAGCCTGTGTGACTTTGTACCCAAAGAGCTCAGACACAAAGCACATCAGAAACGGGATCTGAGTAACAATGTCAAGAAACATGTGTAGATTCAGCCAAAAAAAAGTTGTATGCGTTTGACCTACAGCTCCTGAATTCAGTTTCTTGCCCCACCAGCAGGGGTGTGCTATGGTGAGCCTGGAGCTAAGACAGCATGATTGTTTTGATGGATGAAAGCATCATTGTTAAAGAAAAGTTCTGCTGTTCCAAAAACACTTCCCAACTAAATTAAAGAGGAAAATGTTGACCCAATAGTAGGATCAGATATTTCTAGCAGGCAGAGGCATCATTAGGTTGCCTAACTACCTCCCCAGAGGCGGGGAGGGAGCCCCAGACATTGATATAGCTAAGCCAAAAATAATTCAGACACCAGGGAGTGCTTTGGGATTTAATACCAAGCCTGTCGAGAAGGGTCTAATGACGTCATTTGCTTTTTCCTAGCTTGGATGCTTCTCAGACCTAGCTGCCAACCCTGATAAATAGGCCAGTTCCTGAGGCCAGGGTTTCTGAGGATGAAAATGCACTAAAGGCCACCCATCTTCATTCATCAACCTTGGCAGGAACATTCTAGCATTGCCTCGAGGGCCCCTATAGAAAAGCCTATACCCTCCATGCTCCTGTGGAATAGAAGGGGGAGGTCATCTGATAATCACCCTGTTCTGTGTGCATGGCTATCCACTGAGAGTAAAGTATGGAGAAATAGAGTCCAGAACCCCTTCTGGCAAGTCTGGGAGAAGTTCTCACAGGACTAAGTCCCTAGGAAGGGAGATATAGGGTATTAGTACATTGGAAAGAGCTTTAGTGTTAGAGGTCCTAGGCTCATAAGCCTGCCTGTGCTTATTACTAAAATTTACCTAAGTGATGTTGGATAACATTTCAGAGTTGGATTAGATTGCTCCCTTCCAGCTCTAGATTTAGCAAATAGAAGATCACCAAAGACAAACTATACAACCTTTCTAATTTTGTCCCTACCCTTGGGGCTTGGTTGAAAATGCCATCCTGGAGGAAAAGGAAACTTCCTTCCATGTTGTTCAGTCATTTTTCAGTAATGTCCAACTCTCTGTGACCCCATTTTGGAGTATTCTTGTCAAAGATACTGTAGTGGTTTGTCATTTCCTTCTACAGATGAGGAAATTGAGGCAGACAGAGTTAAAAGATTTATCCAGGGTCATACAGTTAATAAGTGTCCAAGGATGGATTGGAACTCAGGAAGATGAGTCTTCCTGACTCCAGGCCTGGCACTGTGCCACTTAGCTTCCCCAGCTTCAACCTGCCTTCCGAGTTCTGGGTTAGAAACACTCATGTACCTCAGTTTGAGCCAAGAACCCCAGGAGTCTTGTCCCACTTAACAATTTTTCTATAAGCCCTCAATCGAGGCCCACCTGTTCTTAAAGTCCCCTACCTGCCTGCTGAACCACCTTGTAGTCTGCTCATTTTGTACCATGGACAAGAATATTAAATTGTATACCTCTTGCTGTCCACTCACATCCTAAGGCCATGGTGTGCTTGGCATAGGAGATAAATGTACTGGATACTTTTATCAGTCTCTCAGGTTTATCTTTGCTACAGATCTGCTTTTGAAAGTGGGTCAGTGAGGCAAGAGGTCCCTTGATTCAGAGTTGGAAGGGACCTTAGAGGCTATCTAGAAAAGCCCTGAATTTTACAGATTAGGAAATTGAGGTACAGAGAGTTAAAGAGATTTGTCTGAAGTCACATAAGTAGCAAACGGCAGGAATGAGATTAGAACCAAAGTTCTCTGACTCCAGATCAAAGCATCTGGATTTTCTGGAGAGAACAATCCATTTTGTAAACTAAAGGGTTCTCCCATTCACACACCTGAAAGTCCAGTCTTCATTGACCTCTACTTCAGAAGGGAGTGATCTGTGACCCAGGGGACGTAGCTTCGGGCTGACCCCAGAATGCACCTACAAAGTGAGTTTCTGTATTTATATCATTTCTTTATGCCATTTAGGATCTAAAAAGTTTCCTTACACAGAACAGATAAATGAATGCAAGAAGGAAGCACGTGCTAAGTATTTCACAAATATTTGTTAGAATATTTTCATTGAATAAAAGCAGTTAATAAGCTCAGAATAGTAGTTTATTGTTAAAACTTAATTCAATAATCAATTCAACAAACATTTATGACCTATCTGCAATAGCACAGTAATAAGATCTAAAGATACAAAGATGAAAAGCCTTATATAATCCTGGTACCAGAAATTTAAAGCCTATTTGTAAAATCAGCATTTCAGAATTGAATGGATTGATGCTGAGTGAGGGGAGCAGAACCAGGAGAACATTGTACAATGTAACAGTCACAATATTCAATGACTGACTTTGATAGACTTGGCTCTTCTTAGCAAAGCAAGGGTATAAGACTACTCCAAAGGACTCACGATGGAAAATGCTGTCAACATCCAGAGAAAGAACTATGTTGTCTGAATGCAGATTGAAGCATAGTATTTGTGCTCTCTCTGTCTCTATCTCTGTCTCTCTGTCTCTGTCTCTGTCTCTCTCTGTTTCTCTCTCTCTCCCTTTCTCCCTCTCTTTCTCTCTCTCTGTCTCTCTTCTTTCTCATGGTTTCTCCCATTGAGATTAATTCTTCTTCACAATAAGACTAATATGAAAATAGGTTCAATATGAATGTATATGTAGAACCTATATCAAATTACATGCCATTTTGGGGCAAAAAGAGAGGAGGCATGGGGAGAAAATTTAGAACTCAAAATCTTATAGATGAATGTTGAAAACTAAAAATTAAAAAATAAAAGTCAGGAGACCTCATCTGTAAAAAACCAAACAAACAAAAAACCCCAACATTTCAAAGACTATTTGGTAATACTATATTAATTAATTAATTAATGACAATAGATTTACTTACTGGAATAACCACAGTCCAAGAATAACAGAAACAATTTAGCTAAATATACGTACTATAGGACCCACCCATATCTCTTTCTTTGGTTACCTCTCTAGTTCTGCCTTCCCTTTTTCCACCTCAGCCTCCATTTCTTTTTTTCTGCCCCTTACGCGACCCAGTTTGTGTCTGAACTCAATAGCCACTTTCTGTAAGAGGACTTTCCCAGTTCCCCAACAAATCGGAGTTTTCCCTCTCAGACAGGGATTTGTGATCTGGAGTTCCTGAACTTTTTTTAATCTTGATAGGCATATTTCAGTATTATTGGTTTTTTCCATAACTCTATGTATTTTGTTTCATACATTAAAAAAATTTTACTCTGAGTCTGTAGACTTCACACTGCCAAAGGGATCCATGACATAAAAGAGGCTAAGAACTGCTCTCTAACGTTACTGTGTAATTATTTTGTATATGTGGGGGGCTATTTCCCTGAGTCCTACTCACATTGATGGGCTGGGCCACCTTTTGGACCACCACTCTCAGCGTTCTGTGGGTAACCCAATGAGATGATGAGTTTCTGGTACTGGGGCTAATGAACCCCCACTAATAATCAGTCAGACTTAATTAGCTTTTAGACAAAGTATTTACTAACTCTAACATATTTTGACAACATATTCCTTGTTCTCTCTCATCAGTTCAAATGCAGCCATTGCCCAGCCACAATCCCAGATCAGGGGAATCTTTTACTCGACCGAATTATCTAAGGGTGCTCAAGAATTTGGTGCCACACAGTTTCTGAAGGCTTCTCAAATTTGGCACCTGAGAAGAAGTTGCATCTACCTCTCAGAGAATAAGCTTTCTATCTTCTCATAGCCAAGGTGTACCCCTACAAGATAAAATTTTCAAGGAATCAGGGAATATCAAAGAAAAGATAGGTCAGATCCATTATCCAGCAAGTTGTTTGTTTATTCTTACTCAGCAGTTTGCAAACAAGTTGGAGAACACTTGGCAGTCTTTAGCCTCAAACACATTTCATTACCCAAAATTCAGCATTCAGTTTAACAAGCTTTTATAATTAACAGTCTTTAACCTCACTTACATTTCATTACCTGAAACACAGCATTCAATTTAGCAAGCTTTTATTAACAAGTCAATATATATACTGAGCACTGTGTTAAGCCTGGGGACACAAAGACAAATACAAAACAGCCCTTGCCCTCAAAGGAACTTACATGGAGGTGGGGAGGATTAAAAACCAACATATGTGTGTGTGTGTATACACACATATATATATATACACATGTTATATATATATATATATACACACACACACACACACACAGAGACACACACAGATAAGTTAAATACAATATGTAAGATAATTAAACACAAAGCAATTGGCAGAAGGCTCAGTAACACCTGAGAACCTGAGATAGGGACAGGGCAGAGATCATGAAAAGCCTCAGATAGGAAGCAGATAACTGGACTTAGAGACTGATATTTGGGCCTCCAAGTAAAAAGACTCCCAAAGGGCCTTCCTGACTTTTAGTTAATTACAGAATAATAAAAACTCCAACCTGTCTGTGGAGATAGCTGGCAGAGACTGGTTCCCTCTCTACGACTCAAACTTGCTTTTTAAAATGAACTTTTGTACTTTCTCCTTGGGAGCTACAGGTCACCTAAGGAGTTAAACCTTTAGGAAGCTAAGTAGCCAGACTTCAGCAACTGAACACCTCCTTAAATCCATCAATGAAAGTCTGTGGATTGACTGGTTGGCTGGTCACAGAAGGTAATCATTTGCCAAAGACAAGAAATGAGGATTTGGTCAACTATATCTAGGTATTCTCCATATCTTCCACTAAGGGGCAGATAGGTGGCGTGGTGGATAGAGTGTTGGACCTGAAGCCAGGAAGACTCTTAGATCCAGTCTCAGACATTCACTAGTTGTGTGACCCAGGACAAGTCACTTAACTCTTTGCCTCATTTTCCTCATCTCCAAAATGAGTTGGAGAAGAAAATGACAAACAATTCCAGTATCTTTGCCAAGAAAACCCCAAATGGGGCACAAAGAGTTAGAAACAACTGAATATTTTCCACTAAAATCTCCATTTTGGCTGAGAGGGCAATGGTTTGGTGATATTTCTCTGGCAGCCCTGGACTTTGCCCATAGACTAGAGACTCATCCTGATATAACTGGCATATACAATAACCCTCTAAGAAACAAACATTTGAGAACAGCTGAAGGATTGAGTCATTTATTCCTGAAGGCTTTCTTCTTGGGGATTCTCTTATATATGACCTTTACCAGGAGCAACTAGACACCCCCGCCCCCCGACACACACACACCAAAAAATATCATAGGTTCATGGATTAAGGACTGGAAGGGACTTTAGAGTACATTGAATCTACCTCCTTCATTTTACAGATGAGAAAACTAAAGATAGAGGAATTAAAAGTGACTTGCCCAGGGTCACTCAGCTAATGTTGGAGGAGGAGAAATGTTCAGAGCAATTAAATGCTGGATCCAAAGAAAACATGTAGGTTCTGTGGCATGCTAATTAGCTAGCTGTCCACTGGGTACCTGTGCATATTTGCATTTCAAAGTCTGTTAATGGAATAATCAAAAAGATCATGTTAATATTTCTTAAAAGCTTTTTAATGTCAAGAAGAACCTTTTTTCAAATAGAGTAATGGTCATTTTCACTGATAGACCGAGTTAAGATTATAAAGTAAATTCCTAAAGCCAAACATTTTTCTCTGTACACACGTAAATCCTTCAGAACTGCCACTACAGAGTAAACCTTTATTTAAAAAAGAAAGAATATTTACTAAGATGGTTATTATAGTTTAGTTGTTTCTATCACATCTGAATCTTTATGACCCAATTTAGGGTTTTCTTGGCAAAGACACTTGAGTGGTTTGTCATTTCCTTCTCCAGTTCATTCTACAGATGAGGAAACTGAGGTCAACAGGGTTAAATGATTTGCCCAGAGTCACACAGCTAGTAAGTGTCTGAGGCTGGATTCTAACTCAGGAAGATGAGTCTTCCTGACTCCAGGTCCAGCGCTCTATCCACTGGGCCACTAAGATATTACTGCAGGTTACAAAATATCTTCCCACTTTTTATTCCACCAAGTCTGGGACACAAATATATATGGAGAACTGGGCACAAAGTACAAATGTAGCAAGCCATGCCAATAGAGAAAGGGCAATTCAAAACACCTGTTTGGCTACTGGAAGTCCTTTGCTCCCTTCATAGAGGGAGTTTGCCTTAGTTGTAGTTCTCTGCTGGACTCAGAAGGTCACTGCCTTCCTGTGGTCAATCTATAGTCGGTACCTCTGCCCATGACAGGTTATGTTCCGTGAAGCTGCATTTTCTCAGGTGACTATCAATCTTAGTTGATAACATGGTCAATCAGAGAAACTCTCCCCTCACCTTTTCCTCTCAGGAGATTAGCTCCAAATCTCAAATTGGAACCCTACAAACTATTGAGTTCATTCACCACTTGACTTGTCCAAGTGGTGAACTTGACTGATTGACTCAACTGGCTTTTTTGCTTTTCTGTGTAGCCGAAGGTATGACGTGGTCTCCTCAAAAAGTCACACAGCATTTCCTGTGTGGCATCATCTTCCTTTCAGCCAGTGCTCAAACCCCTATAATCCTCTCAAACTGAATAAGGATTTATTAAACGAATGAAAAAGCATTTATTTCATTCTAAAAGAATGTCAAATGCTGAATATAGCAGCAGAAAAATCCAGATAGCCTTTGCTCTCAAAGAGCTCACCTTCTAATGAGGGGAGACCATACATTAAAAAAAAATATTGGCTTCTCGGTACATGGAAATGGCCAGAAAGTTCTAGCATCAAAAAGGCAGATGGCAAGGGCCATGGGGTTCTTAGGTTACATAAGAGGGTCAGATGACAATGATGGGGAACTGCAAAGCACAGAGGTAGGGTAGATGGTAAGTAGTGGAGGTCTTCCATCTCATCAGAAAGAATAGATTTGTTGACTTATTCCATCCAAGTCATGTGATGGATGGTGGAAGGGTTGAATGAGGAAGAAAAGGGAAGAAAGGCTCCCCTCCCCCATTCTCCACCCCCCCATGGCAGGTCTTCTTGTGCCCCTGCCATCCCTGGATGGGTTTTTATTCTTATTCAAATCCAGTTTACACTTCTAATTGATTGAATCCAATTATCTAGGTCTCTTAGGATTATACTAATCCTCACATTATTTACACATATGTTGTCCTCTCCCCTAGAATGAAAATTACTTGAGAGAAGAGACTTCTTTGCTTTTTCTTTGTGTGCTTAGCAAAGCATCTGGAATAAACTTAACAGATTCTTGTTGCTGGGTTGTGCTTCTTGCATCCTTCTCTTGTGCCCCAGCCATTCCCTCTACCATCTGTAAGTTCAGAATATCCCTCAACCCTCTGAGTGAACAGGCTTCCCAGACACTTATTCTCATCTCCAGATTCAGTAAAATTTAACTATGTTCTAAATAAAATGCCAATTCATGGTAGTCTTTGGCCCATCCCCAAAATAAGTTGATTTTTAAACTATAAACTTTCTGGTCAAAAGCCTATCCCTGCACATAGAGACAAAGTCATAACCAGTAGATTTTTACCAAGACAAAGAGATTGTATAGTTTGATTGTTATAAAACATTATGCCTGGAAGAAACGGAAAGTCCTAGATCCAGAGTCCGATGAACTGGGTGCAAATCCAGATGCTACCATTTATTTCCTGTGTGACCTTGGTCAGGCTCTTCACCTCCCTAGGTCTCCCTTAGTCCTCCTCTGTAGGACAAGGGTGTTGGACCAGATGGCCTCCAACTGCCTCCTCCTGGCTCAAAATCTACCATCCCAAGCCTATGATCTAGTCCAGCCCCCTCAGGTTATAGAGGAGGGTGAAGGGAAGGAGGACCCAGGGAAGAAATTCTTCTGGCGGGTCACACAGGTAATCAATAGCAGATCCCAAGAAAGGATGGCACTCAGAGAGTCTAGGGCTGCTTCTGTCAAACTATGTTACTCCTCATAATGGGACTCCCTGACACACTGCCCTTTGGCTGCTGGTTCTGTTTAGGTCTTGCCCAGTTAAGAAACATCAGGCTGCTGCTGGAGTGCTTTGGTTTGGGTTGTTGTTTTTTTTTTCCTTTCTATTTCCTGAACATTTTCAGTTCAATACGACCTTGCATTTTTCTTTTTGGAGAAGACCTGACATCCTCCCACTCATCAATCCCTTTTCTTGTACCCAAATTTTAATCCATTTGCACCCATTTCAAAGTATTTTTTAGTGATTGGTCACTAAGAATAAACCAGCATCCCAAGGTTTAGTGTATTCATCCTTTGGGAGCCATAATGGAGAGGCACCATGATAGAACAGTAGAGGGTGCCAGACTCAGAATTAGGAAGTTCTGGGTTCAAATCCTACTAGGGTCTTTTAGGATCATAGAATTGGAGCTGATAGGACCTTCAGAGTCACAGTACTCCAAAAGCTCCACTTTATAGATGGAGAAATAGAGGCATTCCCAGAGAAAGGGAATGATTTGCCCTAGGCAAGTAAGGTAGTGAGTATGTGATCGGGGAAGCTCTCTGGGATACAATCTACTCACAACTGCACAATGGAGACAATAATACCTGTACTACTGACTTTGCAGGGTGATAGAGAGACTCAAATGAGACCATGAGAACTTAAGACCTCCTTCTCAGAGCTGCACATGTTAAGTATGTGTAGACTTTTAAAGGGTTATTCAGGGACCCCCAAAATCAATACAATTTTACGTTTTAACCATCCTTTTTCAGGTCTTCACCTTCCCGCAAAAGGATAGATCTTGTCAAGTCACCTGGTAATGCCCACCGAAGGGCAGAGAGTAACCCTCCACCCCACAATAAGTCATTTCTTCCACCCATCAACTATCAGAACATCATTTCTTGGGGCCCTTGAGGCTTCCAGAATTCCTTATGAAGGTGCAGAAATCTGTGGGAGGGCTTATTCCTCCAGATGTAGATCCCAACTTCAAGGAAAGAATGTGCACTTTTAACAAGCCTCCAAAATAAGAGCATCCTTTGTCAGGCCACATGCTGCCATTTTTGATTTGGAAAATATGGTCACCATTGACCAATACTCTGGTAGGTTTGAGAGCACAGGATGGGGGATGAGAAGCCCTTAGGATTGGGGATAGAGGAGCACCAGGAGAAAGAAGGAATGGTGGATGGAATGAAGGAATGGTGGGAAAACACCAAAGACACCCTTTGCCACCTCCATTTCTGTTTCTGTCTTAGCACAGTGCCCAGCACACAGTAGACACTTAATAAATGTTTATTGTATGGGATCAAATTGTAGGGCAGCTTAGCAATACAGCAGAATAGAGTGCGGATAATTATAGTTTTGGATTGGGAGTCAGGAGACCTCATTTCTACCCCTTGCCAGTCATGCCAGTGACTTCTCTGGTCATACAATTAGTTAGTGGCTGAGCCAGGATTCTCGAGTTCGAGTTGGACTCCAATTCTGTGCCATCTTGCCAACTTTAGGAAAAATACATGCAAACTGCCTTTAGGCCATCTGTGCTTGAGCTCCCCAGAATTAATTCTTCACCAAGGGATCAATGTCAGCCTTACCACTGACCAGATCTGTAAAGGTATCTCTTACAGGAGCTAACTTAGACTTGCCCTCTCTTTTTCTGTCTATCAAATGTGGTACAAACAGGCAAGAATAATGGATTTAGGAGTCAGAGAACCTGAATTCAAATCCTGACTCCTTTCTACTCCATTCATATTTCCCCTTCTCCCTCTCTTTCTCTCCTTTCCATCACTCTCCTTTTATTCACTCTTCCTTCTTTTTTCCCTCACTACCTTTCTTTCTCTATCTCTTTCTGTCTTTCTACATTTCTCTTTATCTCCATCTTTTTCTCTCTCCACCTCTTTTTTCTCTCTACATGTATCTTTATCTCTGTCTCTATATTTATCTCTTTCTGTCTTTCTACATTTCTCTTTATCTCCATCTTTTTCTCTCTATCTCTACATCTATCTTTATTTGTGTCTCTATATTTCTCTCTCTATCTCTTTTCTCTTTCTTTCTCTCTTTTTTCTGCCTCTCCCCTCCCCTTACCCCCAATTTATACAGTACAGTTAGACTGTGTGATCCCAAAGGCGCCTTCCAACTTCATTATCCTGTCCAAAGGTCTTATGCAAAGCATGGGCAAGTTATGATTGCTTTCCTTCTAGAAGGAGAGAGGAAATGAAGGGGAGGTCTGTTTCAAATTAAGCTACTAAAAGGGCAAAATTGTTCATTTTATTTACTCTGCCCTTGGGCTTCTCTTGGAGGTAAGCGCTCTTTACCATTTCCCCAACAGGTAGCCATGTACTCACATCTTTCTTTTCTTTCCCTTTCATAGTCTGATTTCAGGAAAGAAGACTGGCATTTTTTAAAAGACATGATTTTAAGACAAAGTTCTACTAATGGACATTTAAGCATTGGACTGATCAGGTTGGGGAGTAAGGAAGGAGAAGGGAGTCCAGTTTTCCCAACATACCTCCAATCACATGTAAGCAGTGTTTGAAAATACATCTGAGAACCAGTATCTCAGTTCTCATCAAGTCTCTTCCATCATTTAGAATAAGTCACTATTTCTACCTTCTTATCAAGAAAAAACAACCAAAAACAATGGATTCACTGAGTCACCATTTCTCTGAACCAATTCCAGTTAGCTTTCAAATAGCCACCTATAGCTTACCTGTGGCAAGTTTTTCTTTTCAGGGCATTCCCTGATCTGTCCATCCAGGAACCACAAAAAAATAGAAATGAGCTCTGGATTTTGAATTAATGGAACTGGGTTAATATCCTGACTCCAACATTTACCATTTGTAGTAAACCACAGACACATCCTTAGCTTATCTGAACCTCAGTTTTCTCATCTTAAATGGGGATAATAATGTTTATATGACTTACCTCATGGGGATGTTGTGATGAAAGTACTCTGTGACTGTTAGAGCATGATACAAATGTGAATTATTATTGTTGTTAACAATAATTATTTGGACAATCAGTATTTTTTATCCACTTGGCTTTCGTTGTATGGATTGTCAGATGGAATTCTTTAGTGTGATTAGAGATCTTATTTAGGAAGCTTGGTCCCTCAGTGTACAAATCTTAGATATACACTGAAGGTGGGTAATGAACTACGTCCATATTTAAATGGACCAAGCAGGTCAGACTGCATTTGGGGAACTGTGCAGCAATGACCATAAAATTCTCTTTTAAAAAATATCTATTTTTTGTAAAAAAAAAATGGAATATTCTTGGAATGACATTATATGGCTTTAAATCGTGGGATGTCAATTTTAGGTGAAATAAAGTTGCTGGTGGTCCAAAGGTCAATGAATGGAAAGACCAATGATGGGTGCTACAGTATGTTGGTGGTTAAGTTCTGCATAAGTGGTCTCCTCAAAAAGATGGTAGAACCAATCAATGTAGCTAAAGAGCAAGGGATACATAATGGGCATCTTTCATTTGATACCCACGAGATTTCATAGATCTGAAGAAAGCCCCCTAGCACATTGGGTAGAGGATTTGCTAAATAACATGAGTAAAAGCAACACAGGATGGATTGCAATCTATGCCAATGGACAGACTGCCCACATCAGGGAAATCCAGGAAAGTAAATAATATAGTCTTTGTTGATATCCTGGTCAATAAACACTTAGCACCTACTTGACTGTTTGGTTAATACTTCCTTTCACTCTTCCTTTGCATGAGGTGGTATAGTGGATAGAGATATGACTTTGGAGCCTGGGAAATGTGGGTTCAAAGCATAATTCTGACACACAAAATCTGTGTGACCTTGTATACTTAGCCTCTCTTTGCTCTAGGTAATTCTCTAAGATTATAAATTCTCAAGAAGGTGCCAATCTGCCCTGGTAGAGGGAGTTTCCCTTCAGCAAGGTCTGGTACTCATCCTTGAATGTTAACTGAACCCTACTATGGATCAGCCACTTCTCTGCTGCAAGGAGAGGGTGGAAGAATTTTTAGCTCAATGTAGTAAATGGCTGCTGTTCATCAACCATCCAAGTTTTCTCTTCCCAGCATGGAGTGGGTTGCAGAGAGGGGTTCAGCTGAGCAGTTCCAAACTTCTCCAGATCATATTAACTATGGGATCTGAGTCATACTGACTAAAATAATGAGTTATAGTAGTAACAATAATAATAATAGAACATTATTGAACAATAACAATAGATGACATTTACAAAAATATTATATAACTTACAAACCACTTAACATAAGATTGTCTCTTTTATTTGAAGTCAACTGCATTAGCCTATCCATATTCAAATGCAAATATCGAAAATTCATTCCAAAATAAGACAGAGATGATTTTTGGCTTAGAGGAGCAATGCCAGTCTGGGAATCCAGAGACTCATGTTTCTAGCCCCAGTTCTGCCTCTAATTTTGTATAAGTTACCAGAAACAAGTTAGTTCAATCCCTCTGGGCCTCAGTTTCCATTTCTCTGATTCCAAAATGCATACATCATAATGCCTGCCCTACCTACCTCACTGCGCTATTAAGAAGAGATGGTAAAAAAATGAAAATAAAAAAGAAGAGATGGTATAGTAGATAGGGCATTGAGTCAGGAGTCAGTAAGATATGAGCTCGAATCAGATAGATACTGTGTGACTTTCTGTTAGCCTCAGTCTTCTCATCTATGTAAAGGAGATATAGTAATAGCTACCCTAGGGTTGTTTTGAAGATAAAATAACATCATATAGGTAAAGTACTTTGCAAAGCTTCTAGTGGTTCTATAAATGCTAGCTGTTATTCTTGTTATTACCAGATTAGAGACATAGAGTTGAAAGGGTCCTCAGAGTTCAATCCCCTCATTTTACAGATGAGGAAACTAAGGAGCGGTGACATTAAATGACTTGCTCCAAGATTATACAGGCAGCAAGTTTCTGGGGCAGGATTTGCACTCAGGTCTTCCTGACTGAGTCCACTACAGCAAGCCCTCTCTCAACCAAGTTAGACGAGGATGTAAAACTCTGAAACGCACCAATGATTCCTGCCTGGTTCTGAGTTTTGAAATGCCAGAATTTCCCATAATTTGGCACTTGGAATAAAAAAAGTTAAAAACTGGAAATGACCCAAAAGACCATCTGGTTCAATGCACCGGTTCTTACGGATAGGCAAACTGAGGTTTGACATGCCAAAATAACAAATGCCACAATGTGTGGGTAAGTATGGCATAGGCCTTCTCTTGGCATAGCTATGGTCCAGAGAAAGCACTGTCACCCAAACATGATGGACTCAAGGTACAGAATGAAACATACTTTTCTAGACATGGCCAATGTGGGATTTTGTTTCATTTGGTATTCTTTTTTTGTTTGTATTTTGTTCAGAGTGGGAGGGGAGAGGGGAGAGAAAACAAATTCTTGTTCATTGGTGAAGGGTAGATAATTAAACGAAAGATCATCCACCTTGATCATACCAAAGTAAATACAGAACCTGACCTGGTGCTTAGATCCCAGGCTGAGTACTTTCTGCTAGCCCATAGACAGATCTCCATTTCCTGGAGTTCCCCTCTCTCCACCACTGCTCACTGCCAAGGCTCAGCTGGGCACAATTCTAACTGTCCTACCATTTATCTGCCAGTTAGGCCAACCAATTTTTGCTAATAAATGCACGCATTGTCCCTGGTGCCTTCTGCTTGTTTACAGACTATCTCATATGCCTATTCATATAGCCAATCCCAAACAAAGGCAATTGGGCTTCTTACCTCTGGAGCGATACCAGACTTTCCCTAGAGTCACTGTACAAACATCTATTGATTCTCAATCCAAACACTGTAATCCTTTTAAACCCAGGCCAGAGAGAGCTCTATCTCCATTAAATGACCATCCAGACTGGATTGACTTCTCTGAGTATAGATCTCCGATGTTGCCTGGACCTTCAAGTGAATTCTGTGAGTCCCCCAGGTGAAGGAAGATAGAGCTTCTTAATAAGTCTTGCATGGGTTATGGGATTCAATTTTAGTTGTTCTGGTTCAATAATTACCTCTTTTTTGAACCAGTTCAATTCAATTCAGTTTTATTTAGTCATTTTCCAAGACCAGGAAGGTTCAAGATACCCTCCCTGGGATAACTGAGATTTTGAATTTCCTGGCCTGATTAATACAAGAATCTTCGGGCTAGATTATCCCCAGGTATCTGAGAGAACTTTGTTTTAGGGTTTCAGTGACCTTGAGAATGGGAATCCTACCCAAGTTTGAGGCACCACTGGGAGAGGGAAATATTACATCATCACATTAGTACATAGACTAGAGAATGGCAAGGGAACAGAGACAGGAAGACATCTGCCCTGAGTAGATAGAACAAAGACCCAGCAGTCATGGTGAGAGTAAAGTCCAATCAAGAAGTCTTGCTTTTCCAGACTCCAGCTTGGGGGATATTTCCATTAAAGGGTTTAAATTTCTACAACAGTGGAGGAAGGTAGGGAAGATGAAAAAGACGTGTCCCTGGCTGTGAACCTCAAACCTTTTATATCCTATCTGAATGTTTTTCTAAGGGTCTGCATTAATTTATATAGCTAATAAATCACATTGCCATTAGCAATTATCTAAATTGCCAATTTGAGATTGAGAGAGGGGAAGCAGGCTAGAGGAAAGGGGGTTTCTCTGGTTTTACAGAAGGGCAGGATAAAATTGATTAAAGAGAGCATTTCTGTCATTTTGGCAATTCCAGAGACTATTTCAGAGCACACTTAATAGACCACCTTTGAAACATGAAGAAAAAGAAAATTAACATGGAAATAAGTTAGCAGAGAAAGGTGTAGGGGTTGGTATAGGCATCCTGGAGTGCACATCAAGGCACTGCTTACATCTTATACCACCACCCCAAACCTTACATTATCATCCACCCTTCAAAAGCATCCATCCATCCATCCATCCATCTATCCATCCATGCATCCATCCATCCATCCATGCATCCATCCATGCATCCATCCATGCGTCCGTCCATCTATACATCTTTCTATCTATCTTTCTATCTATCTATCTGTCTGTCTGTCTGTCTGTCTGTCTATCCACCCACCCACCCACGTACCTATCTATTCATCTATCTATCCAACCAGCCATCTACCTACCTACCTGTCTGTTTCCTTTTTCTTTATTCTTTTATTTTTTAAAATAATTTTAATCAAGCCTGTGTATTGTTTTCACATCATGGTCATTTCTGGATATACGTCATCCCTACACCCACCTTTCTTTGTAATAAAAATAATAATGATAATAATTAAGCAAAAATAACCAACACTATGTCAACAGCCCCCTCCATAGCTCCCCAACTCTCTAGAAAGAGGAGACTCCAATTAGATTTAGTTCAACAAATAGTTAAGTGCCTATGATGGACAAGACCCCTACAAGGCGCTAAGGACACAAAACTAAAAACCAAAATTACTCCTTGCCTTGAAGGAGTTTACATTCTGCTCAGTGTCCTCCCCTGATCTTCTCAGGAATTCCTCCTGGTGGAACAGACAGAGGTGGACAGCTGGCCCCAAACCAGTGGGTGTGGCCTGAGAAGGTGACTAGGCCTGTACACTTTGCTGTCTCTTTGCTTCCTGGCTGGTGTGTCTTAGGGCTTTCGGCACACACACCCCGCCCCCCCCCTTCCCCCTCTTGCCCCCGCCACCTTTCAGAGCACCTCTCCTTATCTTCCCCCCTCCTGGGGCAGCCAATGCCTTCTGTTACCTAATTTGCCTCTTTCTCCCTCCACCTCTCAGATCCGCCCTCTCTATTCTATGTGGTATACGTCCCTGCTCTCTCTGTCCCCAACAAAATTACCATCCCCTCAGTTTCTTCATAAAGTGATGAAAGGATTGGATTAGTTAATCTCTAAGGTTCCTTCTAACACTGATGTCCTAGGAATGTCCTGTCTTCACATTAACTATGCCTGAGGGAAGCCTCTGATTAAACTCAAACCCAGATCTGAATAATTGATAAGGATGTGGAACTCAGATGAGATAATGTATAATGGAAATCACTTTGTAGACTTTAAACTCCTATAAAAATGTCAGTTGTTAATTTTTTGACCATGTTTGTGATTCTATCAGTTTCAGAAGCTGTCCCCCCACCCGCGTAAGTCAACCATCCTTCTAGCTGAAACTTAGAATCTTAAGAGTTACCAGGAACATTGAGAATGTAAGTGACTTGCCCAGGGTCACACAGCTAGTAAGTGTCTAAGGCCAGATTTGAACTCAGAAAGATGAGTCTTTCTGACTCCAGGCCAGGTGCCTTATCCATTGAACCACCTCCATAGCATATCATTTCTATCAACATTATTGGTATTTGAAATAATAATAATAATAATAATATTCTTACTATTTAATACCTGCACTCCTACCAAAGGCAGTTTTTAAACATGGGTCTTGTTAAACCACCGGAATAAATCTTTAGTGATGGAATTTCAGGCAAGTGGGAAGGGGGAGGATACAATAGGGGGAGAACATGACTTCTTGAAGACCCCTCAGATCATACCCCTCCAATCATGCATAAGGTTACTCCTGCTTCCCAGTGGTGACAGAAAGTGCAAGTTAGAATCCTTACCCTTAACTGGGCAGAAACACTACTGAGAATACACACAGGGGCCAGGGCAGTTAAGCTAAGTCATAATGATTCCTCACCTACACAGCCAGGCTCTGAATCCTGGGCTCGAGTTACCAGGCAGATTCTAGCCAACAGATGGCCAGTCCCTTCATTAGCCCAGGGGGACCCATTAGGTAGATGATAAATGGATGTCTTTCCACCAGGCAGCAATCAGCAGCTAACTTGAACTCACTGTTTTCAGGGACAGGCAGGATTGTTCAAAAAGTCGGGAGCTTTGAGAAAACTCAGAGGAGGGGAGAATTGAGAGCAATAAAAAAGGGCCTCAAAACAATTTGTTCCAGAAACATTTTTAAGTGAACCATGAACCCATAAGTACACCTGTTCAGATTTGCAATGAGAAGGAAATATAATACATAAATTATACTATTGATATGATGTAATTCATTGCAATATAATTATATCCTGTTGTGTTATAATGTATAATATGTAGCAGTAACTAACATTCATATAATGCAGAACATTCCTTATATCATTTGATCTTTATGGCAACCCTGTGAGACAACAGCTATTATAATCCCCATTTACAGAAGAGAAGACTGAGGCCAAGAGAAATTAAATACCTTGCCAGGCTGATGTAGCTGATGTCAAAGGCAGGATTCAAACCCAGATTTTCTTTATACTGAATTGCACCATCTCGCTACTGACATAACTGGCATCCCAATAATGACAATGGATGTTGAAGACGGGTAAAACACTTCACATCCATTGTCTTATTTGATTCTTATGACAATCTTGCAACTAGGATCTACAGGTATTATTTACCCCATTTTATAGTTGAAGAAACTGAGTCTCAGAGAGGATAATTGCTATTAAATACTTGCCTAGGGACCGCGGTCTTCTAAGACTGGATCTAGCTTCTCTCCTTGTGGTGTTCTGTGAAATCTTAGAACTTCAATATTGTCCAGGTTGCCAGCTTGGGCACAAAGAGTTATGGGGGAAAAAAGAGTATTGGTCCTTGACCCAGGGGATTGGGAGATTTGGATGGAAGTGAGAGGAAAGACAGCAGATGGCTATAGGACAGCCTGCCCATTATGATCATTGATTGTGAGCTGGAAGGACCGTCTAGTCTTCCTCTTTGTCTTCATCATTTTACCCATAAGAAAAAAGAGACAAATGACTTTCCCAAGGTCATATGGGTAGGAATAGACATAGAGTTGTAACCCAGGTTTTCTTCTGCTGACTTTACTTGACTTCACTCTTACCATGCTGCCTCTCAGAAGTACCCAAGTGTCCTCTCCCATCAAATTGGACAACACCAATTACTGAACTTTTTCTTCCTACCCCAGAAATATAACAAGAAAGAAGGAATGCTGTAGACATCAGGTCCAAGGGTGGTCAGAGACACTCCTAAAGTATTCCTGAAAGCCCAGTCAGTCCTTCCAGAACATTTGAGACTTGAATTATTAATGATCAAAGGGGGGGGGGGGAACACAGAAAGAAGAGTTCAAATACAAGTCTCTAAAAAGCAAATAATAATACATACCAAAATGGGAAAGAAAAAAAAGCCCACAAAATACTAAAATTAAGTCTAAATTTTTAAAATTATAGAAATGCAAAACACCTGGGACAATAGGACAATAGCTCTCAATCACTGACATGTTAAAAGGTTCTTCTAGGCACTGCTTTGTCACCCACCCCCTGCCAAAGAGACACTTGCAATTTAATGTCATGGACAGTTAGAACATTGCATTAGAAAAGATAATGAAGGAGCACGAGGCAACCTTTGACTAATCAGAGAGTGCTGAAGTGATTAGTTAACAGATGTAATATTTACCTCCTTCAGACTGATTAACAATGAAATTAATGTTTCTCTTAATTGTTGATTTTCAAATTCTTAAATGGTAATGGATCGTTGTATAATAGGATGCTGTGTGTCTTGTATAATCTGATGCAGAGATGACTGACTCAGGTCGAGACAAGGTTAGGGATCAGACTGGGAGGTCAAGATTAAGGGACCAGGCAGTAAGGCCAGGATGAAGGGTCTCGACCTTCCTAATGCCGCTACCCTTTAATACTGGTATGTGGGCATATCTGCATGTGGGCAGACCCGCCTGGAGATGGATAGAGGAGCAATATCTTGGTTCCTAAGACCATCAGAAATATGTGTTTTCCAATGGTCTTAGGCGACCCCTGTGAAAGGGTTGTTTGACCCCCAAAGGGGTAGAAACCCACAGGTTGTGAACCACTGGTCTATTGGGTTAAGGGCTCTGTCTGTGGAACCTGGCTTGAGGAAGGTTAGTTTATAACCAGAGTTAGGGGGCCAGGCTGTGAGATGAGAAATAAGTAAGACTATGGTCTGCGGGAGGCCAGGCTTTGGGCTGGCGATGTAAGGTCAGGGCTGAGGAAAAAAGTGGTAAGCTTAGAGTTAGGGGTCTGAGTAACTGAGTAACCAGCGTGGGCCCTGGATTGGGGAAACCATCAGTCTGTGGGCAGGGTCAGATCAGGATTTTGAGGAAATTGATACCAGAAGATCTCAAGTCATCCTCCCAAGAGGCTAGTAAGTGCCAAAGCTGGACCTGGAGTATTCTTCTGGGCCTCTTGGAACTCTCCACTCCCTTCAAGGCTCGGTTTAAATTCAACCTCCTTCAAGAGGAATCTTTCCTGATTTTCCCCAGTTGTTAGGGTGCCCTAAGTCCCAGAAATCATTAGGTAAAGCACCTGGATGAGGGGTATGGGTCAGTCTACAGCCAGGCCACAAAAAGAAGGTTTTGTGTCTAACATCATACTCCATGCCCTGACCTATTGAGCTAACTACCTCAGGCCAGAAGAACCTTCCAGAAGAACCAAACCAAAACTCATATGTTTTTGCACTGCAGGGGAGAAATCCTATTTGAGAGATATCTATTTCTTTGGTCCTGTAGCTATAAAGACTCTGACCCATTAGTTCCCCTTGCTCATACCTGTTTTCAAACCCCATGGGAACATGGACATTAATTAGACAAACTCCAGGAGGCAAACAGCTAACATGATTTCAATTATCCTATGAACTCAGCCCCCTGGGACAAATGTCTTCTCCCTCACTCCCTCCCCTAATGCTGTCCCACTGCTCAGATAAACAGCTCTGCCCTCCTTCACACACACACACATAAACCCCCCTCTCACCCCACCCCATCCCCGTTTTTTCTCTTTCTTTAAGACAGGATTACATCAGTTCAGGAAAGTTACCCTGTTTTTCATTTTGGATGTAGGAATCATCAATCTAGGCAGCTAGGCCACATAGTGGTTTTAGCTTTGGGCTTGGGGTCAAGAAGACCTGAATTCAAATCCAGCCTCCGACTAATTGTGTTACCCTGCACAAGTCACTTCAGTTTCCTTGAGTGTTTTAAGATGGGGATAATAATAGCACCTATCTCCTAGGGTTGTTATGAGAATCAAGGGAGATCATATTTGTGAAGTACTTAGCAAAGTAACCCAATGCATAGCAGGTTCTTAATAAATACTTGTCCCCTTCCTCTTCCCTTTCCTTATCCTTCAAGGCTCAACTCAAATGGAACCTCCTTCAAAAAGCCTTTCCTTGGCTGAAAAAGTTGTGCCATCTGAATGTAATGGAATACTACTCTGCTATAAGAAATGATAAACAAGTGGACTTCAGAAAAACCTAGAAAGACTTGCATGAACAGATGCAAAGTGATATGAGCAGAACCAGGAGAACATCGTACACAGTAACTGCAACATTGTATGATGACCAGCTGTAATAGACTTAGCTCTTCTGAGCAATGCAATGGTCTAAGACAACTCCAAAAGACTCATGATAGAAAGTGCTGCCCACATCCAGTGAAAGAACTATGGAGTCTGAATGCAGAGCGAAATGTACTGTTTCCACTTTCTTTTTTTGTTTTTTCTTTCTTGTGGTTTTCCCCTTTAGTTCTGATTCTTCTTTCACAACAGGACTAATATGGAAATATGTTTAATATGATTGTACATGTATAACCTATATCAAATTGCTAGCGGTCTTGGGGAGGTGGGTGGAGGAGGGATAAAAATTTAGAACCCAAAATCTTACAAAAGTGAATGCTGAAAATTATCTTTACATGTAATTGGTAAACAAATAAAATATTATTAAGAAAATAAAGAAAAAAGGCCTTTCCTGCTTTCCCCAGTTTTTAATGTCTCCAACTCCCTGAATACAGAGCAGCTAGGTGGCACAATGGATAGAGCCCCAGGCCTGGAGTCAGGAAGACCTGAGTTCAAATCTGCCCTTTGACACTTACCAGCTGTGTGACCCTGGGCAAGTCACTTAACCCTGTCTGCCTCAGTCCCTCAGTCTCCTCATCTGTAAAATGAACTGGAGAAGGAAATGGCAAATCACTCCAGTATCTTTGCCAAGAAAACTCCAAAAGGGGTCACAGAGACTCAGACATGACTGAAATGACCCAATGAAAATCCCGTGGCTGATTAATTTAATAGAGGTCTCCTCTTGTTCTTATTCTGACACTTTTCTTTCCAGATTAAGAATTCTTAGGGTGAGATTTTCCTCCCTCCGTAGGCTATCAGCTGACAGAGGTAACGTCAACTTCAAAACCTCCTGAAAATAATGTTATTGAGGAACAGTCTGGCAAACTGGATATGGAGCCAGAGGATGAGTTCAGACCCTGACTCTGTGACCTGCTCCCTGTGTGACCTTGAGTCACCTACTGCCTCTGAACCTCAGGTCCTCCTCTGGAAAAGGGGTTTGGAGTAAGTGGTCTCTTAAGGTCCCTTAAAACTCCAAATCTTTGATCTACTGAGCACTTAACTTGCTCTTTGATTTTTGGCTAAGTTATTTCTCATTTCCAAACCATAGCTCTCTGAATAATCAAGCAACAAGGATTTAAATGCTTACTTTGGTAATAGTAACTACCATTTATAAAGGGCTTTAAGGTTTGTGAAGCACTTTACAAATATGAACTCATCTAATCCTCACAACCACACTGGAAGGTAGGTGCCATTATTATTCCATTTTACAGTTGAGGAAACTGAGGCAGGCAGAGGTTAAGTGACTTGCTCAGGGTTACACAGTTAGTAAATGAATGAAGCTGGGTTTGAATTCAGATCTTACTTACTCCAAGCCTGGTACTCTATCCGCTCTGCCACCTCTGGGGAACACATGTTAAGTTACTTGCTCTTGCCTCTGGGTTAGATAATATCTCCAGGTCTTCAGCAAGCTAAAGAATGCTCCATAGCCCCTACAAACAGAACCTCAACCATTCACAAGACACCTGGCCAAATAAGTCACACAGGAAAAACCAAATGGATGATGAGAGTCACAGTCTATGATACACAACTGGATGGACAGTCCACTGAACATACATACATGTGTGCATACATGTATGTATGTGTGTATGTATATATCTTCAGCCATCTTTGCAAATAGACAGTGAGCCCTTGGGCCAAGCTCCCCAGTAGGCAGAAAAAGGCATGATAGATTGCATTTGAGAGATTGTGCAGCACAACCAACAAACCCAAGCACTCCCCTGCCAGGAGGGACTTTTTCTTTTTAATACCAATGTTCTTTGTGGTCATATTATATAGCTGTAAATCACAGAACACTGCAATCTTCAAAGAGTCAAAATTGCAAGTGACCTCAAGGGCAGCACAGAGACTAATGGTGGGCATCAGGAGGCTGTAGCATATTACCTAGATGAGTTGTACACACAAGAAATACTGCAAAGTACATTATCCAGATAATGTAGTGTCAGAAAAGACCATGGAGTGAGAGGAAGGGAGAAGGCAGACACCTGAGCTTTGGTGCCCACAGAAGGGAAGGTAGATGGGTTGTCTGTCTGTGGTGGGAGGGTAGGGATGCAGGGCACCATCAGAGGGATGATCCATGCCAGTCACGCTCAAGATAGGTAAAAGTCAAATTTATATGAGAGGGAGCGGTTTGGGGAGGAAGTTCCCCTCAGGATCAGGTTCTGAATGGTGGCATATGTTTGCTCTTCAAGAAACCACAGGATTAGCAAGTGCATCTCACACACACACACATACACACACACAATCTGTGCAAATTTATGTATCTGTGTATTAAATATATTTCTCCATATTAATCTATGTCTAGATATAACTATATAACTATATATATAATTATGTATATAAATATTGATAGATGATAAAGGGATAGACAGATAATACAGAAATGATAGATAAAGACAGGATAGACAGATAAACCAGATGTTGTTGAGTTACTTCAGTCGTGGTCAACTCTTTGTGACCCCATTTGGGGTTTTCTTGGCAAAGATACTAGAGTGGTTTGCCATTTCCTTCAGCTCATTTTATAGGAAACAGAGGCAAGCCGGGTTCAGTGACTTGCCCAGGGTCACACAGCTAGTAAATGTCTAAGGCCAGATTTGAACTCAGGAAGATGAATCTTCCTGATTCTAAGCCTAGTACTCTATCCATTACACCACTTAGCTGCCCCATAGGATGAGAACATTGGACTCAATAACAGTTCTTAACCCATCATCTGTGATTTTTTAAAAAATTCTTTTCTATAATTATATTTCAGCACAATTAGTTTCCTTTTTAATTCTATGTATTTTACTTTATACATTTAAAAACATGATTCTAAGATGGGTCCATGAGCTTTGCCAGCCTGCCCGAGGAGTCCATAACAACACAAACAAAAGTAATGACCCTCTGGATCAGATGGTCCTATTCAAGATCTCAAGAACTCAAAGGCTATAATCCTATGACCTTTGGAGAAATGGATTTCAGTGTTCTGTATCGTAGCGTTTGGAGCTAGGAAGGACCTTAGAATCTAATCCAAAACCCTCAATTTACAGATGGGGAATCTCTAGGGGAGAAAGAAAGAAAGAAAGAAAGAAAGAAAGAAAGAAAGAAAGAAAGAAAGAAAGAAAGAAAGAAAGAAAGAAAGAAAGGGAGGGAGGGAGGGAAGGAGGGAGGGAAGGAGGGAGGGAGGAAGGAAGGAAGGAAGGAAGGAAGGAAGGAAGGAAGGAAGGAAGGAAGAAAACCAGCAACAGCAAAGGAAAAATCATAATAATCTCTGCCCTCGAGAAGCATACATTCTAATGTCATTTAACCTCCCTAAATCTCAGTTTCCACATCTGTAAAATGAAGGGAATAGACTAAATGGCCTCTTAGATGCCTTCCAGCTACAATCCTATATTACCACTACTCTGGGAGAGGAGGTAATAGAGACAACGCAGTAAAAACATTCCATCTGTCTGGAAAGTATATTGCTAACAGTTTATCTCAAGGACTAAACATGGAAGTTATTGCCTTCAGTGTAAAAGCCAAGAGAAGTCACCAATTCTCAGCCTGCCTCTGGGCATAGTTTGTGATTTCAGCAAGATTCTGTCCATAGTTGACACTCATTAGAAGCATTCCATTTCCTGATGACCTCATAACCCCCAAGACAGTCACTCCAAGGCAATCCAATCACCTCTGAGGCTTAATGCATCTTGACAAATTGACCTTCGAATCCTTGGCTGAAAACACTGGCATCACAGGGCACTGGCTGGTCCATGGGGTTTACCCAATTCTTGCACTGGCTTTAGAGAAATGGTGCATTGTCAAAACTCTAGCCAATGTGTTAGAATGTAAATTGCTTGAGATTAGGGGTTGTTTTCCACTCTGCGTGTATATATCCAAACCTAGCTCAGTGTCTCTAGTATACAGTAGGTGCCTAGTAAATGTTTTTTTATTGATTTGTTACCTTTCTTCACGGTGGTACAACTGGTGATGTGTCAAAAAGAAGATCCAAGGATATATGACAAAAAAAACCCCAAGACAAATAGTACAAAAGGACTCTGTCCTTAAGAATCCAGGAAATGGACAAACATTTAAATTGTCCAATAAAGAAGTCAGAATGTATGTATCTCCTTGAAGAATCTCCTATTCACAAGTTCAAATACTACAACAGGGACCTTAAAAAAAAGTCTAAACTTCTAGGGCTCCAGCTGTTTCTTGAGAGCTCATTATGGATTCCACTTCAGGGGATATAAAAGAAAATGGGAATTACACAATGTTGGAGCTGGAAGGAAATTTGGAGATCGTTTGTTCTAATGCCTTCACTTTACAAAGAAGGAAACTGAATCCCAGAAGTTAGGTAATTTGCCCAAGATCACACAGGTAACAAACAACTCCACAGAACTGTCTTTAAGGACTATAAAACCTAGGTGGGAGCATATGACATCCAGGGAACATCATTGAATGGTGACCCAGAAGGGACCTTGGAAATGATGCAGCTGTAGGCTCATCAGAGCATAAAGAGTGGGAAGAGACCACAAGGGTCATAGAGTCCGGACCATTGTTTTATAGATGAGGAAGCCAAAGCCCAGAGATGTGAAGGGATTTACTCCAAGTGCTTGAACCAGAATTGGAACCTACTTCCTCTGACTCCAAACCTAGTGTTCTCTCCACTGGACCATGCTAACTCTTTAAGGGGACTTGCCTAAAGTCGCACAGGTAGCTGATGATCAGAAGCCAGATCTTCTGCCTTGAGTTCAGAGGGGTTTCAACCAGAACACTCTGTTCTTCCACTTCATACTCAGGAGAAGCAACATCTCTAAAGAAGAATTTGTTGTTGTTGTTGTTGTTCAATCCAATCAAGTCTAACTCTTTGTGACTCCATTTTCCTGGCAAAGATACTGGAGTGGTTTGCCATTTCCTTCTCCAGCTCATTTTGCAGATGTCAAAACTGAGGCAAATAAGATTAAGTAACTTGCTCAAGGTGACACAGCTAGTAAGCGTCTGAGGCTGAATTTGAATTCACAAAGACGAGCCTTCCTGACTCCGAGTCTGGCATTCTATCCACTGCATCAAATAGCTACCCTAATGAAGAATAGAACAGATTTTTTTATTTACACATATCCCCAATCTCAATTTGTATCAGGGAAAAATTATACTGTCCCCCCAGCATGCCCTGTTTCATACTGATAACATTCATTATTGCAACAACTGTCACATTAGAAAAACCCTAAGACTCCACTGAGAGCACATTTGGTGGGGACAAATAACATCATATTAAGGAAACAGCTGAGTTTAAAATACCAATGAAAAGCAATACTGACTTCAGACCTCTTGGTTGTGATTCACAAATCAGCTCTATTATTTTTACATAGAACACAACATGATTTTGGAATTTATCATAAGCAGAGAGCATGGTGTGGTAGCAGGCAGGGCAGGATAGCAGAAATGCTGGATTCAGAATGAGAGGACCTGGGTTTGAATTCCAGCTCTGACCCTTAGCCAAAAATAATGGCATTTATAGAGAACTTTGAGGTTTGCAATGTGCTTTATGGATATTTTCTCATCTGATTCTCATAACAACTCTGAGAGGTAGGTGCTACTATTATCCCCATCTTGCAGATGAGGAAACTGAGGCAAACAGAAATGAAGTTACCTCACACAGCTAGTAAATGTCAGGGTGGATTTGAACTCACATCTTCCCGTCTCCAGGCACAGGGGTCTGTGCACTATGGCACCACCTAGCTGTCCATGTGACTTTATGGATGTCCCTCGATATTCTGGGCCCAAGTTTCTTCATCCATTAGATATTGAGGGTGGGGTGAGATTGCTCCTAAGTTCATTGCCCACTCTAAATTGATGAGCTTATAGAATATCAGACTGATGATCAGGAGACACAGGTCCCAGAGCTGCCACTGATTCGACTTATGATCTTAGGTAAATGATGTCACCTTTCTAGGTCTCTTTTCCTGATTCCTTTATCTGAGCCTCATTCCCATCATACCTTAAAAGTGCATTACAAGTTTTCAGTACCTGCTTATAGATTCTTTGCAGTCCTTTAAGTACCTCATGTTTTTTTCTTTCTCTAGTAGTTTAGGGGCTCCCATGAGTCCTTTATGTTTTCTGCATTTTCCATAGAGTGAAATTAAGTTGCCCTTCTACCTGCATATATTTGTTACCTTGAGTGTTTGTACAGGATCTGTAAGGGTCCCTTTTATCTATATATGTGGAAACCTAGACCAGAGCTATATTTGGAAACTTTCCAGGACTAAATACTAGTCAGGGGCAGTGAACTATAACTAGGAAAATAGATAGAAAGAAAAACAGAAAGAAAAAGGAAGGGTGGAAGAGAATGAGAAAGAGAGGGATGGAGGAAGGAAGGAAGGAAGGAAGGAAGGTAGGAAGGAAGGAAGGAAGGAAGGAAGGAAGGAAGGAAGGAAGGAAGGAAGAAAGGAAGGAAGGAAGGAAGGAACGGAGGGAGGAAGGAAGGAAGGAAGGAAGGAAGGAAGGAAGGAAGGAAGGAAGGAAGGAAGGAAGGAAGGAAAAAGTCACCCATTCTTTGAGGACCCTGGTTCATAAGTTATAATTTAGAGTCCAAGCACCAAAAACCAATCAAGACTTATCTGTGTCAGGGCGGCTAGGTGGCGCAGTGAATAGAGCACCAGCCCTGGAGTCAGAAGTACCTGAGTTCAAATCCGGCCTCAGACACTTAACACACACACACAAAAACTAGCCATGTGACCTTGGGCAAGTCACTTAACCCCAACTGCCCTCCAAAAAGCAAAAAAAAAAAAAGACTTATCTGTGTCCTCAAAATGAGGTACTAATGGATATGTTCATGTTCTACAACTCTTACAGATTAATTTTACAGGTGAGTTTTACAGATGAGGAAATTGATGCCCCAAGAATGGAAGTGACCTGCCCAAGGTCACAAGGTTATTAAATTACAGAGTCAGAATTAAGTCAGTCAAATTATATTTATTAAGTACCTGTTCTGAGCCCAACCCTTTGCTAGGCTCCAAGGAATAGACAATGGAAGGAGAAAACATGGATCCTACCCTCAGGGAGCATACAGCTTAGGGGACTATGAGATAACATGTAAGGAAAAGGCATGGCGAAAACTTTAAGCCTCATAGGAGCTTGGGAACAGGAGGCATCATCTTGGGCTGGGATGGTCAGGTCAGGGAAAAAGAAGAGCAGATGGCCAGTGGCAGTACCTGTATAGAGTACCGGTAAAGCATCCTAAGTGTACTCTGGGTACTGTTAAAGAAGGAAAAAAGAACCAAGAGAAAGCAAAGCACAGAGGAGAAAAGAAGGAGGAAGATAAAAGGGCTAGAACAAACATCACGGAGTGAGATCTCCATCTAATCACCTTTTAAAAAATGCTAACCCACTCAGAATATGGAAGCAAGATGGTGCCAATCCTCCTGAAAAACCAATTGAAAAGCCAAGAGGATATTGATCTGTTCAAGGTCACCCAACCAAAAGCAGAGAAAGGAACAGCATCCAAGGAACCTCGTCCATGTTACCCCCATGGAATATTAAGTGCTCTGGGATTCAGAGTGAAACATTGGCAATTTACACACACATACACAAGATCAAAGGTCAAAGACTCGAGTAATTGACACCCATGCTGGTACACATACAAAAAATCACTATTCATTCCATTTTTAGCCCTGTATACAGATAGCATATCTTAATTTCTTTGATAATGCAGCTGGGAACCACTAGGGTATCATTTACTATCATTAAAGTGATCATTAATTTGTTGAAAAGAAAATGTTTGTGTTAAATTGTCAAGATCTCCAACTTACATCAGGAATCCATTGTTGCAAGAACAGAGCAAAATGGACTCTCAATATCAGCCTCCAGACAGTTTATTAATATCTCTAAAGCCCCTATAGGCGTTGTTCATGGAAAATGTGAACGTGATGTGAAAAAATAAATTAGAAATATGGAGATTCAAATTAGAAAGAGGTGAGACTCAGATTCCAGAGATTCAGAAAATAGAGAGTTTGACATGATACTAATTCTACCCTGACCCAAAAGGATGGAAAATAAAGGAGTTCCTCGTTTTCAACCTATTCATTTAGGGAAGCTTCATATTTACTCACACTTTCTTAAATTAAGGGAGCAATTCAAGGAATATGCAGGTGTTTCTACTTTTTCAGCACATTTCTTTCAGGAATTTTCAGGTTTCTTTGCGTTTTTCCTAAATGATGGAGCTAATTCAATATATATATGGAAGTTCCTCATTTCAAGATTATTTATTTAGAGAGAAAGACAGAGAAGGCATTTGAAAGAGTAAAGAAAGGCAGAAGGGAAGAGAGAACAATGGGAGAGATTAACTTTTCCTATGATCTTGGAGCATTTGATTTATACACAAGGCCTATCAAAGGATAAGGATATTCCTTTCAATAAGGAAGATCTTAATAAAGAGAACCAAATAATGGGGTTGTTGTTGCAAATAGGGTTAAGTGACTTGCCCAGGGTCACACAGCTAGTAAGTGTATAAGGCCAGATTTGAATTCAAGTATTCATAGCTCCAGGTCCAGCACTCTATCTAATGCACCACTTAGCTACTCAAAAATACAGGAATAAAGGACTGTAAAAAAAAACCTGCTTAAGAATAGTAAGCCACAGCTAAAGCAGGACCACACAAGCCCTAGGAGAACCTTCCACATTTCTGGGTACCTTGACGCACATCAAAGGAAGAAGGAAACATATGGAGATATAAATCGAAAAGGAGAAAAGCAGACCCTGTTCCATGTTCTTGCAGGCATTTGGGATTGTTAGCTCATTAGTTTAGTCCTAAACCCAGCTGGTGTGCTATTTTTGCAACTTATTTTGAGATTGTCATTAATGTTTTATCAGAAATTTTTTTCTCTCATTAAAAATCAGTGACTTAAGAGTTTTCTTATATTCCTGTGGGTGATGGAGTTTTTTCTTGGGGTCTAGTATATTTCTTCTAGGGACAGCAAATGCACTGCCAAGATTGTTGGGTGGTAAGTCAGGAGACCCTGGGCTGGCTTGTAAATAGCTCAGATCATTGAGAAATCTTTCAGTCTTTGGACATCAAGATGATAGAACAGAGTGTCTTTGCCTGGTATTCAAGGCTAGTCACAATCCGGCTCCTATCTACCTTTCTAGCCTTATTCTGTATTTCTCCGTGAGTATTACATTCCAGTCAAACTGGACCAGTCACTGTTCCTCACACCTGATACTACATCTCCCACCTCCTTTCGTTTACAGCAGGTGTACCTGGTTCACCCTCAACTCAGTTCTGCCTCTCAGAATCCTGTCTTCAATTCTTCCATAAAGTTTTCTCATAAAGCTCTTTCCCCTAAATTCCATGATTTAAGGCCCAAAGGTTTAGAGCAAACACAACCTTTTGTGTATTATGGATGCCTTCAGTAGCCTGATGAGGTCTAACTGAAGACTTTCCATAATGGTGCATTTAGATACATAAGATTAATTAACCAAACTAAACAAAGGTTAGCCAAAAATAAAGATGTATTTTTCCCATCCAAGGTAATGGACCCCTTTGAACTCTATCCATAGACCTTTTGGGATCTGTGGATCTGAGTGTAAGAATTCCTGGTTTAGAACTGGAAGGAAACTTAGCACCAATCCAACCTCATTTTAGAAAGTTCTAAAGCACAGAAAGCTGAATGATCTGTCCATGGTAAGTCACAGGAGCTGGAATTCACACTCAAGTCCTCTGGTGCAAATTTCAGTCCCCACTACAGAATCTTACTTGGGCCATCTCCAGTCACCCTGATGAATATCTGGCCACTGGATCCAGATGGCTCTGGAGGAGAAAGTGAGGTGGGTGACCTTACACAGCCCTGCCTCACTCAAATCAAAGTCAACTGCAAATCATGTCATCATTTCCCTGATGCCATAATCCTCTTTTAGAATGAAGGACAACAGAATCTTACTTACTGCATCCTAATCCCTTCACTCCCCTACTACATGTAAACTGTTGGAGAGCAGGGAGTGTTTTGGGTTGTAGCCTTGCACAGACTTTGTGATTTAATCATTTTCACTCATGTCTGACACTTCCTGACTGCTTTTTGGAGTTTTCTTGGCAAAGATACTGGAGTGCTTTGCCATTTCCTTCTCCGACTCATTTTACAGATGAGGAAGCTGAGGCAAACACGGTTAAGTGACTTACCCAGGGTCACATAGTTAGTGCCTAAGCCTGGATTTAAACTCAGGTCTTTCTGAGTCCAGACCATACCACCTAGCTGCACATACTATAGGTATTTAATAAAATTTTAAAACCCACAAATTTTTATTCATTTGAAGTGTGCATCTCCACCACTTACTTGCTGTGTGACCTAAAACAAATCTCTTCCCTGAGTTTCAGTTTCTCCCTCTGTAAAAGTGGGATGCTGTTACCTCAGAGGAGTGTCCCAAGGCTCTTACACAAACACAATACAGTCATTTCCCCTAACAAGGCACCCGCCACCTCCTTGTCATCAGAAAGCCAGACACGACGTAAGAGGGAAGTGTCTTTTATTTTAGATTTACTGCAGCACTACTGTAATCATTCAATACCATAGAATCTTCTCTGGGAACAAGAGGAACAATAGAATCTTCAAGTCATCTGTCCAGATGAGACAAATTTCATCATGTCTGAGATGAGACATTCAGGAAACAGATCCTTTCTCTCCCCCCGCCCCCACCATGCCTAAGCAGGAATGGATGTCATTTACATCTTCCAAATGACTATCACAAGTTCACAGATCCAGAGCCAAGAGGAACTGTAAAATTCATCAAGTCTAACCCCTTTATTTTAGAGAAGAATGAACTAAGAGAAGTCAAAGGACTCACCCAAGGTCATACAGGAATAAAGGGCAGAGAGGAGATTCAAACCCAGGCCTTTTGGCTCTAGATCCCCCATTCTTTCCCCTGGGTCATGCTAAATGTCATATCAGGATCTCCCCAGTTTCTCTTCCCCTCCCTTCTACTCTGTCCCCTAAGTCATTTTTAGGACTTTTCTCTAGACTCATCTTTCTTGAATTCTTTAATAATAACTAGCATTTATATAATACTTTCAGATTTTCAAAGCCCTTTACATACATTACTTTATTTGAACCTCATAACAAAGCTGGAGAGTAGGTGCTACTATAACCCTCATTCTACAGATTAGGCTCGGGGAGGTGATACTCCAAAGGACATTTGCCTAAGTGGTCTTCCTAGGTTCCTTCCAACTCTCACATCAGATGATTCCAAGAAAAAGCATAATGGCAAGAGAATCATAGCATCCTAGATTCACAGATGTACTTGACCTGAAAAGGGCTCAGACACCAGAACTTACTTTCTAGTAAGTATCTGGTGTAGGATTCAATTTTGGGTCTTCCTGACTCCACATCAGACACTCTTTGCCACAGACCTGCCTCATGATGTAAGGTCCTAGCAGTCTGGGAATGCTTCATTTTGTCTTTGCATCATCAGAGCCTTGCTCATATTAAGTGTTTAATAAATACTGATTGGATGGGTTTCTTGCAGTGCACCTACCATAGGCATTGCCAGCCCTCCAGATGCAGATGGCCATGGACACACACCATGGAAGGAGATTTCCTGTCTCCCTTCCAGCCCCTCTCCTAGAAATACTCAACATTCCTCTGGTCTTTTATGACAATGTCACAGAGCACCAAACTATGCCATGCATGAATTTTGACTGCTAGCTCAGGGTCCACCCTCCTACAAGCTGACTTGGGAGTATTTTTCCTCTGACTGCATTATCTTTGCACTTGCCCACACTGAAGCTCATCTGTCACTTTTCCGCCCACTCCCATAATCTCCCTGGATTCTTCTGCAGTTGTTCCCCATAGGCCTGGCATTTCCCTTCCCAGAGAAGCTTACCAGTTCTAAAGATTAAAGATCTCACTGTTTATGTCTTCTACCACATTCATTAAACTCGTAAATGAGAACAATCCCATTATCGATTCCCAAGGAGTCGATTTCACTGTTTAAATGTCTCCATCCAGATATGGGGTCATTTGTCCCCATGTTGTTTCTTCTCTCTAAACCAGTTTTCTAGCTATGTAAAAGAGCTCTTCTTCCATTCCTCCAATTCCCCCTTGAACCAAGATGAATAATTTCGGGGAAACCGTCGATGAATCAGAGCTCCAAAGCTGGAAAGCATCTCAGTAGCCACCCAATTCAACCCTCCTCTTTTATAGATGAGGAAATGGAAGCCCAGTAAAGTTCACTGATCTGCCCAAGATCACACCGGTAGTAAGCATCAGATGTGGAATTTGAATCTAGGTCCTCCCACTCCAGAGACTATTAGGTCAGGGTCACAACTTGGAATTTGTGCAGTTGGGGTAAGGGGCATGAATTGATTTCTCAGGTTGGAAACATGGTAGCAGGCAGCACCCCATGGTAGAAAGACAGAGAAACAGAGGCAGGGGAGCAGGGCTGGACAAGGGAGGAGCTCCCCATCTAGTAGCTTCATAATTAACTATTATTCTTGCTAACTAGAAGTCAATGAGACTGTTGGAGATGGTGATGGTGACAGAGATCAGAGAAAGACACAGAGAGATACAAAAGAGACAGAAACAGAAAGATCAGAGAGACAGAGTGATCAGAGAGAGGAAGAGAGACAAACAGCAGGACAGAGATCACCGAGAAAACAAGAGAGATAAGGAGAGAAAGAAACAGAGATAGAGAGAAGGAAGAGGAAGAGGAGAAGGAAGAAGAGGAGGAGGAAAAGGAGAGAGAATAAAGAGACGGGGGAGGGTGGGAGAGGGAGAGAGAGACAGAGAGAGAAGGAGCACTGGTGCCTAGCCCTTGGGGATGAAGACCCTGAGGACCTCAAATCCAACCCAGGTGACCCAGCCCTGAAACAAGGTTCTTGTGCACTTTCTGCTGCCCCAAATGCTTTTATGATGCACATTTCCCTTCTCTGAACAGCTTGTAAAATTGCCTAGAAAAAAGTAGCTAAATTAAATTCATTTTTCTGGCCTGAACAAAGGGACATTTTGTCATTTCTTTAAGGAAGACTGTTTTTCTCCTCTTTCTCTGAAGAAAAAAACTGATGAGGCTGCTGAGAAAGTGACAAAGAAATAAAGAGAGAAAAACCCAAACAGGTAAGTGGTCCTGAAACATCTTCTGGCTCCAACCAGCCTCCTGTTCCACCTGAATCTGCACTCTCCACATGCTCTTCGTCTCTGCATCCAAATGCTGGCAAATTCAAGATGGCAGACAGGTGGCAGAGAGCCAGGTCTGTAGCCTTGGATGACAGTCTGATTAAGGGGCTTGCATCCCTAAGCAGAAAGGCAGAGGGAGGCGAGAATCCCCACTCAGTCTTGTTCTGATGGTCCTGAAGTAGCAGATTCTGAGGATTATAATAATTTCTGAAGTCAACACTTACGAAGCACCTGTTATGTACCAGGCCTTGTGCTAAGTGTTGTGTTTAGAACTGAGTGTGGGGTTTACATTTGAATAATAGCTCACATATCTATGACATTTTAAGGTTCAATATTCATTCAACAAGCATTTTTATTAAGCCCCTAAAATGCTCCAAGCATTTTATATTTTTCAATTTTACATCCCCAGTTGGAGATAAAAAGACAAAGTAACTCCTCTTCTCAAGAAGCTTAAATTCAGTTGTTTCTCCACGATACTGTGAGATGAATATTGCAAACACTAATAGACCCATTTTACAGATCAAAGCTTATAGAAGTTGTGTCTTACCCAAGGTGGGACAACTACAGTCAGACCCAGGATTCCAACCCAGGTCTCACGACTTCAAGTCCAGCACTTTCAGCTATGATACACTGCCTCCTCTAAGTAACCATATGGAAGGTCCTTAGAAATAGCATCCTGGAGGATAAAAGGAAGTCACTTACCCCCCAGTGTCAATATTCATTGTTCTCTGGCTGCATACTGTTTGTTCCTGCCTTTGGACAGACCTTTACTCATAGCATCCCTTTGTCTGATGACATTTTCTCTATGCCTGTCTGACCTTTAGGGCCCAGCTCCAGCCCCACCACCACCATGAAGTCTCCATTGACTCCTCCAGTCCACAATACTCCCTTCTTCCACTGGGAGACTTTTAATGTCATACCCAAATTACTCAGCCCTTGATTAGGTAGATGATAGTTACAGATATACAGATAAAAAGATAGACAGGCAGATATGCACACGTTTTGCATCATACACCATTGTTCTGTGGATCTTAGAACTATAATGCAAGTTTTATGAATGCATAGATGATGTCTTCTTGTCTCATACCCCACACTGCCTAATATGACACTGAGAACATAGTGAGTGCTATTTATTAAAAAGTCTTTAGAATTTCTTCGTTGAAAATGAATTGCAGAGATCATCTAAAGCAGCCCTTACCTGAACAGTATCCCTGGCAAGTGGTGGTCATTCACTTTCCACTTAAAGTACTCCACTGAGGTGTAAAGTGGTCCAACCCTTCTAGAAACCATTTTGAAATTATGCTAAGAAGGGACATAAATGTCCATACCAGAGATCCCATGGTTAGATCTGTACCCCAAGGAACTCAAAGACAGTAAAAAGATCCCATATTCATCAAAATAGTCATAGCAGTACTTTTCCGGGGTAGCAATGAATTGTGTACAAAATCAATGCCCATTTGTTGGGGATTGCTAAACAAATCATAGTACATGAATGTAATGCAATATTTCTGTGCAATAAGAAACAACATATATGAAGAATGCAGAGAATTATTTTTTTCTATTTTTTTTTTTTTGCTTTTTGGAGGGCAGTTAGGGTTAAGTGACTTGCCCAAGGTCACATGGCTAGTTTTTGTGTTAAGTGTCTGAGGTCGGATTTGAACTCAGGTCCTCCTCACTCCAGGGCCGGTGCTCTATTCACTGTGCCATCTAGCCACCCCCAAATGCAGAGAATTATTAAAAGACATACAAAATGAAGCCTGGTGAAGTAAGCAGAACCAGGAAAACAATGTAACTAGCAACAATGAAAAGATCAACCACAGCAAAGTCCTGAATGCTGTATAATTATGATGGCCAAGTTTAGCCCTAGAGAAGAGGTAAAGAAACATGCCTCCGTCCCTTCTTGGCAAAGGTAAGTGACTTTTGGCATGGTGCGCTACGTAGATGGTCAATCTCAGTTGATTTGTTAGTTCATTTTACTGAAACTTTTTCTCTCTTTTTTAAAATAAATTCTTTGCTACTACGGTTGACTCACTGAGTAGAAGAAAGTGGAGGAATTTAGAACCAAGTGTGATGAAATAAAAGAGATGGCAATAAAAAAATTAAAACATAAAATAGACCTTCAGTGATGTGAAACTCTCCAGTAGTCTGTTGTCTGACTACCATCCTATGATCTCACATTTTCTCTTCACATTGTTGTGATTGTTTGAAACCTTTCAAAAATGTCATTGACCCAACTCATGAAAAATTAAAAACATGAGTTGTTTGTCAGGATGGAGTGATGGCTTCCATCTCTTTTACTTGCGACTATTTCTAAGACAGTATGATGTAGTAGGAAAAAGTAATGGGCTGAGATTTAGGTCCTGTTGATCATTAAGCAGCTAAACAGCTCTGAGAAGTTTCCTTAACTCTCTGGTGCCTCAGTTTCCTCATCTGTAAAATAGTGATAATTCATTCCTTATCTTTATCCCTAGTATACATGAGAATGAAATAAGTGGAGAATACTTTGAAAAACAAGAAATTCCTTTTATCTGTGAAGTAGTTTACAATTTTTGAAGTACTTTCATATTCATTTCCTTATCTGATACTTACAACACTGGTGAGAGAAATAGGATGTAGATACTATCTGCATTTTATAAGTGAGTCTCAGAGAGGTCAAGCTACTAGCAAGGGTCACACAGCCAGTCAGAAGAGAAACCTGAAGTCTCGCTGGATTTGCCCTGTTCTGATAATGCCAAATTCAGTGCTTTTTCCACCAGCCCACAAAATGAAAAGTCATTATATGGCTGTAATTATTATTAAATCAGAAAGTACATATTTCCCCACGAGCAATTAATAACAGCCAAAACTAATTGAGCCATAGCACACTCTAGGGTATTAACTGGATGGGATAAATTAGAGCCACCAGTATATAATAATAATTATTATTATTGTTATTATGACAACTGGCATTTACACAACCCATCAGGTTTCACAAAGTATGTTATATGCATTATATTTGAGCTCACAACAACTCTATATAAAAGGTTTGTTTGGGGGTAGTTGTAATTTTATCAATGTAGAGAGCTCTGGGAAAGGAAATTCCATAAACTAAACCAAAACAGAACCTTCTCTACTACTTAGAATTTCAGAGACTTGACTGGGAACCCTGAGAGGTTAAGTGACTTAAGGCATATAGCCAGTGTGTCATAAACAGGACTTGAAGCCAAGGGATTCTGACTCTGAGGTCTGCCCTCTATTCATTATACAAGTCTTCTTGAGGGAAGTAACACGGGTTTTTTGTTCTGTTTTACCTAGACCTGTTATTTCATTGATATAGAGAACTCATAGAGAATAGACTCCATCTTCTCTTGCAAATCAATGCCCACTCTACAACTTAGAGGCTTAAAAAGTTCTAGAGAGCGTTATTCCTATGTTACAGATAAGGAAATTGAGACTAGCAGCAATGACGTGACTTGCCATTGTCGCACAAGTAAGTGCCAGCAGTGGGATTTACCTACACATCCTCCTCCAAGCCCAACAGCCCATCCCCTGGGCCATTCTTTTCTCATTCCAAGCAACAAAAGGAGCTTTGTGCTTTCCACATCAAAACACCAAATTTAAGTTTCCAAGGACACAGTAAAGACATCAATTTTGAAAAATTATTTTCATTCTTTACAGTCAAATAGATGAGGTTATAGTTAAAGGTTCAATCTAGTCTTAAAAACCTAAAAAAGTCAAGAGCTTGGGAAAGGAGGCATGGCTTGGAGTGCTGAAAAGAAATGGAGATAATAAGAGGAAATCCAATAGCTCCTATTTGCAAGGCTTTGAAACTGACAAAGTTAATTTCCAGTTCATCCTTTGCAAGGTGACATTCTGGAAAGCAGAGAAATCAATCAATGAGAGAATCAGCAAAAAGATGCCTGAAATCTTAACTGCAGGATGAATGCTCAGCA